>CM060449.1:188989585-189494585 GCA_030545235.1 Helianthus tuberosus
GCTTCTAGGAGGTTGTCAACTGTTTTCGCTCGGCGATTTGCATTCTTGGGTGGTTGGTTTGGCCCTTGTTCCTGTAACTCGAATCCTAGCCCGGTATATCCCATTTTAATTTTACACCATTGAGAACCTTACGCCTTTTTTACACTCTGATCGAGGTTCTCGGCATTGAAAATCTTCGTAAACTAAATCACACATGTATATGTTGACATTTAAGAGATATACAGTTAAGAAAATCTAGGGCAATGGTGATATATATGCGGATTAGACAACAAAAAAAAAACACTCAACAAATGGCTACAATTTAAGGAATGTGTTTAGTGACAGCATAATATTCCTAATTGATGGAGAAAGGTCTGGTGTTAAGAAAATCTGCTTCTAGGAGGTTGTTAAGTGTTTTGGCTCGACGATTCCTTTCCTGGGTGGTTGGTTTGGCCCTTGTTTCCTGTAACTCGAATCCTAGCCCGGTATCTCCCATTTTAATTTTACAGCCTTGAGAACCTTAAGCCTTTTTTACTCTCTGATCGAGGTTCTCGGCATTGAAAAATCTTCGTAAATTAAATCACACGTGTATATGTTGACATTTAAGAGATATACAGTCAAGAAAATCAAGGGCAATGGTGATATATATGCGGATTAGACACCAAAAAAAAAACACTCAACAAATGGCTACAATTTAAGGAATGTGTTTAGTGACGGCATCAGATTCCTAATTGATGGAGAAAGGTCTGGTGGTAAGAAAAGCTGCTTCTAGGAGGTTGTGAAGTGTTTTCGCTCGACGATTCCATTCTTGGGTGGTTGGTTTGGCCCTTGTTATTGTAACTCGAATCCTTGCCCGGTATATCCCATTTTAATTTTACACCATTGAGAACCTTACGCCTTTTTTACTCTCTGATCGAGGTTCTCGGCATTGAAAAATCTTCGTAAACTAAATCACACGTGTATATGTTGACATTTAAGATATATACAGTCAAGAAAATCAAGGGCAATGGTGATATATAGGCGGATTAGACACCAAAAAAATAACACTCAACAAATGTGTACAATTTAAGGAATGTGTTTAGTGACGGCATCAGATTCCTAATTAATGGAGAAAGGTCTGGTGGCAAGAAAAGCTGGTTCTAGGAGGTTGTCAAGTGTTTTCGCTTGATGATTCCATTCTTAGGTGGTTGGTTGGCCCTTGTTCCTGTAACTTGAATCCGAGCCCGGTATATCTCATTTTAATTTTACACCATTGTGAACCTTACGCCTTTTTTACTCTCTGATCGAGGTTCTCGGCATTGAAAAATCTTCATAAACTAAATCACACGTGTATATGTTGATATTTAAGAGATATACAGTCAAGAAAATCAAGGGCAACGGTGATATATATGCGGATTAGACACAAAAAAAACACTCAACAAGTGGGTACAATTTAAGGAATGTGTTTAGTGACGGCATCAGATTCCTAATTGATGGAGAAATGTCTGGTGGCAAGAAAAGCCGCCTCTAGGAGGTTGTCAAGTGTTTTCGCTTGAAGATTCCATTCTTGGGTGGTTGGTTTGGCCCTTGTTCCTGTAACTTGAATCCGAGCCCGGTATATCCCATTTTAATTTTACACCATTGTGAACCATACGCCTTTTTTACTCTCTGATCGAGGTTCTCGGCATTGAAAAATCTTCGTAAACTAAATCACACGTGTATATGTTGATATTTAAGAGATATACAGTCAAGAAAATCAAGGGCAATGGTGATATATATGCGGATTAGACACCAAAAAAAACACTCAACAAATGGCTACAATTTAAGGAATGTGTTTAATGACGGCATCAGATTCCTAATTGATAGAGAAAATTCTGGTGGCAAGAAAAGCTGCTTCTAAGAGGTTGTCAAGTGTTTTCGCTCGACGATTCCTTTCCTGGGTGGTTGGTTTGGCCCTTGTTCCTGTAACTCGAATCCTAGCCTGGTACAGCCCATTTTAATTTTACACCATTGTGAAACTTACGCCTTTTTTACTCTCTGATCGAGGTTCTCGGCATTGAAAAATCTTCGTAAACTAAATCACACGTGTATATGTTGATATTTAAGAGATATACAGTCAAGAAAATCAAGGGCAATGGTGATATATATGCGGATTAGACACAAAAAAACACTCAACAAATGGCTACAATTTATGGAATGTGTTTAGTGAGGGCATCAGATTCCTAATTGATGGAGAAAGGTCTGGTGGCAAGAAAAGCTGCTTCTAGGAGGTTGTCAAGTGTTTTCGCTCGACGATTCCATTCTTGGGTGGTTGGTTTGGCCCTTGTTCCTGTAACTCGAATCCTAGCATGGTATATACCATTTTAATTTTACACCATTGTGAACCTTACGCATTTTTTACTCTCTGATCAAAGTTCTCGGCATTGAGAAATCTTCGTAAACTAAATCACACGTATATATGTTGACATTTAAGAGATATACAGTCAAGAAAATCAAGGGCAATGTTGATATATATGCGGATTAAACACCAAAAAAAACACTCAACACATGGCTACAATTTAAGGAATGTGTTTAGTGACGGCATCAGATTCCTAATTGATGGAGAAAGGTCTGGTGGCAAGAAAAGCTGCTTCTAGGAGGTTGTCAAGTGTTTTCGCTCGACGATTCAATTATTGGGTGGTTGGTTTGGCCCTAGTTCGTGTAACTCGAATCCTAGCCCGGCATATCCCATTTTAATTTTACACCATTGTGAACCTTACGCATTTTTTACTCTCTGATCAAGGTTCTCGGCATTGAAAAATCTTCGTAAACTAAATCACACGTATAAATGTTGACATTTAAGATATATACAGTCAAGAAAATTAAGTGCAATGGTGATATATATGCGGATTAAACACCAAAAAAAACACTCAACAAATGGCTACAATTTAAGGAATGTGTTTAGTGACGGCATCATATTCCTAATTGATGGAGAAAGGTCTGGTGGTAGGAAAAGTTGCTTCTAGGAGGTTGTCAAGTGTTTTCGCTCGACGATTCCATTCCTGGGTGGTTGGTTTGGCCCTTGTTTCCTGTAACTCGAATCCTAGCCCAGTATATCCCATTTTAATTTTACACCATTGAGAACCTTACGCCTTTTTTACTCTCTGATCGAGGTTCTCGGCATTGAAAAATCTTCGTAAACTAAATCACACGTGTATATGTTGACATTTAAGAGATATACAGTCAAGAAAATCAAGGGCAATGGTGATATATATGCGGATTAGACACAAAAAAACACTCAACAAATGGCTACAATTTAAGGAATGTGTTTAGTGACGGCATCAGATTCCTAATTGATGGAAGTTGTTTCTAGGAGGTTGTCAAGTGTTTCGCTCGACGATTCCATTCTTGGGTGGTTGTTTTGGCCCTTGTTCCTGTAACTCGAATCCTAGCCCGGTATATCCCATTTTAATTTTACACCATTGAGAACCTTATGCCTTTTTTACTCTCTGATCGAGGTTCTCGGCATTGAAAAATTTTCGTAAACTAAATCACTTGTGTATATGTTGACATTTAAGATATATACAGTTAAGAAAATCAAGGGCAATGGTGATATATATGCGGATTAGGCACCAAAAAAAACACTCAACAAATGGGTACAATTTAAGGAATGTGTTTGGTGACAACATCAGATTCCTAATTGATGGAGAAAGGTCTGGTGGCAAGAAAAGCTGCTTCTAGGAGGTTGTCAAGTGTTTTCGCTCGACAATTCCATTCTTGGGTGGTTGGTTTGGCCCTTGTTCCTGTAACTTGAATTCGAGCCCGGTATATCCCATTTTAATTTTACACCATTGTGAACCTTACGCCTTTTTTACTCTCTGATCGAGGTTCTCGGCATTGAAAAATCTTTGTAAACTAAATCACACGTGTATATGTTGATATTTAAGAGATATACCGTCAAGAAAATCAATGGCAATGGTGATATATATGCGGATTAGACACACAAAAAAAAAACACTCAACAAATGGCTACAATTTAAGGAATGTGTTTATTGACGGCATCAAATTCCTAATTGATGGAGAAAGTTCTGGTGGCAAGAAAAGCTGCTTCTAGGAGGTTGTCAAGTGTTTTGGCTAGACGATTCCATTCTTGGGTGGTTGGTTTGGCCCTTGTTCCTGTAACTCGAATCCTAGCCCGGTACATCCCATTTTAATTTTACACCATTGTGAACGTTACGCCTTTTTTACTCTCTGATCGAGGTTCTCGGCATTGAAAAATCTTCGTAAACTAAATCACACGTGTATATGTTGATATTTAAGAGATATACAGTCAAGAAAATCAAGGGCAATGGTGATATATATGCGGATTAGACACAAAAAAAACACTCAACAAATGGCTACAATTTATGGAATGTTTTTAGTGAGGGCATCTGATTCCTAATTGATGGAGAAAGGTCTGGTGGCAAGAAAAGCTGCTTCTAGGAGCTGTCAAGTGTTTTCGCTCGACGATTCCATTCTTGGGTGGTTGGTTTGGCCCTTGTTCATGCAACTCGAATCCTAGCCTGGTATATACCGTTTTAATTTTACACCATTGTGAACCTTACGCATTTTTTACTCTCTGATCAAGGTTCTCGGCATTGAAAAACTTCGTAAACTAAATCACACGTATATATGTTGACATTTAAGAGATATACACTCAATAAAATCAAGGGCAATGTTGATATATATGCGGATTAAACACCAAAAAAAACACTCAACAAATGGCTTCAATTTAAGGAATGTGTTTAGTGACGGCTTCAGATTCCTAATTGATGGAGAAAGGTCTGGTGGCAAGAAAAGCTGCTTCTAGGAGGTTGTCAAGTGTTTTCGCTCGACGATTCAATTATTGGGTGGTTGGTTCATGTAACTTGAATCCTAGCCCGGCATATCCCATTTTAATTTTACACCATTGTGAACCTTACGCATTTTTTACTCTCTGATCAAGGTTCTCGGCATTGAAAAATCTTCGTAAACTAAATCACACGTATATATGTTGACATTTAAGAGATATACAGTCAAGAAAATCAAGGGCAATGGTGATATATATGCGGATTAAACACCAAAAAAAACACTCAACAAATGGCTACAATTTAAGGAATGTGTTTAGTGACGGCATCATATTCCTAATTGATGGAGAAAGGTCTGGTGGTAGGAAAAACTACTTCTAGGAGGTTGTCAAGTGTTTTCGCTCGACGATTCCATTCCTGGGTGGTTGGTTTGGCCCTTGTTTCCTGTAACTCGAATCCTAGCCCAGTATATCCCATTTTAATTTTACACCATTGAGAACCTTACGTGTTTTTTACTCTCTGATCGAAGTTCTCGGCATTGAAAAATCTTCGTAAACTAAATCACACGTGTATATGTTGACATTTAAGAGATATACAGTCAAGAAAATCAAGGGCAATGGTGATATATATGCGGATTAGACACAAAAAAAAACACTCAACAAATGGCTACAATTTAAGTAATGTGTTTAGTGACGGCATCAGATTCCTAATTTATGGAAGTTGTTTCTAGGAGGTTGTCAAGTGTTTCGCTCGACGATTCCATTCTTGGGTGGTTGGTTTGGCCCTTGTTCCTGTAACTCGAATCCTAGCCCGGTATATCCCATTTTAATTTTACACCATTGAGAACCTTACACCTTTTTTACTCTCTGATCGAGGTTCTCAGCATTGAAAAATCTTCGTAAACTAAATCACATGTGTATATGTTGACATTTAAGATATATACAATTAAGAAAATCAAGGGCAATGGTGATATATATGCGGATTAGGCACCAAAAAAAACACTCAACAAATGGGTACAATCTAGGGAATGTGTTTAGTGACGACATCAGATTCCTAATTGATGGAGAAAGGTCTGGTGGCAAGAAAAGCTGCTTCTAGGAGGTTGTCAAGTGTTTTCGCTCGACGATTCCATTCTTGGGTGGTTGGTTTGGCCCTTGTTCCTGTAACTCGAATCCTAGCCCGGTATATCCAATTTTAATTTTACACCATTGTGAACCTTACGCCTTTTTTTCTCTCTGATCGAGGTTCTCGGCATTGAAAAATCTTCGTAAACTAAATCACACGTGTATATGTTGATATTTAAGAGATATACAGTCAAGAAAATCAAGGGCAATGGTGATATATATGCGGATTAAACACCAAAAAAAAAACACTCAACAAATGGCTACATTTTAAGGAATGTGTTTAGTGACGGCATCAGATTCCTAATTGATGGAGAAAGGTCTGGTGGCAAGAAAAGCTGCTTCTAGGAGGTTGTCAAGTGTTTTCGCTCGACGATTCAATTATTAGGTGGCTGGTTTGGCCCTAGTTCATGTAACTCGAATCCTAGCCCGACATATCCCATTTTAATTTTACACCATTGTGAACCTTACGCCTTTTTTACTCTCTGATCGAGGTTCTCGGCATTGAAAAATCTTCGTAAACTAAATCACACGTGTATATGTTGATATTTAAGAGATATACAGTCAAGAAAATCAAGGGCAATGGTGATATATATGCGGATTAGACACAAAAAAAAACACTCAACAAATGGCTACAGTTTATGGAATGTGTTTAGAGAGGGCATCAGATTCCTAATTGATGGAGAAAGGTCTGGTGGCAAGAAAAGCTGCTTCTAGGAGGTTGTCAAGTGTTTTCGCTTGACGATTCCATTCTTGGGTGGTTGGTCTGGCTCTTGTTCCTGTAACTCGAATCCTAGCCTGGTATATACCATTTTAATTTTACACCATTCTGAACCTTACGCATTTTTTACTCTCTAATCAAGGTTCTTGGCATTGAAAAATCTTCGTAAACTAAATCACACGTGTATATGTTGACATTTAAGAGATATACAGTCAAGAAAATCAAGGGCAATGGTGATATATATGCGGATTAAACACCAAAAAGAAACACTCAACAAATGGCTACAATTTAAGGAATGTGTTTAGTGATGGCATCAGATTCCTAATTGATGGAGAAAGGTCTAGTGGCAAGAAAAGCTGCTTCTAGGAGGTTGTCAAGTGTTTTCGCTCGGCGATTCAATTATTGGGTGGTTGGTTTGGCCCTAGTTCCTGTAACTCGAATCCTAACCCGGCATATCCCATTTTAATTTTACACCATTGAGAACCTTACGCCTTTTTTACTCTCTGATCGAGGTTCTCGGCATTGAAAAATCTTCGTAAACTAAATCACACGTGTATATGTTGATATTTAAGAGATATACAGTCAAGAAAATCAAGGGCAATGGTGATATATATGCGGATTAGACACAAAAAAAAAACACTCAACAAATGGCTATAATTTATGGAATGTGTTTATTGAGGGCATCAGATTCCTAATTGATGGAGAAAGGTCTGGTGGCAAGAAAAGCTGCTTCTAGGAGGTTGTCAAGTGTTTTCGCTCGACGATTCTATTCATGGGTGGTTGGTTTGGCCCTTGTTCCTGTAACTCGAATCCTAGCCCGGTACAGCCCATTTTAATTTTACACCATTGTGAACCTTACGCCTTTTTTACTCTCTGATCGAGGTTCTCGGCATTGAAAAATCTTCGTAAACTAAATCACACGTGTATATGTTGTTATTTAAGAGATATACAGTCAACAAAATCAAGGGCAATGGTGATATATATGCGGATTAAACACGAAAAAAAACACTCAACAAATGGCTACAATTTAAGGAATGTGTTTAGTGACGGCATCATATTCCTAATTGATGGAGAAAGGTCTGGTGGTAAGAAAAGCTGCTTCTAGGAGGTTGTCAAGTGTTTTCGCTCTACGATTCCATTCCTGGGTGGTTGGTTTGGCCCTTGTTTCCTGTAACTCAAATCCTAGCCCAGTATATCCCATTTTAATTTTACACCATTGAGAACCTTACGTCTTTTTTACTCTCTGATCGAGGTTCTCGGCATTGAAAAATCTTCGTAAACTAAATCACATGTGTATATGTTGACATTTAAGATATATACAGTCAAGAAAATCAAGGGCAATGGTGATATATATGCGGATTAGACACCAAAAAAAAAACACTAAACAAATGGCTACAATTTAAGGAATGTGTTTAGTGACGGCATCAGATTCCTAATTGATGGAAGCTGTTTCTAGGAGGTTGTCAAGTGTTTTCGCTCGACGATTCCATTCTTGGGTGGTTGGTTTGGCCCTTGTTCCTGTAACTCGAATCCTAGCCCGGTATATCCCATTTTAATTTTATACCATTGAGAACCTTACGCCTTTTTTACTCTCTGATCGAGGTTCTCGGCATTGAAAAATCTTCGTAAACTAAATCACATGTGTATATGTTGACATTTAAGATATATACAGTCAAGAAAATCAAGGGCAATGGTGATATATATGTGGATTAGACACCAAAAAAAACACTCAACAAATGGGTACAATTTAAGGAATGTGTTTAGTTACTACATCAGATTCCTAATTGATGGAGAAAGGTCTGGTGGCAAGAAAAGCTGCTTCTAGGAGGTTGTCAAGTGTTTTCGCTCGACAATTCCATTCTTGGGTGGTTGGTTTGGCCCTTGTTCCTGTAACTTGAATCCGAGCCCGGTATAACCCATTTTAATTTTACACCATTGTGAACCTTACGCCTTTTTTACTCTCTGATCGAGGTTTTCGGCATTGAAAAATCTTCGTAAACTAAATCACACGTGTATAAGTTGATATTTAAGAGATATACAGTCAAGAAAATCAATGGCAATGGTGATATATATGCGGATTAGACACCAAAAAAAAAACACTCAACAAATGGCTACAATTTAAGGAATGTGTTTAGTGACGGCATCAAATTCCTAATTGATGGAGAAAGTTCTGGTGGCAAGAAAAGCTGCTTCTAGGAGGTTGTCAAGTGTTTTCGCTCGACGATTCCATTCTTGGGTGGTTGGTTTGGCCCTTGTACCTGTAACTCGAATCCTAGCCCGGTACATCCCATTTTAATTTTACACCATTGTGAACCTTACGCCTTTTTTACTCTCTGATCGAGGTTCTCGGGATTGAAAAATCTTCATAAACTAAATCACACATGTATATGTTGATATTTAAGAGATATACAGTCAAGAAAATCAAGGGCAATGGTGATATATATGCGGATTAGACACAAAAAAAAAAAAAAAAAAAAAAAACACTCAACAAATGGCTACAATTTATGGAATGTGTTTAGTGAGGGCATCAGATTCCTAATTGATGGAGAAAGGTCTAGTGGCAAGAAAAGCTGCTTCTAGGAGGTTGTCAAGTGTTTTCGCTCGACGATTCCATTCTTGGATGGTTGGTTTGGCCCTTTTTCCTGTAACTCGAATCCTAGCCTGGTATATACCATTTTAATTTTACACCATTGTGAACCTTACGCATTTTTTACTCTCTGATCAAGGTTCTCGGCATTGAAAAATCTTCGTAAACTAAATCACACGTATATATGTTGACATTTAAGAGATATACAGTCAAGAAAATCAAGGGCAATGGTGATATATATGCGGATTAAACACCAAAAAAAACACTCAACAAATGGCTACAATTTAAGGAATGTGTTTAGTGACGGCATCAGATTCCTATTTGATGGAGAAAGGTCTGGTGGCAAGAAAAGCTGCTTCTAGGAGGTTGTCATGTGTTTTCGCTCGACGATTCAATTATTGGGTGGTTGGTTTGGCCCTAGTTAATGTAACTCGAATCCTAACCCGGCATATCCCATTTTAATTTTACACCATTGTGAACCTTACGCCTTTTTTACTCTCTGATCGAGGTTCTCGGCATTGAAAAATCTTCGTAAACTAAATCACACGTGTATATGTTGATATTTAAGAGATATACAGTCAAGAAAATCAAGGGCAATGGTGATATATATGCGGATTAGACACAAAAAAAACCCTCAAGAAATGGCTACAGTTTATGGAATGTGTTTATTGAGGGCATCAGATTCCTAATTGATGGAGAAAGGTCTGGTGGCAAGAAAAGCTGCTTCTAGGAGGTTGTCAAGTGTTTTCGCTCGACGATTCCATTCTTGGGTGGTTGGTTTGGCCCTTGTTCCGGTACCTTGAATCCTAGCCTGGTATATACCATTTTAATTTTACACCATTGTGAACCTTACGCATTTTTTACTCTCTGATCAAGGTTCTCGGCATTGAAAAATCTTCGTAAACTAAATCACACGTGTATATGTTGATATTTAAGAGATATACAGTCAAGAAAATCAAGGGCAATGGTTCTATATATGCGGATTAGACACCAAAAAAAAAAACACTCAACAAATGGCTACAATTTAAGGAATGTGTTTAGTGACGGCATCAGATTGCTAATTGATGGAGAAAGGTCTGGTGGCAAGAAAAGCTGCTTCTAGGAGGTTTTCAAGTGTTTTCGCTCGACGATTCAATTATTGGGTGGTTGGTTTAGCCCTAGTTCCTGTAACTCGAATCCTAGCCTGGTATTTACCATTTTAATTTTACACCATTGAGAACCTTATGCCTTTTTTACTCTCTGATCGAGGTTCTCGGTATTGAAAAATCTTCGTAAACAAAATCACACGTGTATATGTTGATATTTAAGAGATATACAGTCAAGAAAATCAAGGGCAATGGTGATATATATGCGGATTAGACACCAAAAAAACAATCAACAAATGGCTACAATTTAAGGAATGTGTTTAGTGACGGCATCAGATTCCTAATTGATGGAAAAAGGTCTGGTGGCAAGAAAAGCTGCTTCTAGGAGGTTGTCAAGTTTTTTCGCTCGACGATTCAATTATTGGGTGGTTGGTTTGGCCCTTGTTCCTGTAACTCGAATCCTAGCCCGGTATATCCCATTTTAATTTTAAACCATTGTGAACCTTACGCCTTTTTTACTCCCTGATCGAGGTTCTCGACATTGAAAAATCTTCGTAAAGTAAATCACACGTGTATATGTTGATATTTAAGAGATATACAGTCAAGAAAATCAAGGGCAATGGTGATATTTATGCGGATTAGACACCAAAAAAAAAAACAATCAACAAATGGCTACAATTTAAGGAATGTGTTTAGTGACGGCATCAGATTCCTAATTGATGGAGAAAGGTCTGGTGGTAAGGAAAGCTGCTTCTAGGTGGTTGTCAAGTGTTTTCGCTCGACGATTCCATTCTTGGGTGGTTGGTTTGGCCCTTGTTCCTGTAACTCGAATCCAAGCCTGGTATATCCCATTTTAATTTTACACCATTGTGAACCTTACGCCATTTTTACTCCCTGATCGAGGTTCTCGGCATTGAAAAATCTTCGTAAACTAAATCACACGTGTATATGTTGATATTTAAGAGATATACAGTCAAGAAAATCAAGGGCAATGGTGATATATATACGGATTAGACACCAAAAAAAACACTCAACAAATGGCTACAATTTAAGGAATGTGTTTAGTGACGGCATCAGATTCCTAGTTGATGGAGAAAGGTCTGGTGGCAAGAAAAGCTGCTTCTGGGAGGTTGTAAAGTGTTTTCGCTCGACGATTCCATTCTTGGGTGGTTGGTTTGGCCCTTGTTCCTGTAACTCGAATCCTAGCCCGGTATATCCCATTTTAATTTTACACCATTGTGAACCTTACGCCATTTTTACTCTCTGATCGAGGTTCTCGGCATTGAAAAATCTTCGTAAACTAAATCACACGTGTATATGTTGATATTTAAGAGATATACAATCAAGAAAATCAAGGGCAATGGTGATATATATACGGATTAGACACAAAAAAAACACTCAACAATTGGCTACAATTTAAGGATTGTGTTTACTGACGGCATCAGATTCCTAATTTATGGAGAAAGGTCTGGTGGTAAGAAACGGTGCTTCTAGGAGGTTGTCAAGTGTTTTCGCTCGACGATTCCATTCTTGGGTGGTTGGTTTGGCCCTTGTTCCGGTAACTCGAATCCTAGCCCCGGTATATCCCATTTTAATTTTACACTATTGTGAACCTTATGCCTTTTTAACTCTCTGATCGAGGTTCTTGGCATTGAAAAATCTTCGTAAACTAAATCACACGTGTAGATGTTGATATTTAAGAGATATACAGTCAAGAAAATCAAGGGCAATGGTGATATATATGCGGATTAGACACAAAAAAAAAAAAAAAAAAAAAAAAAAACACTCAACAAATGGCTACAATTTATGGAATGTGTTTAGTGAGGGCATCAGATTCCTAATTGATGGAGAAAGGTCTAGTGGCAAGAAAAGCTGCTTCTAGGAGGTTGTCAAGTGTTTTCGCTCGACGATTCCATTCTTGGGTGGTTGGTTTGGCCCTTGTTCCTGTAACTCGAATCCTAGCCCGGTATATCCCATTTTAATTTTACACCATTGTGAACCTTACGCCATTTTTACTCTCTGATCGAGGTTCTCGGCATTGAAAAATCTTCGTAAACTAAATCACACGTGTATATGTTGATATTTAAGAGATATACAATCAAGAAAATCAAGGGCAATGGTGATATATATACGGATTAGACACAAAAAAAAAAACACTCAACAATTGGCTACAATTTAAGGATTGTGTTTACTGACGGCATCAGATTCCTAATTTATGGAGAAAGGTCTGGTGGTAAGAAACGGTGCTTCTAGGAGGTTGTCAAGGGTTTTCGCTCGACGATTCCATTCTTGGGTGGTTGGTTTGGCCCTTGTTCCGGTAACTCGAATCCTAGCCCCGGTATATCCCATTTTAATTTTACACTATTGTGAACCTTATGCCTTTTTAACTCTCTGATCGAGGTTCTTGGCATTGAAAAATCTTCGTAAACTAAATCACACGTGTAGATGTTGATATTTAAGAGATATACAGTCAAGAAAATCAAGGGCAATGGTGATATATATGCGGATTAGACACAAAAAAAACACCCAACAAATGGCTACAATTTATGGAATGTGTTTATTGAGGGCATCAGATTCCTAATTGATGTTGAAAGGTCTGGTGGCAAGAAAAGCTGCTTCTAGGAGGTTGTCAAGTGTTTTCGCTCGACGATTCCATTCTTGGGTGGTTGGTTTGGCCCTTGTTCCTGTAACTCGAATCCTAGCCCGGTATATCCCATTTTAATTTTTCACCATTGTGAACCTTACGCCTTTTTTACTCTCTGATCGAGGTTCTCGGCATTGAAAAATCTTCGTAAACTAAATCACACGTGTATATGTTGATATTTAAGAGATATACAGTCAAGGAAATCAAGGGCAATGGTGATATATATGCGGATTAGCCACCAAAAAAAAACACACTCAACAAATGGCTTCAATTTAAGGAATGTGTTTAGTGAGGGCATCAGATTCCTAATTGTTGGAGAAAGGTCTGGTGGTAAGAAAAGCTGTTTCTAGGAGGTTGTCAAGTGTTTTCGCTCGACGGTTACATTCTTGGGTGGTTGGTTTGGCCCTTGTTCCTGTAACTCAAATCCTTGCCTGGTACATCCCATTTTAATTTTACACCATTGTGAACCTTACACATTTTTTAACTCTCTGATCGAGGTTCTCGGCATTGAAAAATCTTCGTAAACTAAATCACACGTATATATGTTGACATTTAATAGATAAACAGTCAAGAAAATCAAGGGCAATGGTGATATATATGCGGATTAGACACAAAAAAAAAACACTCAACGAATGGCTACAATTTAAGGAATGTGTTTAGTGACGGCATCAGATTGCTAATTGATGGAGAAAGGTCTGGTGGTAAGAAAAACTGCTTCTAGGAGGTTGTCAAGTGTTTTCGCTCGACGATTCAATTATTGGGTGTTTGGTTTGGCCCTAGTTCCTGTAACTCGAATCCTAGCCTGGTATATACCATTTTAATTTTACACCATTAAGAACCTTACGCCTTTTTTACTCTCTGATCGAGGTACTCGGAATTGAAAAATCTTCGTAAACTAAATCACACGTGTATATGTTGATATTTAAGAGATATACAGTCATGAAAATCAAGGGCAATGGTGATATATATGCGGATTAGACACAAAAAAAATAATCAACAAATGGCTACAATTTAAGGAATGTGTTTAGTGACGGCATCAGACTCCTAATTGATGGAGAAAGGTCTGGTGGCAAGAAAAGCTGCTTCTAGGAGGTTGTCAAGTGTTTTCGCTCGACGATTCAATTATTGGGTGGTTGGTTTGGCCCTTGTTCCTGTAACTCGAATCCTAGCCCGGTATATCCCATTTTAATTTTAAACCATTGTGAACCTTACGCCTTTTTTACTCCCTGATCGAGGTTCTCGACATTGAAAAATCTTCGTAAACTAAATCACACGTGTATATGTTGATATTTAAGAGATATACAGTCAAGAAAATCAAGGGCTATGGTGATATATATGCGGATTAGCCACAAAAAAAAAACACCCAACAAATGGCTACAATTTATGGAATGTGTTTATTGAGGGCATCAGATTCCTAATTGATGGAGAAAGGTCTGGTGGCAAGAAAAGCTGCTTCTAGGAGGTTGTCAAGTGTTTTCGCTCGACGATTCCATTCTTGGGTGGTTGGTTTGGCCCTTGTTCCTGTAACTCGAATCCTACCCCGGTATATCCCATTTTAATTTTTCACCATTGTGAACCTTACGCCTTTTTTACTCTCTGATCGAGGTTCTCGGCATTGAAAAATCTTCGTAAACTAAATCACACGTGTATATGTTGATATTTAAGAGATATACAGTCAAGAAAATCAAGGGCAATAGTGATATATATACGGATTAGACACAAAAAAAAAACACTCAACAAATGGCTACAATTTAAGGATTGTGTTTAGTGACGGCATCAGATTCCTAATTTATGGAGAAAGGTCTGGTGGTAAGAAAAGGTGCTTCTAGGAGGTTGTCAAGTGTTTTCGCTCGACGATTCCATTCTTGGATGGTTGGTTTGGCCCTTGTTCCGGTAACTCATATCCTAACCCGGTTTATCCCATTTTAATTTTACACTATTGTGAACCTTATGCCTTTTTAACTCTTTGATCGAGGTTCTTGGCATTGAAAAATCTTCGTAAACTAAATCACACATGTATATGTTGATATTTAAGAGATATACAGTCAAGAAAATCAAGGGCAATGGTGATATATATGCGGATTAGACACAAAAAAAAAACACCCAACAAATGGCTACAATTTATGGAATGTGTTTATTGAGGGCATCAGATTCCTAATTGATGGGAAAAGGTCTGGTGGCAAGAAAAGCTGCTTCTAGGAGGTTGTCAAGTGTTTTCGCTCGACGATTCCATTCTTGGGTGGTTGGTTTGGCCCTTGTTCCTGTAACTCGAATCCTAGCCTGGTATATACCATTTTAATTTTACACCATTGTGAACCTTACGCATTTTTTACTCCCTGATCGAGGTTCTCGGCATTGAAAAATCTTCGTAAACTAAATCACACGTGTATATGTGGATATTTAAGAGATATACAGTCAAGAAAATCAAGGGCAGTGGTGATATATATGCGGATTAGACACCAAAAATAACACTCAACAAATGGCTACAATTTAAGGAATGTGTTTAGTGACGGCATCAAATTCCTAATTGATGGAGAAAGTTCTGGTGGCAAGAAAAGCTGCTTCTAGGAGGTTGTCAAGTGTTTTCGCTCGACGATTCCATTCTTGGGTAGTTGGTTTGGCCCTTGTTCCTGTAACTCGAATCCTAGCCCGGTATATCCCATTTTAATTTTTCACCATTGTGAACCTTACGCCTTTTTTACTCTCTGATCCAGGTTCTTGGCATTGAAAAATCTTCGTAAACTAAATCACACGTGTATATGTTGATATTTAAGAGATATACAGTCAAGGAAATCAAGGGCAATGGTGATATATATGCGGATTAGCCACAAAAAAAAAACACTCAACAAATGACTTCAATTTAAGGAATGTGTTTAGTGAGGGCATCAGATTACTAATTGTTGGAGAAAGGTCTGGTGGCAAGAAAAGCTGCTTCTAGGAGGTTGTCAAGTGTTTTCGCTCGACGATTCCATTCTTGGGTGGTTGGTTTGGCCCTTGTTCCTGTAACTCGAATCCTAGCCTGGTACATCCCATTTTAATTTTACACCATTGTGAACCTTACACATTTTTTACTCTCTGATCGAGGTTCTCGGCATTGAAAAATCTTCGTAAACTAAATCACACGTATATATGTTGACATTTAAGAGATAAACAGTCAAGAAAATCAAGGGCAATGGTGATATATATGCGGATTAGACACCAAAAAAAAACACTAAACAAATGGCTACAATTTAAGGAATGTGTTTAGTGACGGCATCAGATTGCTAATTGATGGAGAAAGGTCTGGTGGTAAGAAAAGCTGCTTCTAGGAGGTTGTCAAGTGTTTTCGCTCGACGATTCAATTATTGGGTGTTTGGTTTGGCCCTAGTTCCTGTAACTCGAATCCTAGCCTGGTATATACCATTTTAATTTTACACCATTGAGAACCTTACGCCTTTTTTACTCTCTGATCGAGGTTCTCGGCATTGAAAAATATTCGTAAACAAAATCACACGTGTATATGTTGATATTTAAGAGATATACAGTCATGAAAATCAAGGGCAATGGTGATATATATGCGGAATAGACACAAAAAAATAATAATCAACAAATGGCTACAATTTAAGGAATGTGTTTGGTGACGGCATCAGACTCCTAATTGATGGAGAAAGGTCTGGTGGCAAGAAAAGCTGCTTCTAGGAGGTTGTCAAGTGTTTTCGCTCGACGATTCAATTATTAGGTGGTTGGTTTGGCCCTTGTTCCTGTAACTCGAATCCTAGCCCGGTATATCCCATTTTAATTTTAAAGCATTGTGAACCTTACGCCTTTTTTACTCCCTGATCGAGGTTCTCGGCATTGAAAAATCTTCGTAAACTAAATCACACTTGTATATGTTGATATTTAAGAGATATACAGTCAAGAAAATCAAGGGCAATGGTGATATTTATGCGGATTAGACACCAAAAAAAAGCAATCAACAAATGGCTACAATTTAAGAATTGTGTTTAGTGACGGCATAAGATTCCTAATTGATGGAGAAAGGTCTGGTGGCAAGAAAAGCTGCTTCTAGGAGGTTGTCAAGTGTTTTCGCTCGACGATTCCATTGTTGGGTGGTTGGTTTGGCCCTTGTTCCTGTAACTCGAATCCTAGCCCGGTATATCCCATTTTAATTTTTCACCATTGTGAACCTTACGACTTTTTTACTCTATGATCAAGGGTCTCGGCATTAAAAAATCTTGGTAAACTAAATCACACGTGTATATGTTGATATTTAAGAGATATGCAGTCAAGAAAATCAAGGGCAATGGTGATATATATACGGTTTAGACACCAAAAAAAACACTCAACAAATGGCTACAATTTAAGGAATGTGTTCAGTGAGGGCATCAGATTCCTATTTGATGGAGAAAGGTCTGGTGGCAAGAAAAGCTGCGTCTAGGAGGTTGTCAAGTGTTTTCGCTCGACGATTCCATTCTTGGGTTGTTGGTTTGGCCCTTGTTCCTGTAACTCAAATCCTAGCCTGGTACATCCCATTGTAATTTTACACCATTGTGAACCTTACGCATTTTTTACTCTCTGATCGAGGTTCTCGGCATTGAAAAATCTTCGTAAACTAAATCACACGTATATATGTTGACATTTAAGAGATATACAGTCAAGAAAATCAAGGGCAATGGTGATATATATGCGGATTAGACACCAAAAAAAAAACAATCAACAAATGGCTACAATTTAAGGAATGTGTTTAGTGACGGCATCAGATTGCTAATTGATGGAGAAAGGTCTGGTGGTAAGAAAAGCTTCTTCTAGGAGGTTGTCAAGTGTTTTCGCTCGACGATTCAATTATTGGGTGGTTGGTTTGGCCCTAGTTCCTGTAACTCGAATCCTAGCATGGTATATACCATTTTAATTTTACACCATTGAGAACCTTACGCCTTTTTTACTCTCTGATCGAGGTTCTCGGCATTGAAAAATCTTCGTAAACTAAATCACACGTGTATATGTTGGTATTTAAGAGATATATATTCAAGAAAATCAAGGGCAATGGTGATATATATGCGGATTAGACACCAAAAAAAAACAATCAACAAATGGCTACATTTTAAGGAATGTGTTAAGTGACGGCATCAGATTCCTAATTGATGGGGAAAGGTCTGGTGGCAAGAAAAGCTGCTTCTAGGAGGTTGTCAAGTGTTTTCGCTCGACGATTCAATTATTGGGTGGTTGGTTTGGCCCTTGTTCCTGTAACTCGAATCCTAGCCCGGTATATCCCATTTTAATTTTAAACCATTGCGAACCTTACGCCTTTTTTACTCCCTGATCGAGGTTCTCGGCATTGAAAAATCTTCGTAAAATAAATCACACGTGTATATGTTGATATTTAAGAGATATACAGTCAAGAAAATCAAGGGCAATGGTGATATTTATGCAGATTAGACACAAAAAAAAAAAAACAATCAACAAATGGCTACAATTTGAGGAAGGTGTTTAGTGACGGGATCAAATTCCTAATTGATGGAGAAAGGTCTGGTGGCAAGAAAAGCTGCTTCTAGTAGGTTGTCAAGTGTTTTCGCTCGACGATTCCATTCTTGGGTGGCTGGTTTGGCCCTTGTTCCTGTAACTCGAATCCTAGCCCGATATATCCCATTTTAATTTTACACCATTGTGAACCTTACGCTTTTTTTACTCTCAGATCGAGGTTCTCGGCATTGAAAAATCTTCGTAAACTAAATCACACGTGTATATGTTGATATTTAAGAGATATACAGTCAAGAAAATCAAGGGCAATGGTGATATATATGCGGATTAGACACCAAAAAAAAAACACTCAACAAATGGCTATAATTTAAGGAATGTGTTTAGAGACGGCATCAGATTCCTAATTGATGGAGAAAGGTCTGGTGGCAAGAAAAGCTGCATCTAGGAGGTTGTCAAGCCTTTTCACTCGGCGATTCCATTCTTGGGTGGTTTGTTTGGCCCTTGTTCCTATAACTCGAATCCTAGCCCGGTATATCCCATTTTAATTTTACACCATAGTGAACCTTATGCCTTTTTTACTCTCTGATCGAGGTTCTCGGCATTGAAAAATCTTCGTAAACTAAATCACACGTGTGTATGTTGATATTTAAGAGATATACAGACAAGAAAATCAAGGGCAATGGTAATATATATGCGGATTAGACACAAAAAAAAAACACTCAACAAATGGCTACAATTTAAGGAATGTGTTTAGTGACGGCATCAGATTCCTAATTGATCGAGAAAGGTCTGGTGGCAAGAAAAGCTGCTTCTAGGAGGTTGTCAAGTGTTTTCGCTCGACGATTTCATTCTTGGGTGGTTGGTTTGGCCCTTGTTCCTGTAACTTGAATCCTAGTCCGGTATATCCCATTTTAATTTTACACCATTGGGAACCTTACGCTTTTTTACTCTCTGATCGAGGTTCTCGGCATTGAAAAATCTTCGTAAACTATCACACGTGTATATGTTGACATTTAAGAGATATACAGTCAAGAAAATCAAGGGCAATGGTGATATATATGCGGATTAGACACAAAAAAAAACACTCAACAAATGGATACAATTTAAGGAATGTGTTTTGTGACGGCATCAGATTCCTAATTGATAGAGAAAGGTCTGGTGGCAAGAAAAGCTGCTTCTAGGATGTTGTCAAGTGTTTTTGCTCGACGATTCAATTCTTGGGTGGTTGGTTTGGCCCTTGTTCCTGTAACTCGAATCCTAGCCCGGTATATTCCATTTTAATTTTACACCATTGAGAACCTTACGCCTTTTTTACTCTCTGATCGAGGTTCTCGGCATTGAAAAAATCTTCGTAAACTAAATCACACGTGTATATGTTGACATTTAAGAGATATACAATCAAGAAAATCAAGGGCAATGGTGATATATATATATGCGGATTAGACACAAAAAAAACACTCAACAAATGGCTACAATTTAAGGAATGTGTTTAGTGACGGCATCAGATTCCTAATTGATGGAGAAAGGTCTGGTGGTAAGAAAAGCTGCTACTAGGAGATTGTCAAGTGTTTTCGCTAGACGATTCCATTCTAGGGTGGTTGGTTTGGCCCTTGTTCCTGTAACTCGAATCCTAGCCCGATATATCTCATTTTAATTTTACACCATTGAGAACCTTACGCCTTTTTTACTCTCTGATCGAGGTTCTCGGCATTGAAAAATCTTCGTAAACTAAATCACACGTGTATATGTTGATATTTAAGAGATATGCAGTCAAGAAAATCAAGGGCAATGGTGATATATATGCGGATTAGACACCAAAAAAAACACTCAACAAATGGCTACAATTTAAGGAATGTGTTTAGTGACGGCATCAGATTCCAAATTGATGGAGAAAGGTCTGGTAGCAAGAAAAGCTGCTTCTAGGAGGTTGTCAAGTGTTTTCGCTCGACGATTCCATTCTTGGGTGGTTGGTTTGGCCCTTAGTTTCTGTAACTCGAATCCTAGCCCGGTATATCTCATTTTAATTTTACACCATTGAGAACCTTATGCCTTTTTTTACTCTTTGATCAAGGTTCTCGGCATTGAAAAATCTTCATAATATTTAAGAGATATACAGTCAAGAAAATCAAGGGCAATGGTGATATATATGCGGATTAGACACAAAAAAAAACACTCAACAAATGGCTACAATTTAAGGAATGTGTTTAGTGACGGCATCAGATTCCTAATTGATGGAGAAAGGTCTGGTGGCAAGAAAAGCTGCTTCTAGGAGGTTGTCAAGTGTTTTCGCTCGATGATTCCATTCTTGGGTGGTTGGTTTGGCCCTTGTTCTTGTAACTCGAATCCTAGCCCGGTATATCCCCTTTTAATTTTACTCCATTGAGAACCTTACGCATTTTTACCTCTCTGATCGAGGTTCTCGGCATTGAAAAATCTTCGTAAACTAAATCACACGTGTATATGTTGACATTTAAGAGATATACAGTCAAGAAAATCAAGGGCAATGGTGATATATATGCGGATTAGACACCAAAAAAAACGCTCAACAAATGGCTCCAATTTAAGGAATGTGTTTAGTGACTGCATCAGATTCTTAATTGATGGAGAAAGGTCTGGTGGTAAGAAAAGCTGCTTTTAGGAGGTTGTCATGTGTTTTCGCTCGACGATTCCATTCTTGGGTGGTTGGTTTGGCCCTTGTTCCTGTAACTCGAATCCAAGCCCGGTATATCCCATTTTAATTTTACACCATTGATAACCTTACGCCTTTTTTACTCTCCGATCGAGGTTCTCAGCATTGAAAAATCTCTGTAAACTAAATCGCACGTGTATATGTTGATATTTAAGAGATATACAGTCAAGAAAATCAAGGGCAATGGTGATATATATGCGGATTAGACACCCAAAAAAACACTCAACAAATGGCTACAATTTAAGGAATGTGTTTAGAGACAGCATCAGATTCCTAATTGATGGAGAAAGGTCTGGTGGCAAGAAAAGCTGCATCAAGGAGGTTGTCAAGTCTTTTCACTCGACGATTCCATTCTTGGGTGGTTGGTTTGGCCCTTGTTCCTATAACTCGAATCCTAGCCCGGTATATCCCATTTTAATTTTACACCATTGTGAACCTTACGCCTTTTTTACTCTCTGATCGAGGTTCTCGGCATTGAAAAATCTTCGTAAACTAAATCACACGTATGTATGTTGATATTTAAGAGATATACAGACAAGAAAATCAAGGGAAATGGTAATATATATGAGGATTAGACACAAAAAAAAAAAAAACGCTCAACAAATGGCTATAATTTAAGGAATGTGTTTAGTGACGGCATCAGATTCCTAATTGATGGAGAAAGGTCTGGTGGCAAGAAAAGCTGCTTCTAGGAGGTTGTCAAGTGTTTTTGCTCGACGATTTCATTCTTGGGTGGTTGGTTTGGCCCTTGTTCCTGTAACTTGAATCCTAGCCCGGTATATCCCATTTTAATTTTACACCATTGTGAACCTTACGCTTTTTTACTCTCTGATCGAGGTTCTCGGCATTGAAAAATATTCGTAAACTAAATCACACGTGTATATGTTGATATTTAAGAGATATACAGTCAAGAAAATCAAGGGCAATGGTGATATATATGCGGATTAGACACCAAAAAAAATACTCAACAAATGGCTACAATTTAAGGAATGTGTTTAGTGACGGCATCAGATTCCAAATTGATGGAGAAAGGTCTGGTAGCAAGAAAAGCTGCTTCTAGGAGGTTGTCAAGTGTTTTCGCTCGACGATTCCATTCTTGGGTGGTTGGTTTGGCCCTTGTTTCTGTAACTCGAATCCTAGCCCAGTATATCTCATTTTAATTTTACACCATTGAGAACCATACGCCTTTTTTTACTCTCTGACCGAGGTTCTCGACATTGAAAAATCTTTGTAATATTTAAGAGATATACAGTCAAGAAAATCAAGGGCAATGGTGATATATATGCGGATTAGACACAAAAAAAACACTCAACAAATGGCTACAATTTAAGGAATGTGTTTAGTGACGGCATCAGATTCCTAATTGATGGAGAAAGGTCTGGTGGCAAGAAAAGCTGCTTCTAGGAGGTTGTCAAGTGTTTTCGCTCGACGATTCCATTCTTGGGTGGTTGGTTTGGCCCTTGTTCTTGTAACTCGAATCCTAGCCCGGTATATCCCATTTTAATTTTACACCATTGAGAACCTTACGCCTTTTTTACTCTCTGATCGAGGTTCTCGGCATTGAAAAATCTTCGTAAACTAAATCACACGTGTATATGTTGACATTTAAGAGATATACAGTTAAGAAAATCATGGGCAATGGTGATATATATGCGGATTAGACACAAAAAAAAAACACTCAACAAATGGCTACAATTTAAGGAATGTGTTTAGTGACTGCATCAGATTCCTAATTGATGGAGAAAGGTCTGGTGGTAAGAAAAGCTGCTTCTAGGAGGTTGTCGAGTGTTTTCGCTCGACGATTCCATTCTTGGGTGGTTGGTTTGGCCCTTGTTCCTGTAAATCGAATCCTAGCCCGGTATATCCAATTTTAATTTTACACCATTGATAACCTTACGCCTTTTTTACTCTCTGATCGAGGTTCTCGGCGTTGAAAATCTTCGTAAACTAAATCACACATGTATATGTTGACATTTAAGAGATATCTAGTCAAGAAAATCAAGGGCAATGGTGATACATATGCGGATTAGACACCAAAAAAAAAAACACTCAACAATTGGCTACAATTTAAGGAATGTGTTTAGTGACGGCATCATATTCCTAATTGATGGAGAAAGGTCTGGTGTTAAGAAAAGCTGTTTCTAGGAGGTTGTCAAGTGTTTTCGCTCGACGATTCCATTCCTGGGTGGTTGTTTTGGCCCTTGTTTCCTGTAACTCGAATCCTAGCCCGGTATATCCCATTTTAATTTTACACCATTGAGAAACTTAAGCCTTCTTTACTCTCTGATCTAGGTTCTCGGCATTGAAAAATCTTCGTAAACTAAATCACACGTGTATATGTTGACATTTAAGAGATATACAGTCAAGAAAATCAAGGGCAAAGGTGATATATATGCGAATTAGACACAAAAAGAAAAACACTCAACAAATGGCTACAATTTAAGGAATGTGTTTAGTGACGGCATCAGATTCCTAATTGATGGAGAGAGGTCTGGTGGTAAGAAAAGCTGCCTCTAGGAGGTTGTCAAGTGTTTTCGCTCGACGATTCCATTCTAGGGTGGTTGGTTTGGCCCTTGTTCCAATAACTCGAATCCTAGCCCGGTATATCTCATTTTAATTTTACACCATTGAGAACCTTACGCCTTTTTTACTCCCTGATCGAGGTTCTAGGCATTGAAAAATATTCGTAAACTAAATCACACGTGTATATGTTGATATTTAAGAGATATACAGTCAAGAAAATCAAGGGCAATGGTGATATATATGCGGATTAGAGACCAAAAAAACACTCAACAAATGGCTACAATTTAAGGAATGTGTTTAGTGACGGTATCATATTGCTAATTGATGGAGAAAGGTCTGGTGGCAAGAAAAGCTGTTTCTAGGAGGTTTTCAAGTGTTTTCGCTCGACGATTCCATTCTTGGGTGGTTGGTTTGGCCCTTGTTTCTGTAACTCGAATCCTAGCCCGGTATATCTCATTTTAATTTTACACCATTGAGAACCATACGCCTTTTTTACTCTCTGATCGAGGTTCTCGGCATTGAAAAATCTTCTTAACATTTAAGAGATATACAGTCAAGAAAATCAAGAGCAATGGTGATATATATGCGGATTAGATACCAAAAAAAAAACACTCAACATATGGCTACAATTAAAGGAATGTGTTTAGTGACGGCATCAGATTCCTAATTGATGGAGAAAGGTCTGGTGGCAAGAAAAATTGCTTCTAGGAGGTTGTCAAGTGTTTTCGCTCGACGATTCCATTCTTGGGTGGTTGGTTTGGCCCTTGTTCTTGTAACTCGAATCCTATCCCGGTATATCCCATTTTAATTTTACACCATTGAGAACCTTACGCCTTTTTTACTCTCTGATCAAGGTTCTCGGCATTGAAAAATCTTCGTAAACTAAATCACACGTGTATATGTTGACATTTAAGAGATATACAGTCAAGAAAATCAAGGGCAATGGTGATATATAAGCGGATTAGACACAAAAAAAAAACACTCAACAAATGGCTACAATTTAAGGAATGTGTTTAGTGACTGCATCAGATTCCTAATTGATGGAGAAAGGTCTGGTGGTAAGAAAAGCTGCTTCTAGGAGGTTGTCGAGTGTTTTCGCTCGACGATTCCATTCTTGGGTGGTTGGTTTGGCCCTTGTTCCTGTAAATCGAATCCTAGCCCGGTATATCCCATTTAAATTTTACACCATTGATAACCTTACGCCTTTTTTACTCTCTGATCGAGGTTCTCGGCGTTGAAAATCTTCGTAAACTAAATCACACATGTATATGTTGACATTTAAGAGATATATAGTCAAGAAAATCAAGGGCAATGGTGATACATATGCGGATTAGACACCAAAAAAACACACTCAACAAATGGCTACAATTTAAGGAATGTGTTTAGTGACGGCATCATATTCCTAATTGATGGAGAAAGGTCTGGTGTTAAGAAAAGCTGCTTCTAGGAGGTTGTCAAGTGTTTTCGCTCGACGATTCCATTCCTGGATGGTTGGTTTGGCCCTTGTTTCCTGTAACTCGAATCCTAGCCCGGTATATCCCATTTTAATTTTACACCATTGAGAACCTTAAGCCTTTTTTACTCTCTGATCGAGGTTCTCGGCATTGAAAAATCTTCGTAAACTAAATCACACGTGTATATGTTGACATTTAAGAGATATACAGTCAAGAAAATCAAGGGCAATGGTGATATATATGCGAATTAGACACAAAAAGAAAAACACTCAACAAATGGCTACAATTTAAGGAATGTGTTTAGTGACGGCATCAGATTCCTAATTGATGGAGAAAGGTCTGGTGGTAAGAAAAGCTGCTTCTAGGAGGTTGTCAAGTGTTTTCGCTCGACGATTCCATTCTAGGGTGGTTGGTTTGGCCCTTGTTCCTGTAACTCGAATCCTAGCCCGGTATATCTCATTTTAATTTTACACCATTGAGAACCTTACGCCTTTTTTACTCTCTGATCGAGGTTCTCGGCATTGAAAAATATTCGTAAACTAAATCACACGTGTATATGTTGATATTTTGGAGATATACAGTCAAGAAAATCAAGGGCAATGGTGATATATATGCGGATTAGACACCAAAAAAACACTCAACAAATGGCTACAATTTAAGGAATGGGTTTAGTGACGGCATCAGATTCCAAATTGATGGAGAAAGGTCTGGTAGCAAGAAAAGCTGCTTCTAGGAGGTTGTCAAGTGTTTTCGCTCGACGATTCCATTCTTGGGTGGTTGGTTTGGCCCTTGTTTCTGTAACTCGAATCCTAGCCCGGTATATCTCATTTTAATTTTACACCATTGAGAACCATACACCTTTTTTTACTCTCTGATCGAGGTTCTCGGCATTGAAAAATCTTCTTAATATTTAAGAGATATACAGTCAAGAAAATCAAGGGCAATGGTGATATATGTGCGGATTAGATACAAAAAAAAAAAACACTCAACAAATGGCTACAATTAAAGGAATGTGTTTAGTGACGACATCAGATTCCTAATTGATGGAGAAAGGTCTGGTGGCAAGAAAAGCTGCTTCTAGGAGGTTGTCAAGTGTTTTCGCTCGACGATTCCATTCTTGGGTGGTTGGTTTGGCCCTTGTTCTTGTAACTCGAATCCTAGCCCGGTATATCCCATTTTAATTTTACACCATTGAGAACCTTACGCCTTTTTTACTCTCTGATCGAGGTTCTCGGCATTGAAAAATCTTCGTAAACTAAATCACACGTGTATATGTTGACATTTAAGAGATATACAGTCAAGAAAATCAAGGGCAATGGTGATATATAAGCGGATTAGACACAAAAAAAAAACACTCAACAAATGGCTACAATTTAAGGAATGTGTTTAGTGACTGCATCAGATTCCTAATTGATGGAGAAAGGTCTGGTGGTAAGAAAAGCTGCTTCTAGGAGGTTGTCGAGTGTTTTCGCTCGACGATTCCATTCTTGGGTGGTTGGTTTGGCCCTTGTTCCTGTAAATCGAATCCTAGCCCGGTATATCCCATTTAAATTTTACACCATTGATAACCTTACGCCTTTTTTACTCTCTGATCGAGGTTCTCGGCGTTGAAAATCTTCGTAAACTAAATCACACATGTATATGTTGACATTTAAGAGATATATAGTCAAGAAAATCAAGGGCAATGGTGATACATATGCGGATTAGACACCAAAAAAACACACTCAACAAATGGCTACAATTTAAGGAATGTGTTTAGTGACGGCATCATATTCCTAATTGATGGAGAAAGGTCTGGTGTTAAGAAAAGCTGCTTCTAGGAGGTTGTCAAGTGTTTTCGCTCGACGATTCCATTCCTGGATGGTTGGTTTGGCCCTTGTTTCCTGTAACTCGAATCCTAGCCCGGTATATCCCATTTTAATTTTACACCATTGAGAACCTTAAGCCTTTTTTACTCTCTGATCGAGGTTCTCGGCATTGAAAAATCTTCGTAAACTAAATCACACGTGTATATGTTGACATTTAAGAGATATACAGTCAAGAAAATCAAGGGCAATGGTGATATATATGCGAATTAGACACAAAAAGAAAAACACTCAACAAATGGCTACAATTTAAGGAATGTGTTTAGTGACGGCATCAGATTCCTAATTGATGGAGAAAGGTCTGGTGGTAAGAAAAGCTGCTTCTAGGAGGTTGTCAAGTGTTTTCGCTCGACGATTCCATTCTAGGGTGGTTGGTTTGGCCCTTGTTCCTGTAACTCGAATCCTAGCCCGGTATATCTCATTTTAATTTTACACCATTGAGAACCTTACGCCTTTTTTACTCTCTGATCGAGGTTCTCGGCATTGAAAAATATTCGTAAACTAAATCACACGTGTATATGTTGATATTTTGGAGATATACAGTCAAGAAAATCAAGGGCAATGGTGATATATATGCGGATTAGACACCAAAAAAACACTCAACAAATGGCTACAATTTAAGGAATGGGTTTAGTGACGGCATCAGATTCCAAATTGATGGAGAAAGGTCTGGTAGCAAGAAAAGCTGCTTCTAGGAGGTTGTCAAGTGTTTTCGCTCGACGATTCCATTCTTGGGTGGTTGGTTTGGCCCTTGTTTCTGTAACTCGAATCCTAGCCCGGTATATCTCATTTTAATTTTACACCATTGAGAACCATACACCTTTTTTTACTCTCTGATCGAGGTTCTCGGCATTGAAAAATCTTCTTAATATTTAAGAGATATACAGTCAAGAAAATCAAGGGCAATGGTGATATATGTGCGGATTAGATACAAAAAAAAAAAACACTCAACAAATGGCTACAATTAAAGGAATGTGTTTAGTGACGACATCAGATTCCTAATTGATGGAGAAAGGTCTGGTGGCAAGAAAAGCTGCTTCTAGGAGGTTGTCAAGTGTTTTCGCTCGACGATTCCATTCTTGGGTGGTTGGTTTGGCCCTTGTTCTTGTAACTCGAATCCTAGCCCGGTATATCCCATTTTAATTTTACACCATTGAGAACCTTACGCCTTTTTTACTCTCTGATCGAGGTTCTCGGCATTGAAAAAATCTTCGTAAACTAAATCACACGTGTATATGTTGACATTTAAGAGATATACAGTCAAGAAAATCAAGGGCAATTGTGATATATAAGCGGATTAGACACAACAACAAATGGCTACAATTTAAGGAATGTGTTTAGTGACTGCATCAGATTCCTAATTGATGGAGAAAGGTCTGGTGGTAAGAAAAGCTGCTTCTAGGAGGTTGTCAAGTGTTTTCGCTCGACGATTCCATTCTTGGGTGGGTGGTTTGGCCCTTGTTCCTGTAACTCGAATCCTAGCCCGGTATATCTCATTTTAATTTTACACCATTGATAACCTTACGCCTTTTTTACTCTCTGATCGAGGTTCTCGGCGTTGAAAATCTTCGTAAACTAAATCACACATGTATATGTTGACATTTAAGAGATATATAGTCAAGAAAATCAAGGGCAATGGTGATACATATGCGGATTAGACACCAAAAAAACACACTCAACAAATGGCTACAATTTAAGGAATGTGTTTAGTGACGGCATCATATTCCTAATTGATGGAGAAAGGTCTGGTGTTAAGAAAAGCTGCTTCTAGGAGGTTGTCAAGTGTTTTCGCTCGACGATTCCATTCCTGGATGGTTGGTTTGGCCCTTGTTTCCTGTAACTCGAATCCTAGCCCGGTATATCCCATTTTAATTTTACACCATTGAGAACCTTAAGCCTTTTTTACTCTCTGATCGAGGTTCTCGGCATTGAAAAATCTTCGTAAACTAAATCGCACGTGTATATGTTGACATTTAAGAGATATACAGTCAAGAAAATCAAGGGCAATGGTGATATATATGCGAATTAGACACAAAAAGAAAAACACTCAACAAATGGCTACAATTTAAGGAATGTGTTTAGTGACGGCATCAGATTCCTAATTGATGGAGAAAGGTCTGGTGGTAAGAAAAGCTGCTTCTAGGAGGTTGTCAAGTGTTTTCGCTCGACGATTCCATTCTAGGGTGGTTGGTTTGGCCCTTGTTCCTGTAACTCGAATCCTAGCCCGGTATATCTCATTTTAATTTTACACCATTGAGAACCTTACGCCTTTTTTACTCTCTGATCGAGGTTCTCGGCATCGAAAAATATTCGTAAACTAAATCACACGTGTATATGTTGATATTTTGGAGATATACAGTCAAGAAAATCAAGGGCAATGGTGATATATATGCGGATTAGACACCAAAAAAACACTCAACAAATGGCTACAATTTAAGGAATGGGTTTAGTGACGGCATCAGATTCCAAATTGATGGAGAAAGGTCTGGTAGCAAGAAAAGCTGCTTCTAGGAGGTTGTCAAGTGTTTTCGCTCGACGATTCCATTCTTGGGTGGTTGGTTTGGCCCTTGTTTCTGTAACTCGAATCATAGCCCGGTATATCTCATTTTAATTTTACACCATTGAGAACCATACACCTTTTTTTACTCTCTGATCGAGGTTCTCGGCATTGAAAAATCTTCTTAATATTTAAGAGATATACAGTCAAGAAAATCAAGGGCAATGGTGATATATGTGCGGATTAGATACAAAAAAAAAACACTCAACAAATGGCTACAATTAAAGGAATGTGTTTAGTGACGACATCAGATTCCTAATTGATGGAGAAAGGTCTGGTGGCAAGAAAAGCTGCTTCTAGGAGGTTGTCAAGTGTTTTCGCTCGACGATTCCATTCTTGGGTGGTTGGTTTGGCCCTTGTTCTTGTAACTCGAATCCTAGCCCGGTATATCCCATTTTAATTTTACACCATTGAGAACCTTACGCCTTTTTTACTCTCTGATCGAGGTTCTCGGCATTGAAAAAATCTTCGTAAACTAAATCACACGTGTATATGTTGACATTTAAGAGATATACAGTCAAGAAAATCAAGGGCAATTGTGATATATAAGCGGATTAGACACAACAACAAATGGCTACAATTTAAGGAATGTGTTTAGTGACTGCATCAGATTCCTAATTGATGGACAAAGGTCTGGTGGTAAGAAAAGTGCTTCTAGGAGGTTGTCAAGTGTTTTCGCTCGACGATTCCATTCTTGGGTGGGTGGTTTGGCCCTTGTTCCTGTAACTCGAATCCTAGCCCGGTATATCTCATTTTAATTTTACACCATTGAGAACCTTACGCCTTTTTTACTCTCTGATCGAGGTTCTCGGCATTGAAAAATCTTCGTAAACTAAATCACACGTGTGTATGTTGATATTTAAGAGATATACAGACAAGAAAATCAAGGGCAATGGTAATATATATGCGGATTAGACACAAAAAAAAACACTCAACAAATGGCTACAATTTAAGGAATGTGTTTAGTGACGGCATCAGATTCCTAATTGATGGAGAAAGGTCTGGTGGCAAGAAAAGCTGCTTCTAGGAGGTTGTCAAGTGTTTTCGCTCGACGATTTCGTTCTTGGGTGGTTGGTTTGGCCCTTGTTCCTGTAACTTGAATCCTAGCCCGGTATATCCCATTTTAATTTTACTCCATTGTGAACCTTACGCTTTTTTACTCTCTGATCGAGGTTCTCGGCATTGAAAAATATTCGTAAACTAAATCACACGTGTATATGTTGATATTTAAGAGATATACAGTCAAGAAAATCAAGGGCAATGGTGATATATATGCGGATTAGACACCAAAAAAACACTCAACAAATGGCTACAATTTAAGGAATGTGTTTAGTGACGGCATCAGATTCCAAATTGATGGAGAAAGGTCTGGTAGCAAGAAAAGCTGCTTCTAGGAGGTTGTCAAGTGTTTTCGCTCGACGATTCCATTCTTGGGTGGTTGGTTTGGCCCTTGTTCTTGTAACTCGAATCCTAGCCCGGTATATCCCATTTTAATTTTACACCATTGAGAACCTAACGCCTTTTTTACACTCTGATCGAGGTTCTCGGCATTGAAAAATCTTCGTAAACTAAATCACACGTGTATATGTTGACATTTAAGAGATATACAGTCAAGAAAATCAATGGCAATGGTGATATATATGCGGATTAGACACAAAAAAAAAACACTCAACAAATGGCTACAATTTAAGGAATGTGTTTAGTGACTGCATCAGATTCCTAATTGATGGAGAAAGGTCTGGTGGTAAGAAAAGCTGCTTCTAGGAGGTTGTCGAGTGTTTTCGCTCGACGATTCCATTCTTGGGTGGTTGGTTTGGCCCTTGTTCCTGTAAATCGAATCCTAGCCTGGTATATACCATTTTAATTTTACACCATTGATAACTTTACGCCTTTTTTACTCTCTGATCGAGGTTCTCGGCGTTGAAAATCTTCGTAAACTAAATCACACATGTATATGTTGACATTTAAGAGATATATAGTCAAGAAAATCAAGAGCAATGGTGATACATATGCGGATTAGACACCAAAAAAAACACTCAACAAATGGCTACAATTTAAGGAATGTGTTTAGTGACGGCATCATATTCCTAATTGACGGAGAAAGGTCTGGTGTTAAGAAAAGCTGCTTCTAGGAGGTTGTCAAGTGTTTTCGCTCGACGATTCCATTCCTGGGTGGTTGGTTTGGCCCTTGTTTCCTGTAACTCGAATCCTAGCCTGGTATATCCCATTTTAATTTTACACCATTGAGAACCGTAAGCCTTTTTTACTCTCTGATCGAGGTTCTCGGCATTGAAAAATCTTCGTAAACTAAATCACACGTGTATATGTTGACATTTAAGAGATATACAGTCAAGAAAATCAAGGGCAATGGTGATATATATGCGAATTAGACACAAAAAGAAAAACACTCAACAAATGGCTACAATTTAAGGAATGTGTTTAGTGACGGCATCAGATTCCTAATTGATGGAGAAAGGTCTGGTGGTAAGAAAAGCTGCTTCTAGGAGGTTGTCAAGTGTTTTCGCTCGACGATTCCATTCTTGGGTGGTTGGTTTGGCCCTTGTTCCTGTAACTCGAATCCTAGCCCGGTATATCTCATTTTAATTTTACACCATTGAGAACCTTACGCCTTTTTTACTCTCTGATCGAGGTTCTCGGCATTGAAAAATAATCGTAAACTAAATCACACGTGTATATGTTGATATTTAAGAGATATAAAGTAAAGAAAATCAAAGGCAATGGTGATATATATGCGGATTAGACACCAAAAAAACACTCAACAAATGGCTACAATTTAAGGAATGTGTTTAGTGACGGCATCAGATTCCAAATTGATGGAGAAAGGTCTGGTAGCAAGAAAAGCTGCTTCTAGGAGGTTGTCAAGTGTTTTCGCTCGACGATTCCATCCTTGGGTGGTTGGTTTGGCCCTTGTTTCTGTAACTCGAATCCTAGCCCGGTATATCTCATTTTAATTTTACACCATTGAGAACCATACGCCTTTTTTTACTCTCTGATCGAGGTTCTCGGCATTGAAAAATCTTCTTAATATTTAAGAGATATACAGTCAAGAAAATCAAGGGCAATGGTGATATATATGCGGATTAGATACCAAAAAATAAACACTCAACAAATGGCTACAATTAAAGGAATGTGTTTAGTGACGGCATCAGATTCCTAATTGATGGAGAAAGGTCTGGTGGCAAGAAAAGCTGCTTCTAGGAGGTTGTCAAGTGTTTTCGCTCTACGATTCCATTCTTGGGTGGTTGGTTTGGCCCTTGTTCTTGTAACTCGAATCCTAGCCTGGTATATCCCATTTTAATTTTACACCATTGAGAACCTTACGCCTTTTTTACTCTCTGATCGAGGTTCTCGGCATTGAAAAATCTTCGTAAACTAAATCACACGTGTATATGTTGACATTTAAGAGATATATAGTCAAGAAAATCAAGGGCAATGGTGATATATAAGCGGATTAGACACAAAAAAAAAAAAACACTCAACAAATGGCTACAATTTAAGGAATGTGTTTAGTGACTGCATCAGATTCCTAATTGATGGAGAAAGGTCTGGTGGTAAGAAAAGCTGCTTCTAGGAGGTTGTCAAGTGTTTTCGCTCGACGATTCCATTCTTGGGTGGGTGGTTTGGCCCTTGTTCCTGTAACTCGAATCCTAGCCCGGTATATCCTATTTTAATTTTACACCATTGATAACCTTACGCCTTTTTTACTCTCTGATCGAGGTTCTCGGCGTAGAAAATATTCGTAAACTAAATCACACATGTATATGTTGACATTTAAGAGATATATAGTCAAGAAAATCAAGGGCAATGGTGATATATATGCGGATTAGACACCAAAAAAAAACACTCAACAAATGGCTACAATTTAAGGAATGTGTTTAGTGACGGCATCATATTCCTAATTGATGGAGAAAGGTCTGGTGTTAAGAAAAGCTGCTTCTAGGAGGTTGTCAAGTGTTTTCGCTCGACGATTCCATTCCTGGGTGGTTGGTTTGGCCCTTGTTTCCTGTAACTCTAATCCTAGCCCGGTATATCCCATTTTAATTTTACACCATTGAGAACCTTAAGCCTTTTTTACTCTCTGATCGAGGTTCTCGGCATTGAAAAATCTTCGTAAACTAAATCACACGTGTATATGTTGACATTTAAGAGATATACAGTCAAGAAAATCAAGGGCAATGATGATATATATGCGAATTAGACACAAAAATAAAAACACTCAACAAATGGATACAATTTAAGGAATGTGTTTAGTGACGGCATCAGATTCCTAATTGATGGAGAAAGGTCTGGTGGTAAGAAAAGCTGCTTCTAGGAGGTTGTCAAGTGTTTTCGCTCGACGATTCCATTCTAGGGTGGTTGGTTTGTCCCTTGTTCCTGTAACTCGAATCCTTGCCCGGTATATCTCATTTTAATTTTACACCATTGAGAACCTTACGCCTTTTTTACTCTCTGATCGAGGTTCTCGGCATTGAAAAATATTCGTAAACTAAATCACACGTGTATATGTTGATATTTAAGAGATATAAAGTCAAGAAAATCAAGGGCAATGGTGATATATATGCGGATTAGACACCAAAAAACACTCAACAAATGGCTACAATTTAAGGAATGTGTTTAGTGACGGCATCAGATTCCAAATTGATGGAGAAAGGTCTGGTAGCAAGAAAAGCTGCTTCTAGGAGGTTGTCAAGTGTTTTCGCTCGACGATTCCATTCTTGGGTGGTTGGTTTGGCCCTTGTTTCTGTAACTCGAATCCTAGCCCGGTATATCTCATTTTAATTTTACACCATTGAGAACCATACGCCTTTTTTTACTCTCTGATCGAGGTTCTCGGCATTGAAAAATCTTCTTAATATTTAAGAGATATACAGTCAAGAAAATCAAGGGCAATGGTGATATATATGCGGATTAGATACCAAAAAAAACACTCAACAAATGGCTACAATTAAAGGAATGTGTTTAGTGACGGCATCAGATTCCTAATTGATGGAGAAAGGTCTGGTGGCAAGAAAAGCTGCTTCTAGGAGGTGGTCAAGTGTTTTCGCTCGACGATTCCATTCTTGGGTGGTTGGTTTGGCCCTTGTTCTTGTAACTCGAATGCTAGCCCGGTATATCCCATTTTAATTTTACACCATTGAGAACCTTACGCCTTTTTTACTCTCTGATCGAGGTTCTCGGCGTTGAAAATCTTCGTAAACTAAATCACACGTGTATATGTTGACATTTAAGAGATATACAGTCAAGAAAATCAAGGGCAATGTTGATATATAAGCGGATTAGACACAAAAAAAAACACTCAACAAATGGCTACAATTTAAGGAATGTGTTTAGTGACTGCATCAGATTCCTAATTGATGGAGAAAGGTCTGGTGGTAAGAAAAGCTGCTTCTAGGAGGTTGTCAAGTGTTTTCGCTCGACGATTCCATTCTTGGGTGGGTGGTTTGGCCCTTGTTCCTGTAACTCGAATCCTAGCCTGGTATATCCCATTTTAATTTTACACCATTGATAACCTTACGCCTTTTTTACTCTCTGATCGAGGTTCTCGGCGTTGAAAATCTTCGTAAACTAAATCACACATGTATATGGTGACATTTAAGAGATATATAGTCAAGAAAATCAAGGGCAATGGTGATATATATGCGGATTAGACACAAAAAAAAACACTCAACAAATGGCTACAATTTAAGGAATGTGTTTAGTGACGGCATCAAATTCCTAATTGATGGAGAAAGGTCTGGTGTTAAGAAAAGCTGCTTCTAGGAGGTTGTCAAGTGTTTTCGCTCGACGATTCCATTCCTGGGTGGTTGGCTTGGCCCTTGTTTCCTGTAACTCGAATCCTAGCCCGGTATATCCCATTTTTATTTTACACCATTGAGAACCTTACGCCTTTTTTACTCTCTGATCGAGGATCTCGGCGTTAAAAAATCTTCGTAAACTAAATCACACGTGTATATGTTGACATTTAAGAGATATACAGTCAAGAAAATCAAGGGCAATGGTGATATATTTGCGAATTAGACACAAAAAGAAAAACACTCAACAAATGGCTACAATTTACGGAATGTGTTTAGTGACGGCATCAGATTCCTAATTGATGGAGAAAGGTCTGGTGGTAAGAAAAGCTGCTTCTAGGAGGTTGTCAAGTGTTTTCGCTCGACGATTCCATTCTTGGGTGGTTGGTTTGGCCCTTGTTCCTGTAACTCGAATCCTAGCCCGGTATATCCCATTTTAATTATACACCATTGAGAACCTTACGCCTTTTTTACTCTCTGATCGAGGTTCTCGGTATTGAAAAATCTTCATAAACTAAATCACACGTGTATATGTTGACATTTAAGATATATACAGTCAAGAAAATCAAGGGCAATGGTGATATATATGCGGATTAGACACCAAAAAAAAAAACACTCAACAAATGGGTACAATTTAAGGAATGTGTTTAGTGACGGCATCAGATTCCTAATTGATGGAGAAAGGTCAGGTGGCAAGAAAAGCTGCTTCTTGGAGGTTGTCAAGTGTTTGCTCGACGATTCCATTCTTGGTTGGTTGGTTTGGCCCTTGTTCCTGTAACTTGAATCCGAGCCCGGTATATCCCATTTTAATTTTACACCATTGTGAACCATACGCCTTTTTTACTCTCTGATCGAGGTTCTCGATATTGAAAAATCTTCGTAAACTAAATCACACGTGTATATGTTAATATTTAAGAGATATACAGTCAAGAAAATCAAGGGCAATGGTGATATATATGCGGATTAGACACAAAAAAAAACACTCAACAAATGGCTACAATTTAAGGAATGTGTTTAGTGACTGCATCAGATTCCTAATTGATGGAGAAAGGTCTGGTGGTAAGAAAAGCTGCTTCTAGGAGGTTGTCGAGTGTTTTCGCTCGACGATTCCATTCTTGGGTGGTTGGTTTGGCCCTTGTTCCTGTAAATCGAATCCTAGCCCGGTATATCCCATTTTAATTTTACACCATTGATAACCTTACGCCTTTTTTACTCTCTGATCGAGGTTCTCGGCGTTGAAAATCTTCGTAAACTAAATCACACATGTATATGTTGACATTTAAGAGATATATAGTCAAGAAAATCAAGGGCAATGGTGATACATATGCGGATTAGACACCAAAAAAAACACTCAACAAATGGCTACAATTTAAGGAATGTGTTTAGTGACGGCATCATATTCCTAATTGATGGAGAAAGGTCTGGTGTTAAGAAAAGCTGCTTCTAGGAGGTTGTCAAGTGTTTTCGCTCGACGATTCCATTCCTGGGTGGTTGGTTTGGCCCTTGTTTCCTGTAACTCGAATCCTAGCCCGGTATATCTCATTTTAATTTTACACCATTGAGAACCATACGCCTTTTTTTACTCTCTGATCGAGGTTCTCGGCATTGAAAAATCTTCTTAATATTCAAGAGATATACAGTCAAGAAAATCAAGGGCAATGGTGATATATATGCGGATTAGATACCAAAAAATAAACACTCAACAAATGGCTACAATTAAAGGAATGTGTTTAGTGACGGCATCAGATTCCTAATTGATGGAGAAAGGTCTGGTGGCAAGAAAAGCTGCTTCTAGGAGGTTGTCAAGTGTTTTCGCTCTACGATTCCATTCTTGGGTGGTTGGTTTGGCCCTTGTTCTTGTAACTCGAATCCTAGCCCGGTATATCCCATTTTAATTTTACACCATTGAGAACCTTACGCCTTTTTTACTCTCTGATCGAGGTTCTCGGCATTGAAAAATCTTCGTAAACTAAATCACACGTGTATATGTTGACATTTAAGAGATATACAGTCAAGAAAATCAAGGGCAATGGTGATATATAAGCAGATTAGACACAAAAAAAAAAAACACTCAACAAATGGCTACAATTTAAGGAATGTGTTTAGTGACTGCATCAGATTCCTAATTGATGGAGAAAGGTCTGGTGGTAAGAAAAGCTGCTTCTAGGAGGTTGTCAAGTGTTTTCGCTCGACGATTCCATTCTTGGGTGGGTGGTTTGGCCCTTGTTCCTGTAACTCGAATCCTAGCCCGGTATATCCTATTTTAATTTTACATCATTGATAACCTTACGCCTTTTTTACTCTCTGATCGAGGTTCTCGGCGTAGAAAATATTCGTAAACTAAATCACACATGTATATGTTGACATTTAAGAGATATATAGTCAAGAAAATCAAGGGCAATGGTGATATATATGCGGATTAGACACAAAAAAAAACACTCAACAAATGGCTACAATTTAAGGAATGTGTTTAGTGACGGCATCATATTCCTAATTGATGGAGAAAGGTCTGGTGTTAAGAAAAGCTGCTTCTAGGAGGTTGTCAAGTGTTTTCGCTCGAAGATTCCATTCCTGGGTGGTTGGTTTGGCCCTTGTTTCCTGTTACTCGAATCCTAGCCCGGTATATCCCATTTTAATTTTACACCATTGAGAACCTTAAGCCTTTTTTACTCTCTGATCGAGGTTCTCGGCATTGAAAAATCTTCGTAAACTAAATCACACGTGTATATGTTGACATTTAAGAGATATACAGTCAAGAAAATCAAGGGCAATGGTGATATATATGCGAATTAGACACAAAAATAAAAACACTCAACAAATGGATACAATTTAAGGAATGTGTTTAGTGACGGCATCAGATTCCTAATTGATGGAGAAAGGTCTGGTGGTAAGAAAAGCTGCTTCTAGGAGGTTGTCAAGTGTTTTCGCTCGACGATTCCATTCTAGGGTGGTTGGTTTGTCCCTTGTTCCTGTAACTCGAATCCTAGCCCGGTATATCTCATTTTAATTTTACACCATTGAGAACCTTACGCCTTTTTTACTCTCTGATCGAGGTTCTCGGCATTGAAAAATAATCGTAAACTAAATCACACGTGTATATATGTTGATATTTAAGAGATATAAAGTCAAGAAAATCAAAGGCAATGGTGATATATATGCGGATTAGACACCAAAAAAACACTCAACAAATGGCTACAATTTAAGGAATGTGTTTAGTGACGGCATCAGATTCAAAATTGATGGAGAAAGGTCTGGTAGCAAGAAAAGCTGCTTCTAGGAGGTTGTCAAGTGTTTTCGCTCGACGATTCCATTCTTGGGTGGTTGGTTTGGCCCTTGTTTCTGTAACTCGAATCCTAGCCCGGTATATCTCATTTTAATTTTACACCATTGAGAACCATACGCCTTTTTTTACTCTCTGATCGAGGTTCTCGGCATTGAAAAATCTTCTTAATAATTAAGAGATATACAGTCAAGAAAATCAAGGGCAATGGTGATATATATGCGGATTAGACACCAAAAAAAAAACACTCAACAAATGGCTAAAATTTAAGGAATGTGTTTAGTGACGGCATCAGATTCCTAATTGATGGAGAAAGGTCTGGTGTTAAGAAAAGCTGCTTCTACGAAGTTGTCAAGTGTTTTCGCTTGATGATTCCATTCCTGGGTGGTTGGTTTGGCCCTTGTTTCCTGTAACTCGAATCCTAGCCCGGTATATCCCATTTTAATTTTACACCATTGAGAACCTTACGCCTTTTTTACTCTCTGTTCGAGGTTCTCGTCATTGAAAAATCTTCGTAAACTAAATCACACGTGTATATGTTTACATTTAAGAGATATACAGTCAAGAAAATCAAGGGCAATGGTGATATATATGCGGATTAGACACAAAAAAAAAACACTCAACAAATGGCTACAATTTAAGGAATGTGTTTAGTGAGTGCATCATATTCCTAATTGATGGAGAAAGGTATGGTGGTAAGACAAGCTGCTTCTAGGAGGTTTTCAAGTGTTTTCGTTCGACGATTCCATTCTTGGGTGGTTGGTTTGGCCCTTGTTCCTGTAACTCGAATCATAGCCCGGTATATCCCTTTTTAATTTTACACCATTGAGAACCTTACGCCTTTTTTACTCTCTGATCGAGGTTCTCGGCATTGAAAAATCTTCATAAACTAAATCACACCTGTATATGTTGACATTTAAGATATATACAGTCAAGAAAATCAAGTGCAATGGTGATATATATGCAGATTAGACACCAAAAAAAAAAACACTCAACAAATGGGTACAATATAAGGAATGTGTTTAGTGACGGCATCAGATTCCTAATTGATGGAGAAAGGTCTGGTGGCAAGAAAAGCTACTTCTAGGAGGTTGTCAAGTGTTTTCGCTCGACGATTTCATTCTTGGGTGGTTGGTTTGGCTCCTGTTCCTGTAACTCGAATCCTAGCCCGGTATATCCCATTTTAATTTTACACCATTGTGAAACTTACGCCTTTTTTACTCTCTGATCGAGGTTCTCGGCATTGAAAAATCTTCGGAAAACTAAATCGCACGTGTGTATGTTGACATTTAAGAGATATACAGTCAAGAAAATCAAGGGCAATGGTGATATATATGGGGATTAGACACAAAAAAAAAATACTCAACAAATGGCTACAATTTAAGGAATGTGTTTAGTGACGGCATCAGATTCCTAATTGATAGAGAAAGGTCTGCTGGCAAGAAAAGCTGCTTCTAGGAGGGTGTCAAGTGTTTTCGCTCGACGATTCCATTCTTGGGTGGTTGGTTTGGCCCTGGTTCCTGTAACTCGAATCCGAGCCTTGTATATCCAATTTTAATTTTACACCAATGTGAACCTTACGCTTTTTTTACTCTCTGATCGAGGTTCTTGGCATTGAAAAATCTTCGTAAACTAAATCACACGTGTATATGTTGACATTTAAGAGATATACAGTCAAGAAAATCAAGGGCAATGGTGATATATATGCGGATTAGACACAAAAAAAAAACACACAACAAATGGCTACAATTTAAGGAATGTGTTTAGTGACGGCATCAGATTCCTAATTGATGGAGAATGGTCTGGTGGCAAGAAAAGCTGCTTCTAGGAGGTTGTCAAGTGTTTTCGCTCGACGATTCCATTCTTGGGTGGTTGGTTTGGCCCTTGTTCCAGTAACTCGAATCCTAGTCCGGAATATCCCATTTTAATTTTACACCATTGAGAACCTTACGCCATTTTTACTCTCTGATCGAGGTTCTCGGCATTGAAAAATCTTCGTAAACTAAACCACACGTGTATATGTTGATATTTAAAAGATATACAGTCAAGAAAATCAAGGGCAATGGTGATATATATGCGGATTAGATACAAAAAAAAAACACTCAACAAATGGCTACAATTTAAGGAATGTGTTTAGTGACGGCATCAGATTCCTAATTGATGGAGAAAGGTCTGGTGGTAAGACAAGCTGCTTCTAGGAGGTTGTCAAGTGTTTTCGCTCGACGATTCCCTTCATGGGTGGTTGGTTTGGCCCTTGTTCCTGTAACTCGAATCCTAGCCCGGTATATCCCCTTTTAATTTTACACCATTAAGAACCTTACGCCTTTTTTACTCTCTGATCGAGGTTCTCGGCATTGAAAAATCTTCGTAAACTAAGTCACACGTGTATATGTTGATATTTAAGAGATATACAGTCAAGAAAATCAAGGGCAATGGTGATATATATGCGCGTTAGACACCAAAAAAAGCACTCAACAAATGGCTACAATTTAAGGAATGTGTTTAGTGACGGCATGAGATTCCTAATTAATGGAGAAAGGTCTGGTGGCAAGAAAAGCTGCTTCTAGGAGGTCGTCAAGTGTTTTCGCTCGACGATTCCATTCTTGGGTGGTTGGTTTGGCCCTTGTTCCTGTAACTCGAATCCTAGCCCGGTATATCCTATTTTAATTTTACACCATTGTGAACCTTACGCCTTTTTAACTCTCTGATCGAGTTTCTCTGCATTGAATAATCTTCGTAAACTAAATCACACGTGTATATGTTGATATTTAAGAGATATACAGGCAAGAAAATCAAGGGCAATGGTGATATATATGCGGATCAGACACCAAAAAAAACACTCAACAAATGGCTACAATTTAAGGAATGTGTTTAGTGACGGCATCCGATTCCTAATTGATGGAGAAAGGTCTGGTGGTAAGAAAAGCTGCTTCTAGGAGGTTGTCAAGTGCTTTCGCTCAACGATTCCATTCTTGGGTGGTTGGTTTGGCCCTTGTTCCAGTAACTCGCATCCTAGCCCGGTATATCCCATTTTAATTTTACACCATTGTGAACCTTACGCCTTTTTTACTCTCTGATCGAGGTTCTCGGCATTGAAAAATCTTCGTAAACTAAATACAACGTGTATATGTTGATATTTAAGAGATATACAGTCAAGAAAATCAAGGGCAATGGTGATATATATGCGGATTAGACACCAAAAAAAAACACTCAACAAATGGCTACAATTTAAGGAATGTGTTTTGTGACGGCATCAGATTCTTAATTGATCGAGAATGGTCTAGTGGCAAGAAAAGCAGCTTCTAGGAGGTTATCAAGTGTTTTCGCTCGACGATTCCATTCTTGGGTGGTTGGTTTGGCTCCTGTTCCTGTAACTCGAATCCTAGCCCGGTATATCCCATTTTAATTTTACACTATTGTGAAACTTACGCCTTTTTTACTCTCTGATCGAGGTTCTCGGCATTGAAAAATCTTCGGAAAACTAAATCGCACGTGTGTATGTTGACATTTAAGAGATATACAGTCAAGAAAATCAAGGGCAATGGTGATATATATGGGGATTAGACAGAAAAAAAAATACTCAACAAATGGCTACAATTTAAGGAATGTGTTTAGTGACGGCATCAGATTCTTAATTGATAGAGAAAGGTCTGCTGGCAAGAAAAGCTGTTTCTAGGAGGGTGTCAAGTGTTTTCGCTCGACAATTCCATTCTTGGGTGGTTGGTTTGGCCCTGGTTCCTGTAACTCAAATCCGAGCCTTGTATATCCAATTTAAATTTTACACCATTGTGAACCTTACGCTTTTTTTACTCTCTGATCGAGGTTCTTGGCATTGAAAAATCTTCGTAAACTAAATCACACGTGTATATGTTGACATTTAAGAGATATACAGTCAAGAAAATCAAGGGCAATGGTGATATATATGCGGATTAGACACAAAAAAAACACACAACAAATGGCTACAATTTAAGGAATGTGTTTAGTGACGGCATCAGATTCCTAATTGATGGAGAAAGGTCTGGTGGCAAGAAAAGCTGCTTCTAGGAGGTTGTCAAGTGTTCTCGCTCGACGATTCCATTCTTGGGTGGTTGGTTTGTCCCTTGTTCCTGTAACTCGAATCCTAGCCCGGTATATCCCATTTTAATTTTACACCATTGTGAACCTTACGCCTTTTTTAATCTCTGATCGAGGTTCTTGGCATTGAAAAATCTTCGTAAACTAAATCACACGTGTATATGTTGACATTTAAGAGATATACAGTCAAGAAAATCAAGGGCAGTGGTGATGTATATGCGGATTAGACACCAAAAAAAACACTCAACCAATGGCTAAAATTTAAGGAATGTGTTTAGTGACGGCATTAGATTCCTAATTGATGGAGAAAGGTCTGGTGGCAAGAAAAGCTGCTTCTAGGAGGTTGTCAAGTGTTTTCGCTCGACGATTCCATTCTTGGGTGGTTGGTTTAGCTCTTTTCTTGTAACTCGAATCCTAGCCTGGTATATCCCATTTTAATTTTACACCATTTAGAACCTTACGTCTTTTTTACTCTCTGATCGAGGTTCTCGGCATTGAAAAATCTTCGTGAACTAAACCACACGTGTATATGTTGATATTTAAGAGATATACAGTCAAGAAAATCAAGGGCAATGGTGATATATATGCGGATTAGACACCAAAAAAAAACACTCAACAAATGGCTACAATTTAAGGAATGTGTTTAGTGACGGCATCAGATTCCTAATTGATGGAGAAAGGTCTGGTGGTAAGAAAAGCTGCTTTTAGGAGGTTGTCAAGTGTTTTCGCTCGACGATTCCCTTCATGGGTGGTTGGTTTGGCCCTTGTTCCTGTAACTCGAAGCCTAGCCCGGTATATCCCCTTTTAATTTTACACCATTGAGAACCTTACGCCTTTTTTACTCTCTGATCGAGGTTCTCGGCATTGAAAAATCTTCGTAAACTAAGTCACACGTGTATATGTTGATATTTAAGAGATATACAGTCAAGAAAATCAAGGGCAATGGTGATATATATGCGCGTTAGACACCAAAAAAAACACTAAACAAATGGCTACAATTTAAGGAATGTGTTTAGTGACGGCATGAGATTCCTAATTAATGGAGAAAGGTCTGGTGGCAAGAAAAGCTGCTTCTAGGAGGTCGTCAAGTGTTTTCGCTCGACGATTCCATTCTTGGGTGGTTGGTTTGGCCCTTGTTCCTGTAACTCGAATCCTAGCCCGGTATATCCCATTTTAATTTTACACCATTGTGAAACTTACGCCTTTTTTACTCTCTGATCGAGGTTCTCGGCATTGAAAAATCTTCGGAAAACTAAATCGCACGTGTGTATGTTGACATTTAAGAGATATACAGTCAAGAAAATCAAGGGCAATGGTGATATATATGGGGATTAGACACAAAAAAAATACTCAACAAATGGCTACAATTTAAGGAATGTGTTTATTGACGGCATCAGATTCTTAATTGATAGAGAAAGGTCTGCTGGCAAGAAAAGCTGTTTCTAGGAGGGTGTCAAGTGTTTTCGCTCGACAATTCCATTCTTGGGTGGTTGGTTTGGCCCTGGTTCCTGTAACTCGAATCCGAGCCTTGTATATCCAATTTAAATTTTACACCATTGTGAACCTTACGCTTTTTTTACTCTCTGATCGAGGTTCTTGGCATTGAAAAATCTTCGTAAACTAAATCACACGTGTATATGTTGACATTTAAGAGATATACAGTCAAGAAAATCAAGGGCAATGGTGATATATATGCGGATTAGACACAAAAAAAACACACAACAAATGGCAACAATTTAAGGAATGTGTTTAGTGACGGCATCAGATTCCTAATTGATGGAGAAAGGTCTGGTGGCAAGAAAAGCTGCTTCTAGGAGGTTGTCAAGTGTTCTCGCTCGACGATTCCATTCTTGGGTGGTTGGTTTGTCCCTTGTTCCTGTAACTCGAATCCTAGCCCGGTATATCCCATTTTAATTTTACACCATTGTGAACCTTACGCCTTTTTTAATCTCTGATCGAGGTTCTTGGCATTGAAAAATCTTCGTAAACTAAATCACACGTGTATATGTTGACATTTAAGAGATATACAGTCAACAAAATCAAGGGCAGTGGTGATGTATATGCGGATTAGACACCAAAAAAAAACACTCAACCAATGGCTAAAATTTAAGGAATGTGTTTAGTGACGGCATTAGATTCCTAATTGATGGAGAAAGGTCTGGTGGCAAGAAAAGCTGCTTCTAGGAGGTTGTCAAGTGTTTTCGCTCGACGATTCCAATCTTGGGTGGTTGGTTTAGCTCTTTTCTTGTAACTCGAATCCTAGCCTGGTATATCCCATTTTAATTTTACACCATTTAGAACCTTACGTCTTTTTTACTCTCTGATCGAGGTTCTCGGCATTGAAAAATCTTCGTAAACTAAACCACACGTGTATATGTTGATATTTAAGAGATATACAGTCAAGAAAATCAAGGGCAATGGTGATATATATGCGGATTAGACACCAAAAAAAAACACTCAACAAATGGCTACAATTTAAGGAATGTGTTTAGTGACGACATCAGATTCCTAATTGATGGAGAAAGGTCTGGTGGTAAGAAAAGCTGCTTTTAGGAGGTTGTCAAGTGTTTTCGCTCGACGATTCCCTTCATGGGTGGTTGGTTTGGCCCTTGTTCCTGTAACTCGAAGCCTAGCCCGGTATATCCCCTTTTAATTTTACACCATTGAGAACCTTACGCCTTTTTTACTCTCTGATCGAGGTTCTCGGCATTGAAAAATCTTCGTAAACTAAGTCACACGTGTATATGTTGATATTTAAGAGATATACAGTCAAGAAAATCAAGGGCAATGGTGATATATATGCGCGTTAGACACCAAAAAAAACACTCAACAAATGGCTACAATTTAAGGAATGTGTTTAGTGACGGCATGAGATTCCTAATTAATGGAGAAAGGTCTGGTGGCAAGAAAAGCTGCTTCTAGGAGGTCGTCAAGTGTTTTCGCTCGACGATTCCATTCTTGGGTGGTTGGTTTGGCCCTTGTTCCTGTAACTCGAATCCTAGCCCGGTATATCCCATTTTAATTTTACACCATTGTGAACCTTACGCCTTTTTTACTCTCTGATCGAGTTTCTCGGCATTGAATAATCTTCATAAACTAAATCACACGTGTATATGTTGATATTTAAGAGATATACAGGCAAGAAAATCAAGGGCAATGGTGATATATATGCGGATCAGACACCAAAAAAAACACTCAACAAATGGCTACGACTTAAGGAATGTGTTTAGTGACGGCATCCGATTCCTAATTGATGGAGGAAGGTCTGGTGGTAAGAAAAGCTGCTTCTAGGAGGTTGTCAAGTGCTTTCGCTCAACGTTTCCATTCTTGGGTGGTTGGTTTGGCCCTTGTTCCAGTAACTCGCATCCTAGCCCGGTATATCCCATTTTAATTTTACACCATTGAGAACCTTACGCCCTTTTTACTTTCTGATCGAGGTTCTCGGCATTGAAAAATCTTCGTAGACTAAATCACACGTGTATATGTTGACATTTAAGAGATATACAGTCAAGAAAATCAAGGGCAATGGTGATATATATGCGGATTAGAAACCAAAAAAAAAACACTCAACAATTGGCTACAATTTAAGGAATGTGTTTAGTGACGGCATCAGATTCCTAACTGATGGAGAAAGGTCTGGTGGCAAGAAAAGCTGCTTCTAGGAGGTTGTCATGTGTTTTCGCTCGACGATTCCATTATTGGGTGGTTGGTTTGGCCCTTGTTCCTGTAACTCGAATCGTAGCCCGGTATATCCCATTTTAATTTTACACCATTGTGAACCTTACGCCTTTTTTACTCTCTGATCGACGTTTTCGGCATTGAAAAATCTTCGTAAACTAAATCACACGTGTATATGTTGACATTTAAGAGATATACAGGCAAGAAATTCAAGGGCAATGGTGATATATATGCGGATTAGACACAAAAAAAAAACACTCAACAAATGGCTACAATTTAAGGAATGTGTTTAGTGACGGCATCCGATTCCTAATTGATTGAGAAAGGTCTGGTGGTAAGAAAAGCTGCTTCTAGGAGGTTGTCAAGTGCTTTCGCTCAACGATTCCATTCTTGGGTGGTTGGTTTGGCCCTTGTTCCTGTAACTAGAATCATAGCCCGGTATATCCCATTTTAATTTTACACCATTGTGAACCTTACGCCTTTTTTACTCTCTGATCGAGGTTCTTGGCATTGAAAAATCTTCGAAAACTAAATCACACGTGTATATGTTGACATTTAAGAGATATACAGTCAAGAAAATCAAGGGCAACGGTGATATATATACGGATTAGACACCAAAAAAAACACTCAACAAATGGCTACAATTTAAGGAATGTGTTTAGTGACGGCATCAGATTCCTAATTGATGGAGAAAGGTCTGGTGGTAAGAAAAGCTGCTTCAAGGAGGTTGTCAAGTGTTTTCGCTCGACGATTCCATTCTTGGGTGGTTGGTTTAGCCCTTGTTCCTGTAACTCGAATACTAGCCCGGAATATCCCATTTTAATTTTACACCATTGAGAACCTTACGCAGTTTTTACTCTCTGATCGAGGTTCTCGGCATTGAAAAAGCTTCGTAAACTAAATCACACGTGTATATGTTGATATTTAAGAGATATACAGTCAAGAAAATCAAGGGCAATGGTGATATATATGCGTATTAGACACCAAAAAAAGCACTCAACAAATGGCTACAATTTAAGGAATATGTTTGGTGGCGGCATCAGATTCCTAATTGATGGAGAAAGGTCTGGTGGCAAGAAAAGCTGCTTCTAGGAGGTTGTCAAGTGTTTTCGCTTGACGATTCCATTCGTGTGTGGTTTGTTTGGCCCTTGTTCTTGTAACTCGAATCCTAGCCCGGTATATCCCATTTTAATTTTACACCATTGAGAACCTTACGCCTTTTTTACTCTCTGATCGAGGTTCTCGGCATTGAAAAATCTTTGTAAACTAAATCACACGTGTATATGTTGATATTTAAGAGATATACAGCCACGAAAATCAAGCCCAATGGTGATATATATGCGGATTAGACACAAAAAAAAAACACTCAACAAATGGCTACAATTTAAGGAATGTGTTTTGTGACGGCATCAGATTCCTAATTGATGGAGAAAGGTCTGGTGGCAAGAAAAGCTTCTTCAAGGAGGTTGTCAAGTGTTTTCACTCGACGATTCCATTCTTGGGTGGTTGGTTTTGCCCTTGTTCCTGTAACTCGAATCCTAGCCCGGTATATCCCATTTCAATTTTACACCATTAAGAACCTTACGCCTTTTTTACTCTCTGATCGAGGTTCTCAGCATTGAAAAATCTTCGTAAACTAAATCACACGTGTATATGTTGATATTTAAGAGATATACAGTCATGAAAATCAAGGGCAATGGTGATATATATGCGGATTAGACATAAAAAAACACTCAACAAATGGCTACAATTTAAGGAATGTGTTTAGTGACGGCATCAGATTCCTAATTGATGGAGAAAGGTCTGGTGGCAAGAAAAGCTGCTTCTAGGAGGTGGTCAAGTGTTTTCGCTCGATGATTCCATTCTTGGGTGGTTTGTTTGGCCCTTGTTCCTGTAACTCGAATCCTATTCCGGTATATCCCATTTTAATTTTACACCATTGAGAACCTTAAGCCTTTTTTACTCTCTGATCGAGGTTCTCGGCATTGAAAAATCTTCGTAAACTAAATCACACGTGTATATGTTGACATTTAAGAGATATACAGTCAAGAAAATCAAGGACAATGGTGATATATATGCGGATTAGACACCAAAAAAACACTCAACAAATGGCTACAATTTAGGTAATGTGTTTAGTGACGACATCAGATTCCTAATTGATGGAGAAAGATCTGGTGGTAAGGAAAGCTGCTTCTAGGAGGTTGTTAAGTGTTTTCGCTCGATGATTCCATTCTTGGGTGGTTGGTTTGGCCCTTGTTCCAGTAACTCGAATCCTAGCCCGGAATATCCCATTTTAATTTTACACCATTGAGAACCTTACGCCATTTTTACTCTCTGATCGAGGTTCTCGGCATTGAAAAATCTTCGTAAACTAAATCATACGTGTATATGTTGATATTTAAGAGATATACAGTCAAGAAAATCCAGGGCAATGGTGATATATATGCGGATTAGACACCAAAAAAAACACTCAACAAATGGCTACAATTTAAGGAATGTGTTTAGTGACGGCATCAGATTCCTAATTGATGGAGAAAGGTCTGGTGGCAAGAAAAGCTGCTTCTAGGAGGTGGTCAAGTGTTTTCGCTCGATGATTCCATTCTTGGGTGGTTTGTTTGGCCCTTGTTCCTGTAACTCGAATCCTATTCCGGTATATCCCATTTTAATTTTACACCATTGAGAACCTTAAGCCTTTTTTACTCTCTGATCGAGGTTCTCGGCATTGAAAAATCTTCGTAAACTAAATCACACGTGTATATGTTGACATTTAAGAGATATACAGTCAAGAAAATCAAGGACAATGGTGATATATATGCGGATTAGACACCAAAAAAACACTCAACAAATGGCTACAATTTAGGTAATGTGTTTAGTGACGACATCAGATTCCTAATTGATGGAGAAAGATCTGGTGGTAAGGAAAGCTGCTTCTAGGAGGTTGTCAAGTGTTTTCGCTCGATGATTCCATTCTTGGGTGGTTGGTTTGGCCCTTGTTCCAGTAACTCGAATCCTAGCCCGGAATATCCCATTTTAATTTTACACCATTGAGAACCTTACGCCATTTTTACTCTCTGATCGAGGTTCTCGGCATTGAAAAACCTTCGTAAACTAAATCATACGTGTATATGTTGATATTTAGGAGATATACAGTCAAGAAAATCCAGGGCAATGGTGATATATATGCGGATTAGACACCAAAAAAAACACTCAACAAATGGCTACAATTTAAGGAATGTGTTTAGTGACGGCATCAGATTCCTAATTGATGGAGAAAGGTCTGGTGGCAAGAAAAGCTACTTCTAGGAGGTTTTCAAGTGTTTTCGCTCGACGATTCCATTTTTGGGTGGTTGGTTTTGCCCTTGTTCCTGAAACTCGAATCCTAGCCCGGTATATCCCATTTCAATTTTACACCATTAAGAACCTTACGCCTTTTTTACTCTCTGATCGAGGTTCTTAGCATTGAAAAATCTTCGTAAACTAAATCACACGTGTATATGTTGATATTTAAGAGATATACAGTTAAGAAAATCAAGGGCTATGGTGATATATATGCGGATTAGACATCAAAAAAAAAAAAACACTCAACAAATGGCTACAATTTAAGGAATGTGTTTAGTGATGGCATTAGATTCCTAATTGATGGGGAAAGGTCTGGTGGTAAGAAAAGCTGCTTCTAAGAGGTTGTCAAGTGTTTTCGCTCGATGATTCCATTCTTGGGTGGTTGGTTTGGCCCTTGTTCCTGTAAGTCAAATCCTAGCCCTTTATATCCCATTTTAATTTTACACCATTGTGAACCATACGCCTTTTTTACTCTCTGATCGAGATTCTCGGCATTGAAAAAATCTTCGTAAACTAAATCACACATGTATATGTTGACATTTAAGAGATATACAGTCATGAAAATCAAGGGCAATGGTGATATATATGCGGATTAGACACCAAAAAAAAACACTCAACAAATGGCTACAATTTAGATAATGTGTTAGTGACGACATCAGATTCCTAATTGATGGAGAAAGGTCTGGTGGCAAAAAAAGCTGCTTCTAGGAGGTTGTCATGTGTTTTCGCTCGACGATTCCATTCTTGGGTGGTTGGTTTGGCCATTGTTCCTGTAACTCGAATCCTAGCCCGGTATATCCTATTTTAATTTTACACCATTGTGAACCTTACGCCTTTTTTACTCTCTGATCGAAGTTCTCGGCATTGAAAAATCTTCGTAAACTAAATCACACGTGTATATGTTGACATTTAAGAGTTATACAGTCAAGAAAATCAAGGGCAATGGTGATATATATGCGGATTAGACATAAAAAAAAACACTCAACAAATGGCTACAATTTAAGGAATGTGTTTAGTGACGGCATAAGATTCCTAATTGATGGAGAAAGGTCTGGTGGCAAGAAAAGCTGCTTCTAGGAGGTTGTCAAGTGTTTTCGCTCGATGATTCCATTCTTGGGTGGTTGGTTTGGCCCTTGTTCCTGTAACTCGAATCCTAGCCCGGTATATCCCATTTTAATTTTACACCATTGTGAACCTTACGCCTTTTTTACTCTCTGATCGAGATTCTCGGCATTGAAAAATCTTCGTAAACAAAATCACACATGTATATGTTGACATTTAAGAGATATACAGTCAAGAAAATCAAGGGCAATGGTGATATATATGCGGATTAGACACAAAAAAAAAACACTCAACAAATGGCTACAATTTAGGTAATGTGTTTAGTGACGACTTCAGATTCCTAATTTATGGAGAAAGATCTGGTGGTAAGAAAAGCTGCTTGTAGGAGGTTGTCAAGTGTTTTCGCTCGACGATTCCATTCTTGGGTGGTTGGTTTGGCCCTTGTTCCAGTAACTCGAATCCTAGTCCGGAATATCCCATTTTAATTTTACACCATTGAGAACCTTACGCCATTTTTACTCTCTGATCGAGGTTCTCGGCATTGAAAAATCTTCGTAAACTAAATCATACGTGTATATGTTGATATTTAAGAGATATACAGTCAAGAAAATCAAGGGCAATGGTGATATATATGCGGATTAGACAGAAAAAAAACACTCAACAAATGGCTACAATTTAAGGAATGTGTTTAGTGACGGCATCAGATTCCTAATTGATGGAGAAAGGTCTGTGGCAAGAAAAGCTGCTTCTAGGAGGTTGTCAAGTGTTTTCGCTCGACGATTCCATTCTTGGGTGGTTTGTTTGGCCCTTGTTCCTGTAAGTCGAATCCTAGCCCGGTATATCCCATTTTAATTTTACACCATTGAGAACCTTACGCATTTTTTACACTCTGATCGAGGTTCTCGGCATTGAAAAATCTTCGTAAACTAAATCACACGTGTATATGTTGATATTTAAGAGATATACAGTCACGAAAATCAAGGGCAATGGTGATATATATGCGGATTAGACACCAAAAAGAACACTCAACAAATGGCTACAATTTAAGGAATGTGTTTAGTGACGGCATCAGATTCCTAATTGATGGAGAAAGGTCTGTGGCAAGAAAAGCTGCTTCTAGGAGGTTGTCAAGTGTTTTCGCTCGACGATTCCATTCTTGGGTGGTTTGTTTGGCCCTTGTTCCTGTAACTCGAATCCTAGCCCGGTATATCCTATTTTAATTTTACACCATTGAGAACCTTACGCCTTTTTTACTCTCTGATCGAGGTTCTCGGCATTGAAAAATCTTCGTAAACTAAATCACACGTGTATATGTTGATATTTAAGAGATATACAGTCACGAAAATCAAGGGCAATGGTGATATATATGCGGATTAGACACCAAAAAAAACACTCAACAAATGGCTACAATTTAAGGAATGTGTTTAGTGACGGCATCAGATTCCTAATTGATGGAGAAAGGCCTGGTGGCAAGAAAAGCTGCTTCTAGGAGGTTTTCAAGTGTTTTCGCTCGACGATTCCATTCTTGGGTGGTTGGTTTTGCCCTTGTTCCTGTAACTCGAATCCTAGCCCGGAATATCCCAATTTAATTTTACACCATTGAGAACCTTACGCCATTTTTACTCTCTGATCGAGGTTCTCGGCATTGAAAAATCTTCGTAAACTAAATCATACGTGTATATGTTGATATTTAAGAGATATGCAGTCAAGAAAATCAAGGGCAATGGTGATATATATGCGGATTAGACACCAAAAAAAAAAACACTCAACAAATGGCTACAATTTAAGGAATGTGTTTAGTGACGGCATCAGATTCCTAATTGATGGAGAAAGGTCTGTGGCAAGAAAAGCTGCTTCTAGGAGGTTGTCAAGTGTTTTTGCTCGACGATTCCATTCTTGGGTGGTTTGTTTGGCCCTTGTTCCTGTAACTCGAATCCTAGCCCGGTATATCCCATTTTAATTTTACACCATTGAGAACGTTACGCCTTTTTTACTCTCTGATCGAGGTTCTCGGCATTGAAAAATATTCGTAAACTAAATCACACGTGTATATGTTGATATTTAAGAGATATACAGTCACGAAAATCAAGGACAATGGTGATATATATGCGGATTAGACACCAAAAAAACACTAAACAAATGGCTAGAATTTAAGGAATGTGTTTAGTGACGGTATCATATTGCTAATTGATGGAGAAAGGTCTGGTGGCAAGAAAAGCTGTTTCTAGGAGGTTTCCAAGTGTTTTCGCTCGACGATTCCATTCTTGGGTGGTTGGTTTTGCCCTTGTTCCTGTAACTCGAATCCTAGCCCGGTATATCCCATTTATTGTACACCATTAAGAACCTTACGCCTTTTTTACTCTCTGATCGAGGTTCTCAGCATTGAAAAATCTTCGTAAACTAAATCACACGTGTATATGTTGATATTTAAGAGATATACAGTCAAGAAAATCAAGGGCAATGGTGATATTTACGCGGATTGGACACCAAAAAAAAACTCAACAAATGGCTACAATTTAAGGAATGTGTTTAGTGACGACATCAGATTCCTAATTGATGGAGAAAGGTCTGGTGGCAAGAAAAACTGCTTCTAGGAGGTTGTCAAGTGTTTTCGCTCGACGATTCTATTCTTGGGTGGTTGGTTTGGCCATTGTTCCTGTAACTCGAATCCTAGCCCGGTATATCCCATTTTAATTTTACACCATTGTGAACCATACGCCTTTTTTACTCTCTGGTCGAGGTTCTCGGCATTGAAAAACCTTCGTAAACTAAATCACACGTGTATATGTTGACATTTAAGAGATATACAGTTAAGAAAATCAAGGGCAATGGTGATATATACGCGGATTAGACATAAAAAAAAACACTCAACAAATGGCTACAATTTAAGGAATGTGTTTAGTGACGGCATCAGATTCCTAATTGATGGAGAAAGGTCTGGTGGCAAGAAAAGCTGCTTCTAAGAGGTTGTCAAGTGTTTTCGCTCGACGATTCCATTCTTGGGTGGTTGGTTTGGCCCTTGTTCCTGTAACTCGAATCCTAGCCCGGTATATCCCATTTTAATTTTACACCATTGTGAACCTTACGCCTTTTTTACTCTCTGATCGAGGTTCTCGGCATTGAAAAATCTTCGTAAACTAAATCACACGTGTATATGTTGACATTTAAGAGATATACAGTCAAGAAAATCAAGGGCAATGGTGATATATATGCGGATTAGACATAAAAAAAACTCTCAACAAATGGCTACAATTTAAGGAATGTGTTTAGTGACGACATCAGATTCCTAATTGATGGAGAAAGGTCTGGTGGCAAGAAAAGCTGCTTCTAGGAGGTTGTCAAGTGTTTTCGCTCGACGATTCCATTCTTGGGTGGTTGGTTTGGCCCTTGTTCCTGTAACTCGAATCCTAGCCCGGTATATCCCATTTTAATTTTACACCATTGTGAACCTTACGCCTTTTTTACTCTGTGATCGAGGTTCTCGGAATTGAAAAATCTTCGTAAACTAAATCACACGTGTATATGTTGACATTTAAGAGATATACAATTAAGAAAATCAAGGGCAATGGTGATATATATGCGGATTAGACACCAAAAAAAAAACACTCAACAAATGGCTACAATTTAAGGAATGTGTTTAGTGACGGCATCAGATTCCAAACTGATGGAGAAAGGTCAGGTGGTAAGAAAAGCTGCTTCTAGGAGGTTGTCATGTGTTTTCGCTCGACGATTCCATTCTTGGGTGGTTGGTTTGGCCCTTGTTCCTGTAACTCGAATCCTAGCCCGGTATATCCCATTTTAATTTTACACCATTGTGAACCTTACGCCTTTTTTACTCTCTGGTCGAGGTTCTCGGCATTGAAAAATCTTCGTAAACTAAATCACACATGTATATGTTGATATTTAAGAGATATACAGTCAAGAAAATCAATCGCAATGGTGATATATATGCGGATTAGACACAAAAAAAACCCTCAACAAATGGCTACAATTTAAGGAATGTGTTTAGTGACGACATCAGATTCCTAATTGATGGAGAAAGGTCTGGTAGCAAGAAAAGCTGCTTCTAGGAGGTTGTCAAGTGTTTTCGCTCAACGATTCCATTCTTGGGGGGTTGGTTTGGCCCTTGTTCCTGTAACTCGAATCCTAGCGCGGAATATCCCATTTTAATTTTACACCATTGTGAACCTTACACCTTTTTTACACTCTGATCGAGGTTCTCGGCGTTGAAAAATCTTCGTAAACTAAATCACACATGTATATGTTGACATTTAAGAGATATACAGTCCAGAAAATCAAGGGCAATGGTGATATATATGCGGATTAGACACCAAAAAAAAACTCAACAAATGGCTACAATTTAAGGAATGTGTTTAGTGATGTCATCAGATTCCTAATTGATGGAGAAAGGTCTGGTGGCAAGAAAAGCTGCTTCTAGGAGGTTGTCAAGTGTTTTCGCTCGACGATTCAATTCTTGGGTGGTTGGTTTGGCCCTTGTTTCTGTAACTCGAATCCTAGCTCGGTATATCCCATTTTAATTTTACACCATTGTGAACCTTACGCCTTTTTTACTCTCTGATCGAGGTTCTCGGAATTGAAAAATCTTCGTAAACTAAATCACACGTGTATATGTTGACATTTAAGAGATATACAATTAAGAAAATCAAGGGCAATGGTGATATATATGCGGATTAGACACCAAAAAAAAAACACTCAACAAATGACTACAATTTAAGGATTGTGTTTAGTGACGGCATCAGATTCCTAATTGATGGAGAAAGGTCTGGTGGCAAGAAAAGCTGCTTCTAGGAGGTTGTCAACTGTTTTCACTCGACGATTCCATTCTTGGGTGGTTGGTTTAGCCCTTGTTCCTGTAACTCGAATCCTAGCCCGATATATCCCATTTTAATTTTACACCATTGAGAACCTTACGCCATTTTTACTCTCTGATCGAGGTTCTCGGCATTGAAAAATCTTCGTAAACTAAATCACACACGTATATGTTGATATTTAAGAGATATACAGTCAAGAAAATCAAGGGCAATGGTGATATATATGCGGATTAGACATAATAAAAAACACTCAACAAATGGCTACAATTTAAGGATTGTGTTTAGTGACGGCATCAGATTCCTAATTGATGGAGAAAGGTCTGATGGCAAGAAAAGCTGCTTCTAGGAGGTTGTCAACTGTTTTCGCTCGACGATTCCATTCTTGGGTGGTTGGTTTAGCCCTTGTTCCTGTAACTCGAATCCTAGCCCGGTATATCCCATTTTAATTTTACACCATTGAGAACCTTACGCCTTTTTTACTCTCTGATCGAGGTTCTCGGAATTGAAAAATCTTCGTAAACTAAATCACACGTGTATATGTTGACATTTAAGAGATATACAATTAAGAAAATCAAGGGCAATGGTGATATATATGCGGATTAGACACCAAAAAAAAAACACTCAACAAATGACTACAATTTAAGGAATGTGTTTAGTGACGGCATCAGATTCCAAACTGATGGAGAAAGGTTAGGTGGCAAGAAAAGCTGCTTCTAGGAGGTTGTCATGTGTTTTCGCTCGACGATTCCATTCTTGGGTGGTTGGTTTGGCCCTTGTTCCTGTAACTCGAATCCTAGCCCGGTATATCCCATTTTAATTTTACACCATTGTGAACCTTACGCCTTTTTTACTCTCTGGTCGGGGTTCTCGGCATTGAAAAATCTTCGTAAACTAAATCACACATGTATATGCTGATATTTAAGAGATATACAGTCAAGAAAATCAAGGGCAATGGTGATATATATGCGGATTAGACACAAAAAAAACCCTCAACAAATGGCTACAATTTAAGGAATGTTTTTAGTGACGACATCAGATTACTAATTGATGGAGAAAGGTCTGGTGGCAAGAAAAGCTGCTTCTAGGAGGTTGTCAAGTGTTTTCGCTCAACGATTCCATTCTTGGGGGGTTGGTTTGGCCCTTGTTCCTGTAACTCGAATCCTAGCCCGGTATATCCCATTTTAATTTTACACCATTGTGAACCTTACGCCTTTTTTACTCTCTGATCGAGGTTCTCGGCATTGAAAAATCTTCGTAAACTAAATCACACGTGTATATGTTGACATTTAAGAGATATACAGTCAAGAAAATCAAGGGCAATGGTGATATATATGCTGAGTAGACATAAAAAAAAAACACTCAACAAGTCCCTACATTTTAAGGAATGTGTTTAGTGACGGCATCAGATTCCTAATTGATGGAGAAAGGTCTGGTGGCAAGAAAAGCTGCTTCTAGGAGGTTGTCAAGTGTTTTCGCTCGACGATTTAATTCTTAGGTGGTTGGTTTGGCCCTTGTTCCTGTAACTCGAATCCTAGACCGGTATATCCCATTTTAATTTTACACCATTGTGAACCTTACGCCTTTTTTACTCTCTGATCGAGGTTCTCGGCACTGAAAAATCTTCGTAAACTAAATCACACGTGCATATGTTGACATTTAAGAGATATACAGTCATGAATATCAAGGGCAATGGTGATATATATGCGGATTAGACATAAAAAAAAACTCAACAAATGGCTACAATTTAAGGAATGTGTTTACTGACGGCATCAGATTCCTAATAGATGGAGAAAGGTCTGGTGGCAAGAAAAGCTGCTTCTAGGAGGTTGTCAAGTGTTTTTGCTCGACGATTCCATTCTTGGGTGGTTTGTTTGGCCCTTGTTCATGTAACTCGAATCCTAGCCCGGTATATCTCATTTTAATTTTACATAATTGCGAACCTTACGCCTTTTTTACACTCTGATCGAGGTTCTCGGCATTGAAAAATCTTCATAAACTAAATCACACGTGTATATGTTGACATTTAAGAGATATACAGTCACGAAAATCAAGGGCAATGGTGATATATATGCGGATTGGACACCAAAAAAAAAACACTCAACAAATGGCTACAATTTAAGGAATGTGTTTAGTGACGGCATCAGATTCCTAATTGATGGAGAAAGGTCTGTGGCAAGAAAAGCTGCTTCAAGGAGGTTGTCAAGTGTTTTCGCTCGACGATTCCATTCTTGGGTGGTTTGTTTGGCCCTTGTTCCTGTAACTCGAATCCTAGCCCGGTATATCCCATTTTAATTTTACACCATTGAGAACGTTACGCCTTTTTTACTCTCTGATCGAGGTTCTCGGCATTGAAAAATATTCGTAAACTAAATCACACGTGTATATGTTGATATTTAAGAGATATACAGTCACGAAAATCAAGGACAATGGTGATATATATGCGGATTAGACACCAAAAAAACACTAAACAAATGGCTACAATTTAAGGAATGTGTTTAGTGACGGTATCATATTGCTAATTGATGGAGAAAGGTCTGGTGGCAAGAAAAGCTGTTTCTAGGAGGTTTTCAAGTGTTTTCGCTCGACGATTCCATTCTTGGGTGGTTGGTTTTGCCCTTGTTCCTGTAACTCGAATCCTAGCCCGGTATATCCCATTTATTGTACACCATTAAGAACCTTACGCCTTTTTTACTCTCTGATCGAGGTTCTCAGCATTGAAAAATCTTCGTAAACTAAATCACACGTGTATATGTTGATATTTAAGAGATATACAGTCAAGAAAATCAAGGGCAATGGTGATATTTACGCGGATTGGACACCAAAAAAAAACTCAACAAATGGCTACAATTTAAGGAATGTGTTTAGTGACGACATCAGATTCCTAATTGATGGAGAAAGGTCTGGTGGCAAGAAAAACTGCTTCTAGGAGGTTGTCAAGTGTTTTCGCTCGACGATTCTATTCTTGGGTGGTTGGTTTGGCCATTGTTCCTGTAACTCGAATCCTAGCCCGGTATATCCCATTTTAATTTTACACCATTGTGAACCATACGCCTTTTTTACTCTCTGGTCGAGGTTCTCGGCATTGAAAAACCTTCGTAAACTAAATCACACGTGTATATGTTGACATTTAAGAGATATACAGTTAAGAAAATCAAGGGCAATGGTGATATATACGCGGATTAGACATAAAAAAAAACACTCAACAAATGGCTACAATTTAAGGAATGTGTTTAGTGACGACATCAGATTCCTAATTGATGGAGAAAGGTCTGGTGGCAAGAAAAACTGCTTCTAGGAGGTTGTCAAGTGTTTTCGCTCGACGATTCTATTCTTGGGTGGTTGGTTTGGCCATTGTTCCTGTAACTCGAATCCTAGCCCGGTATATCCCATTTTAATTTTACACCATTGTGAACCATACGCCTTTTTTACTCTCTGGTCGAGGTTCTCGGCATTGAAAAACCTTCGTAAACTAAATCACACGTGTATATGTTGACATTTAAGAGATATACAGTTAAGAAAATCAAGGGCAATGGTGATATATACGCGGATTAGACATAAAAAAAAACACTCAACAAATGGCTACAATTTAAGGAATGTGTTTAGTGACGGCATCAGATTCCTAATTGATGGAGAAAGGTCTGGTGGCAAGAAAAGCTGCTTCTAAGAGGTTGTCAAGTGTTTTCGCTCGACGATTCCATTCTTGGGTGGTTGGTTTGGCCCTTGTTCCTGTAACTCGAATCCTAGCCCGGTATATCCCATTTTAATTTTACACCATTGTGAACCTTACGCCTTTTTTACTCTCTGATCGAGGTTCTCGGCATTGAAAAATCTTCGTAAACTAAATCACACGTGTATATGTTGACATTTAAGAGATATACAGTCAAGAAAATCAAGGGCAATGGTGATATATATGCGGATTAGACATAAAAAAAAACTCTCAACAAATGGCTACAATTTAAGGAATGTGTTTAGTGACGACATCAGATTCCTAATTGATGGAGAAAGGTCTGGTGGCAAGAAAAGCTGCTTCTAGGAGGTTGTCAAGTGTTTTCGCTCGACGATTCCATTCTTGGGTGGTTGGTTTGGCCCTTGTTCCTGTAACTCGAATCCTAGCCCGGTATATCCCATTTTAATTTTACACCATTGTGAACCTTACGCCTTTTTTACTCTGTGATCGAGGTTCTCGGAATTGAAAAATCTTCGTAAACTAAATCACACGTGTATATGTTGACATTTAAGAGATATACAATTAAGAAAATCAAGGGCAATGGTGATATATATGCGGATTAGACACCAAAAAAAAAACACTCAACAAATGGCTACAATTTAAGGAATGTGTTTAGTGACGGCATCAGATTCCAAACTGATGGAGAAAGGTCAGGTGGTAAGAAAAGCTGCTTCTAGGAGGTTGTCATGTGTTTTCGCTCGACGATTCCATTCTTGGGTGGTTGGTTTGGCCCTTGTTCCTGTAACTCGAATCCTAGCCCGGTATATCCCATTTTAATTTTACACCATTGTGAACCTTACGCCTTTTTTACTCTCTGGTCGAGGTTCTCGGCATTGAAAAATCTTCGTAAACTAAATCACACATGTATATGTTGATATTTAAGAGATATACAGTCAAGAAAATCAATCGCAATGGTGATATATATGCGGATTAGACACAAAAAAAACCCTCAACAAATGGCTACAATTTAAGGAATGTGTTTAGTGACGACATCAGATTCCTAATTGATGGAGAAAGGTCTGGTAGCAAGAAAAGCTGCTTCTAGGAGGTTGTCAAGTGTTTTCGCTCAACGATTCCATTCTTGGGGGGTTGGTTTGGCCCTTGTTCCTGTAACTCGAATCCTAGCGCGGAATATCCCATTTTAATTTTACACCATTGTGAACCTTACACCTTTTTTACACTCTGATCGAGGTTCTCGGCGTTGAAAAATCTTCGTAAACTAAATCACACATGTATATGTTGACATTTAAGAGATATACAGTCCAGAAAATCAAGGGCAATGGTGATATATATGCGGATTAGACACCAAAAAAAAAACTCAACAAATGGCTACAATTTAAGGAATGTGTTTAGTGATGACATCAGATTCCTAATTGATGGAGAAAGGTCTGGTGGCAAGAAAAGCTGCTTCTAGGAGGTTGTCAAGTGTTTTCGCTCGACGATTCAATTCTTGGGTGGTTGGTTTGGCCCTTGTTTCTGTAACTCGAATCCTAGCTCGGTATATCCCATTTTAATTTTACACCATTGTGAACCTTACGCCTTTTTTACTCTCTGATCGAGGTTCTCGGAATTGAAAAATCTTCGTAAACTAAATCACAAGTGTATATGTTGACATTTAAGAGATATACAATTAAGAAAATCAAGGGCAATGGTGATATATATGCGGATTAGACACCAAAAAAAAAACACTCAACAAATGACTACAATTTAAGGAATGTGTTTAGTGACGGCATCAGATTCCAAACTGATGGAGAAAGGTTAGGTGGCAAGAAAAGCTGCTTCTAGGAGGTTGTCATGTGTTTTCGCTCGACGATTCCATTCTTGGGTGGTTGGTTTGGCCCTTGTTCCTGTAACTCGAATCCTAGCCCGGTATATCCCATTTTAATTTTACACCATTGTGAACCTTACGCCTTTTTTACTCTCTGGTCGGGGTTCTCGGCATTGAAAAATCTTCGTAAACTAAATCACACATGTATATGCTGATATTTAAGAGATATACAGTCAAGAAAATCAAGGGCAATGGTGATATATATGCGGATTAGACACAAAAAAAACCCTCAACAAATGGCTACAATTTAAGGAATGTTTTTAGTGACGACATCAGATTACTAATTGATGGAGAAAGGTCTGGTGGCAAGAAAAGCTGCTTCTAGGAGGTTGTCAAGTGTTTTCGCTCAACGATTCCATTCTTGGGGGGTTGGTTTGGCCCTTGTTCCTGTAACTCGAATCCTAGCCCGGTATATCCCATTTTAATTTTACACCATTGTGAACCTTACGCCTTTTTTACTCTCTGATCGAGGTTCTCGGCATTGAAAAATCTTCGTAAACTAAATCACACGTGTATATGTTGACATTTAAGAGATATACAGTCAAGAAAATCAAGGGCAATGGTGATATATATGCGGAGTAGACATAAAAAAAAACACTCAACAAGTCCCTACATTTTAAGGAATGTGTTTAGTGACGGCATCAGATTCCTAATTGATGGAGAAAGGTCTGGTGGCAAGAAAAGCTGCTTCTAGGAGGTTGTCAAGTGTTTTCGCTCGACGATTTAATTCTTAGGTGGTTGGTTTGGCCCTTGTTCCTGTAACTCGAATCCTAGACCGGTATATCCCATTTTAATTTTACACCATTGTGAACCTTACGCCTTTTTTACTCTCTGATCGAGGTTCTCGGCACTGAAAAATCTTCGTAAACTAAATCACACGTGCATATGTTGACATTTAAGAGATATACAGTCATGAATATCAAGGGCAATGGTGATATATATGCGGATTAGACATAAAAAAAAAACTCAACAAATGGCTACAATTTAAGGAATGTGTTTACTGACGGCATCAGATTCCTAATAGATGGAGAAAGGTCTGGTGGCAAGAAAAGCTGCTTCTAGGAGGTTGTCAAGTGTTTTCGCTCGACGATTCCATTCTTGGGTAGTTAGTTTGGCCCTTGTTCCTGTAACTCGAATCCTAGCCCGGTATATCCCATTTTAATTTTACATGATTGTGAACCTTACGCCTTTTTTACTCTCTGATCGAGGTTCTCGGCATTGAAAAATCTTCATAAGCTAAATCACACATGTATATGTTGACATTTAAGAGATATACAGTCAAGAAAATCAAGGGCAACGGTGATATATATGCGGATTAGACACAAAAAAAAAACACTCAACAATTGGCTACAATTTAAGGAATGTGTTTAGTGACGGCATCAGATTCCTAATTGATGGAGAAAGGTCTGGTGGCAAGAAAAGCTTCTTCTAGGAGGTTGTCAAGTGTTTTTGCTCGACGATTCCATTCTTGGGTGGTGGGTTTGGCCCTTGTTCTTGTAACTCGATCCTAGCCCGTTATATCCCATTTTAATTTTACACCATTGTGAACCTTACGCCATTTTTACTCTCTGATCGAGGTTCTCGGCATTGAAAAATCTTCGTAAACTAAATCACACGTGTATATCTTGATATTTAAGAGTTATACATGCAAGAAAATCAAGGGCAATGGTGATATATATGCGGATTAGACACAAAAAAAAAACACTCAACAAATGGCTACAATTTAAGTAATGTGTTTAGTGACGACATCCGATTCCTAATTGATGGAGAAAGGTCTGGTGGTAAGAAAAGCTGCTTCTAGGAGGTTGTCAAATGCTTTCGCTCGACGATTCCATTCTTGGGTGGTTGGTTTAGCCCTTGTTCCTGTAACTCGAATCCAAGCCCGGTATATCCCATTTTAATTTTACACCATTGAGAACCTTACGCCTTTTTACTCTCTGATCGAGGTTCTCAGCATTGAAAAATCTTCGTAAACTAAATCACACGTGTATATGTTGACATTTAGGAGATATACAGTCAAGAAAATCAAGGGCAATGGTGATATATATGCGGATTAGACACAAAAAAAAAAACACTCAACAAATGGCTACAATTTATGGAATGTGTTTAGTGAGGGCATCAGATTCCTAATTGATGGAGAAAGGTCTGGTGGCAAGAAAAGCTGCTTCTAGGAGGTTGTCATGTGTTTTCGCTCGACGATTCCATTCTTGGGTGGTTCGTTTGGCCCTTGTTCCTGTAACTCGAATCCTAGCCCGGTATATCCCATTTTAATTTTACACCATTGAGAACCTTACACAGTTTTTACTCTCTGATCGAGGTTCTCGGCATTGAAAAATCTTCGTAAACTAAATCACACGTGTATATGTTGATATTTAAGAGATATACAGTCAAGAAAATCAAGGGAAATGGTGATATATATGCGGATTAGACACCAAAAAAACACCCAACAAATGGCTACAATTTAAGGAATGCGTTTAGTGACGGCATCAGATTCCTAATTGATGGAGAAAGGTCTGGTGGCAAAAAAAGTTGCTTCTAGGAGGTTGTCAAGTGTTTTCGCTCGACGATTAAATTCTTGGGTGGTTGGTTTGGCCCTTGTTCCTGTAACTCGAATCCTAGCCCGGTATATCCCGTTTCAATTTTACACCATTAAGAACCTTACACCTTTTTTACTCTCTGATCGAGGTTCTCGGCATTGAAAAATCTTCATAAACTAAATCACACGTATATATGTTGATATTTAAGAGATATACACTCAAGAAAATCAAGGGAAATGGTGATATATATGCGGATTAGACACCAAAAAAAAACACTCAACAAATGGCTACAATTTAAGGAATGTGTTTAGTGAAGGCATCAGATTCCTAATTGATGGAGAAAGGTCTGGAAGCAAGAAAAGCTGCTTCTAGGAGTTTGTCAAGTGTTTTCGCTCGACGATTCCATTCTTGGGTGGTTGGTTTAGCCCTTGTTCCTGTAACTCGAATCCTAACCCGGTATATCCCGTTTCAATTTTACACCATTAAGAACCTTACACCCTTTTTACTCTCTGATCGAGGTTCTCGGCATTGAAAAATCTTCATAAACTAAATCACACGTATATATGTTGATATTTAAGAGATATACACTCAAGAAAATCAAGAGAAATGGTGATATATATGCGGATTAGACACCAAAAAAAACACTCAACAAATGGCTACAATTTAAGGAATATGTTTAGTGACGGCATCAGATTCCTAATAGATGGAGAAAGGTCTGGTGGCAAGAAAAGCTGCTTCTAGGAGGTTGTCAAGTGTTTTCGCTCGACGATTCCATTCTTGGGTAGTTAGTTTGGCCCTTGTTCCTGTAACTCGAATCCTAGCCCGGTATATCCCATTTTAATTTTACACCATTGAGAACCTTACACAGTTTTTACTCTCTGAACGAGGTTCTCGGCATTGAAAAATCTTCGTAAACTAAATCACACGTGTATATGTTGATATTTAAGAGATATACAGTCAAGAAAATCAAGGGAAATGGTGATATATATGCGGATTAGACACCAAAAAAACACCCAACAAATGGCTACAATTTAAGGAATGCGTTTAGTGACGGCATCAGATTCCTAATTGATGGAGAAAGGTCTGGTGGCAAAAAAATTTGCTTCTAGGAGGTTGTCAAGTGTTTTCGCTCGACGATTAAATTCTTGGGTGGTTGGTTTGGCCCTTGTTCCTGTAACTCGAATCCTAGCCCGGTATATCCCATTTTAATTTTACACCATTGAGAACCTTACGCCTTTTTTACTCTCTGATCGAGGCTCGCGGCATTGAAAAATTTTCGTAAACTAAATCACACGTGTATATGTTGATATTTAAGAGATATACAGTCAAGAAAATCAAGGGCAATGGTGATATATATGCGGAGTAGACACCTAAAAAAACACTCAACAAATGGCTACAATTTAAGGAATGTGTTTAGTGACGGCATCAGATTCCTAATTTATGGAGAAAGGTCTGGTGGCAAGAAAAGCTACTTCAAGGAGGTTGTCAAGTGTTTTTCCTTGACGATTCCATTCTTGGGTGGTTGGTTTGGCCCTTGTTCCTGTAACTCGAATCCTAGCCCGGTATATCCCGTTTCAATTTTACACCATTAAGAACCTTACACCTTTTTTACTCTCTGATCGAGGTTCTCGGCATTGATAAATCTTCATAAACTAAATCACACGTATATATGTTGATATTTAAGAGATATACACTCAAGAAAATCAAGGGAAATGGTGATATATATGCGGATTAGACACCAAAAAAAAACACTCAACAAATGGCTACAATTTAAGGAATGTGTTTAGTGAAGGCATCAGATTCCTAATTGATGGAGAAAGGTCTGGAAGCAAGAAAAGCTGCTTCTAGGAGTTTGTCAAGTGTTTTCGCTCGACGATTCCATTCTTGGGTGGTTGGTTTGGCCCTTGTTCCTGTAACTCGAATCCTAACCCGGTATATCCCGTTTCAATTTTACACCATTAAGAACCTTACACCTTTTTTACTCTCTGATCGAGGTTCTCGGCATTGAAAAATCTTCATAAACTAAATCACACGTATATATGTTGATATTTAAGAGATATACAGTCAAGAAAATCAAGGGAAATGGTGATATATATGCGGATTAGACACCAAAAAAACACCCAACAAATGGCTACAATTTAAGGAATGCGTTTAGTGACGGCATCAGATTCCTAATTGATGGAGAAAGGTCTGGTGGCAAAAAAAGTTGCTTCTAGGAGGTTGTCAAGTGTTTTCGCTCGACGATTAAATTCTTGGGTGGTTGGTTTGGCCCTTGTTCATGTAACTCGAATCCTAGCCCGGTATATCCCGTTTCAATTTTACACCATTAAGAACCTTACACCTTTTTTACTCTCTGATCGAGGTTCTCGGCATTGAAAAATCTTCATAAACTAAATCACACGTATATATGTTGATATTTAAGAGATATACACTCAAGAAAATCAAGGGAAATGGTGATATATATGCGGATTAGACACCAAAAAAAAACACTCAACAAATGGCTACAATTTAAGGAATGTGTTTAGTGAAGGCATCAGATTCCTAATTGATGGAGAAAGGTCTGGAAGCAAGAAAAGCTGCTTCTAGGAGTTTGTCAAGTGTTTTCGCTCGACGATTCCATTCTTGGGTGGTTGGTTTGGCCCTTGTTCCTGTAACTCGAATCCTAACCCGGTATATCCCGTTTCAATTTTACACCATTAAGAACCTTACACCCTTTTTACTCTCTGATCGAGGTTCTCGGCATTGAAAAATCTTCATAAACTAAATCACACGTATATATGTTGATATTTAAGAGATATACACTCAAGAAAATCAAGAGAAATGGTGATATATATGCGGATTAGACACCAAAAAAAACACTCAACAAATGGCTACAATTTAAGGAATGTGTTTAGTGACGGCATCAGATTCCTAATAGATGGAGAAAGGTCTGGTGGCAAGAAAAGCTGCTTCTAGGAGGTTGTCAAGTGTTTTCGCTCGACGATTCCATTCTTGGGTAGTTAGTTTGGCCCTTGTTCTTCTAACTCGAATCCTAGCCCGGTATATCCCATTTTAATTTTACACCATTGAGAACCTTACAAAGTTTTTACTCTCTGAACGAGGTTCTCGGCATTGAAAAATCTTCGTAAACTAAATCACACGTGTATATGTTGATATTTAAGAGATATACAGTCAAGAAAATCAAGGGAAATGGTGATATATATGCGGATTAAACACCAAAAAAACACCCAACAAATGGCTACAATTTAAGGAATGCGTTTAGTGACGGCATCAGATTCCTAATTGATGGAGAAAGGTCTGGTGGCAAAAAAATTTGCTTCTAGGAGGTTGTCAAGTGTTTTCGCTCGACGATTAAATTCTTGGGTGGTTGGTTTGGCCCTTGTTCCTGTAACTCGAATCATAGCCCGGTATATCCCATTTTAATTTTACACCATTGAGAACCTTACGCCTTTTTTACTCTCTGATCGAGGCTCGCGGCATTGAAAAATTTTCGTAAACTAAATCACACGTGTATATGTTGATATTTAAGAGATATACAGTCAAGAAAATCAAGGGCAATGGTGATATATATGCGGAGTAGACACCTAAAAAAAACACTCAACAAATGGCTACAATTTAAGGAATGTGTTTAGTGACGGCATCAGATTCCTAATTTATGGAGAAAGGTCTGGTGGCAAGAAAAGCTACTTCAAGGAGGTTGTCAAGTGTTTTTGCTCGACGATTCCATTCTTAGGTGGTTGGTTTGGCCCTTGTTCCTGTAACTCGAATCCTAGCCCGGTATATCCCGTTTCAATTTTACACCATTAAGAACCTTACACAGTTTTTACTCTCTGATCGAGGTTCTCGGCATTGAAAAATCTTCGTAAACTAAATCACACGAGTATATGTTGATATTTAAGAGATATACAGTCAAGAAAATCAAGGGAAATGGTGATATATATGCGGATTAGACACCAAAAAAACACCCAACAAATGGCTACAATTTAAGGAATGCGTTTAGTGACGGCATCAGATTCCTAATTGATGGAGAAAGGTCTGGTGGCAAAAAAAGTTGCTTCTAGGAGGTTGTCAAGTGTTTTCGCTCGACGATTAAATTCTTGGGTGGTTGGTTTGGCCCTTGTTCATGTAACTCGAATCCTAGCCCGGTATATCCCGTTTCAATTTTACACCATTAAGAACCTTACACCTTTTTTACTCTCTGATCGAGGTTCTCGGCATTGAAAAATCTTCATAAACTAAATCACACGTATATATGTTGATATTTAAGAGATATACACTCAAGAAAATCAAGGGAAATGGTGATATATATGCGGATTAGACACCAAAAAAAAACACCCAACAAATGGCTACAATTTAAGGAATGTGTTTAGTGAAGGCATCAGATTCCTAATTGATGGAGAAAGGTCTGGAAGCAAGAAAAGCTGCTTCTAGGAGTTTGTCAAGTGTTTTCGCTCGACGATTCCATTCTTGGGTGGTTGGTTTGGCCCTTGTTCCTGTAACTCGAATCCTAACCCGGTATATCCCGTTTCAATTTTACACCATTAAGAACCTTACACCCTTTTTACTCTCTGATCGAGGTTCTCGGCATTGAAAAATCTTCATAAACTAAATCACACGTATATATGTTGATATTTAAGAGATATACACTCAAGAAAATCAAGAGAAATAGTGATATATATGCGGATTAGACACCAAAAAAAACACTCAACAAATGGCTACAATTAAAGGAATGTGTTTAGTGACGGCATCAGATTCCTAATAGATGGAGAAAGGTCTGGTGGCAAGAAAAGCTGCTTCTAGGAGGTTGTCAAGTGTTTTCGCTCGACGATTCCATTCTTGGGTAGTTAGTTTGGCCCTTGTTCCTGTAACTCGAATCCTAGCCCGGTATATCCCATTTTAATTTTACACCATTGAGAACCTTACACAGTTTTTACTCTCTGAACGAGGTTCTCGGCATTGAAAAATCTTCGTAAACTAAATCACACGTGTATATGTTGATATTTAAGAGATATACAGTCAAGAAAATCAAGGGAAATGGTGATATATATGCGGATTAGACACCAAAAAAACACCCAACAAATGGCTACAATTTAAGGAATGCGTTTAGTGACGGCATCAGATTCCTAATTGATGGAGAAAGGTCTGGTGGCAAAAAAATTTGCTTCTAGGAGGTTGTCAAGTGTTTTCGCTCGACGATTAAATTCTTGGGTGGTTGGTTTGGCCCTTGTTCCTGTAACTCGAATCCTAGCCCGGTATATCCCATTTTAATTTTACACCATTGAGAACCTTACGCCTTTTTTACTCTCTGATCGAGGCTCGCGGTATTGAAAAATTTTCGTAAACTAAATCACACGTGTATATGTTGATATTTAAGAGATATACAGTCAAGAAAATCAAGGGCAATGGTGATTCATATGCGGAGTAGACACCTAAAAAAAACACTCAACAAATGGCTACAATTTAAGGAATGTGTTTAGTGACGGCATCAGATTCCTAATTTATGGAGAAAGGTCTGGTGGCAAGAAAAGCTACTTCAAGGAGGTTGTCAAGTGTTTTTGCTCGACGATTCCATTCTTGGGTGGTTGGTTTGGCCCTTGTTCCTGTAACTCGAATCCTAGCCCGGTATATCCCGTTTCTATTTTACACCATTAAGAACCTTACACCTTTTTTACTCTCTGATCGAGGTTCTCGGCATTGATAAATCTTCATAAACTAAATCACACGTATATACGTTGATATTTAAGAGATATACACTCAAGAAAATCAAGGGAAATGGTGATATATATGCGGATTAGACACCAAAAAAAAAAACACTCAACAAATGGCTACAATTTAAGGAATGTGTTTAGTGAAGGCATCAGATTCCTAATTGATGGAGAAAGGTCTGGAAGCAAGAAAAGCTGCTTCTAGGAGTTTGTCAAGTGTTTTCGCTCGACGATTCCATTCTTGGGTGGTTGGTTTGGCCCTTGTTCCTGTAACTCGAATCCTAACCCGGTATATCCCGTTTCAATTTTACACCATTAAGAACCTTACACCTTTTTTACTCTCTGATCGAGGTTCTCGGCATTGAAAAATCTTCATAAACTAAATCATACGTATATATGTTGATATTTAAGAGATATACACTCAAGAAAATCAAGAGAAATGGTGATATATATGCGGATTAGACACCAAAAAAAACACTCAACAAATGGCTACAATTTAAGGAATGTGTTTAGTGACGGCATCAGATTCCTAATAGATGGAGAAAGGTCTGGTGGCAAGAAAAATTGCTTCTAGGAGGTTGTCAAGTGTTTTCGCTCGACGATTCCATTCTTAGGTAGTTAGTTTGGCCCTTGTTCCTGTAACTCGAATCCTAGCCCGGTATATCCCATTTTAATTTTACATGATTGTGAACCTTACGCCTTTTTTACTCTCTGATCGAGGTTCTTGGCATTGAAAAATCTTCATAAGCTAAATCACACGTGTATATGTTGACATTTAAGAGATATACAGTCAAGAAAATCAAGAGCAATGGTGATATATATGCGGATTAGACACCAAAAAAAAAAAAACACTCAACAATTGGCTACAATTTAAGGAATGTGTTTAGTGACGGTATCAGATTCCTAATTGATGGAGAAAGGTCTGGTGGCAAGAAAAGCTTCTTCTAGGAGGTTGTCAAGTGTTTTTGCTCGACGATTCCATTCTTGGGTGGTGGGTTTGGCCCTTGTTCTTGTAACTCGAATCCTAGCCCGTTATATCCCATTTTAATTTTACGCCATTGTGAACCTTACGCCTTTTTTACTCTCTGATCGAGGTTCTCGGCATTGAAAAATCTTCGTAAACTAAATCACACGTGTATATCTTGATATTTAAGAGATATACATGCAAGAAAATCAAGGGCAATGGTGATATATATGCGGATTAGATACAAAAAAAAAACACTCAACAAATGGCTACAATTTAAGTAATGTGTTTAGTGACGACATCCGATTCCTAATTGATGGAGAAAGGTCTGGTGGTAAGAAAAGCTGCTTCTAGGTGGTTGTCAAGTGCTTTCGCTCGACGATTCCATTCTTGGGTGGTTGGTTTAGCCCTTGTTCCTGTAACTCGAATCTAAGCCCGGTATATCCCATTTTAATTTTACACCATTCAGAACCTTACGCCTTTTTACTCTCTGATCGAGGTTCTCAGCATTGAAAAATCTTCGTAAACTAAATCACACGAGTATATGTTGACATTTAGGAGATATACAGTCAAGAAAATCAAGGGCAATGGTGATATATATGCGGATTAGACACCAAAAAAAACACTCAACAAATGGCTACTATTTATGGAATGTGTTTAGTGAGGGCATCAGAATCCTAATTGATGGAGAAAGGTCTGGTGGCAAGAAAAGCTGCTTCTAGGAGGTTGTCATGTGTTTTCGCTCGACGATTCCATTCTTGGGTGGTTCGTTTGGCCCTTGTTCCTGTAACTCGAATCCTAGCCCGGTATATCCCATTTTAATTTTACACCATTGAGAACCTTACGCCTTTTTTACTCTCTGATCGAGGCTCGCGACATTGAAAAATTTTCGTAAACTAAATCACACGTGTATATGTTGATATTTAAGAGATATACAGTCAAGAAAATCAAGGGCAATGGTGATATATATGCGGAGTAGACACCTAAAAAAAACACTCAACAAATGGCTACAATTTAAGGAATGTGTTTAGTGACGGCATCAGATTCCTAATTTATGGAGAAAGGTCTGGTGGCAAGAAAAGCTACTTCTAGGAGGTTGTCAAGTGTTTTTGCTCGACGATTCCATTCTTGGGTGGTTGGTTTGGCCCTTGTTCCTGTAACTCGAATCCTAGCCCGGTATATCCCGTTTCAATTTTACACCATTAAGAACCTTACACCTTTTTTACTCTCTGATCGAGGTTCTCGGCATTGAAAAATCTTCATAAACTAAATCACACGTATATATGTTGATATTTAAGAGATATACACTCAAGAAAATCAAGGGAAATGGTGATATATATGCGGATTAGACACCAAAAAAAAACACAAAACAAATGGCTACAATTTAAGGAATGTGTTTAGTGAAGGCATCAGATTCCTAATTGATGGAGAAAGGTCTGGAAGCAAGAAAAGCTGCTTCTAGGAGTTTGTCAAGTGTTTTCGCTCGACGATTAAATTCTTGGGTGGTTGGTTTGACCCTTGTTCCTGTAACTCGAATCCTAGCCCGGTATATCCTATTTTAATTTTACACCAATGAGAACCTTACGTCTTTTTTACTCTCTAATCGAGGTTCTCGGCATTGAAAAATCTTTGTAAACTAAATCACACGTGTATATGTTGATATTTAAGAGATATACAGTCAAGAAAATCAAGGGCAATGGTGATATATATGCGGAGTAGACACCAAAAAAAGAAAAAACTCAACAAATGGCCACAATTTAAGGAATGTGTTTAGTGACGGCATCAGATTCCTAATTGATGGAGAAAGGTCTGGTGGCAAGAAAAGCTACTTCTAGGAGGTTGTCAAGTGTTTTCGCTCGACGATTCCATTCTTGGGTGGTTGGTTTGGCCTTGTTCCTATAACTCGAATCCTAGCCCGGTATATCCCATTTCAATTTTACACCATTAAGAACCTTACACCTTTTTTACTCACTGATCGAGGTTCTCGGCATTTCAAAATCTTTGTAAACTAAATCACACGTATATATGTTGATATTTAAGAGATATACATTCAAGAAAATCAAGGGCAATGGTGATATATATGCGGATTAGACACAAAAAAAAAACACTCAACAAATGGCTATAATTTAAGGAATGTGTTTAGTGACGGCATCAGATTCCTAATTGATGGAAAAAGGTCTGGTGGCAAGAAAAGCTGCTTCTAGGAGGTTGTCATGTGTTTTCGCTCGACGATTCCATTCTTGGGTGGTTGGTTTGGCCCGTGTTCCTGTAACTCGAATCCTAGCCCGGTATATCCCATTTTAAATTGTAGCCATTTGTTGAGATATACGGTCAAGAAAATCAAGGGCAGTGGTGATATATATGCGGATTAGACACAAAAAAAAAACACTCAACAAATGGCACAATTTAAGGAATGTGTTTAGTGACGGCATCAGATTCCTAATTGATGGAAAAAGGTCTGGTAGCAAGAAAAGCTGCTTCTAGGAGGTTGTCATGTGTTTTCGCTCGACGATTCCATTCTTGGGTGGTTGGTTTGGCCCGTGTTCCTGTAACTCGAATCCTAGCCCGGTATATCCCATTTTAAATTGTAGCCATTTGTTGAGATATACGGTCAAGAAAATCAAGGGCAGTGGTGATCTATATGCGGATTAGACACCAAAAAAAAAAGATTCAACAAATGGCACAATTTAAGGAATGTGTTTTGTGACGGCATCAGATTCCTATTTGATGGTGAAAGGTCTGGTGGTAAGAAAAGCTGCTTCTATGAGGTTGTCAAGTGCTTTCGCTCGACGATTCCATTCTTGGGTGGTTGGTTTAGCCCTTGTTCCTGTAACTCGAATCCAAGCCCGGTATATCCCATTTTAATTTTACACCACTGAGAACCTTACGCCTTTTTTACTCTCTGATCGAGGTTCTCGGCATTGAAAAATCTTCGTAAACTAAATCACACGTGTATATGTTGATATTTAAGAGATATACAGTCAAGAAAATCAAGGGCAATGGTGATATATATGCAGATTAGACACCAAAAAAAAACTCAACAAATGGCTACAATTTAAGGAATGTGTTTAGTGACGGAATCAGATTCCTAATTGATGGAGTAAGGTCTGGTGGCAAGAAAACCTGCTACTAGGAGGTTGTCAAGTGTTTTCGCTCGACGATTCCATTCTTGGGTGGTTGGTTTGGCCCTTGTTCCTGTAACTCGAATCCTAGCCTGGTATATCCCATTTTAATTTTACACCATTGTGGACCTTACGTCTTTTTTACTCTCTGATCGAGGTTCTAGGCATTGAAAAATATTCGTAAACAAAATCACACGTGTATATGTTGACATTTAAGAGACATACAGTCAAGAAAATCAAGGGCAATGGTGATATATATATGCGGATTAGACACAAAAAAAAAACACTCAACAAATGGCTACAATTTAAGGAATGTGTTTAGTGACGGCATCAGATTCCTAATTGATGGAGAAAGGTCTAGTGGTAAGAAAAGCTGCTTCTAGGAGGTTGTCAAGTGTTTTCGCTCAACGATTCCATTCTTGGGTGGTTGGTTTGGCCCTTGTTCCTGTAACTCGAATCCTAGCCCTGTACATCCCATTTTAATTTTACACCATTGTGAACCTTACGCCTTTTTTACTCGCTGATCGAGGATCTCGGCATTGAAAAATCTTCCTAAACTAAATCACACGTGTATATGTTGATATTTAAGAGATATAGAGTCAAGAAAATCAAGGGCAATGGTGATATATATGCGGATTAGAAACAAAAAAAAACAGTCAACAAATGGCTACAATTTAAGGAATGTGTTTAGTGACGGCATCAGATTCCTAATTGATGGAGAAAGGTCTGGTGGCAAGAAAAGCTGCTTCTAGGAGGTTGTCAAGTGTTTTCGCTCGACGATTCCATTCTTGGGTGGTTCGTTTGGCCCTTGTTCCTGTAACTCGAATCCTAACCCGGTATATCCCATTTTAATTTTACACCATTAAGAACCTTACGCCTTTTTTACTCTCTGATCGAGGTTCTCGGCATTGAAAAATCTTCGTAAACTAAATCACACGTGTATATGTTGATATTTAAGAGATATACAGTCAAGAAAATCAAGGGCAATGGTGATATATATGCGGTTTAGACACCAAAAAAAAAAAACTCAACAAATGGCTACAATTTAAGGAATGTGTTTAGTGACGGCATCAGATTCCTAATTGATGGAAAAAGGTCTGGTGGCAAGAAAAGCTGCTTCTAGGAGGTTGTCAAGTGTTTTCGCTAGACGATTCCACTCTTGGGTGGTTGGTTTGGCCCTTGTTCCTGTAACTCGAATCCTAACCCGGTATATCCCATTTTAATTTTACACCATTGAGAACCTTACGCCTTTTTTACTCTCTTATCGAGGTTCTTGGCATTGAAAAATCTTCGTAAACTAAATCACACGTGTATATGTTGATATTTAAGAGATATACAGTCTAGAAAATCAAGGGCAATGGTGATATATATGCGGATTAGACACCAAAAAAAAAAACTCAACAAATGGCTACAATTTAAGGAATGTGTTTAGTGACGGAATCAGATTCCTAATTGATGGAGTAAGGTCTGGTAGCAAGAAAACCTGCTTCTAGGAGGTTGTCAAGTGTTTTTGCTGCGTGACGATTCCATTCTTTGGTGGTTGGTTTGGCCCTTGTTCCTGTAACTCGAATCCTAGCCCGGTATATCCCATTTTAATTTTACACCATTGTGAACCTTACGCCTTTTTTACTCTCTGATCGAGTTTCTCGGCTTTGAAAAATATTTGTAAACAAAATCACACGAGTATATGTTGAAATTTAAGAGATATACAGTCAAGAAAATCAATGGCAATGGTGATATATATGCGGATTAGACACAAAAAAAAACACTCAACAAATGGATACAATTTAAGGAATGTGTTTAGGGACGGCATCAGATTCCTAATTGATGGAGAAAGGTCTGGTGGCAAGAAAAGCTCCTTCTAGGAGGTTGTCAAGTGTTTTCGCTCGACGATTCCATTCTTGGGTGGTTGGTCTGGCACTTGTTCCTGTAACTCGATTCCTAACCCAGTATATCCCATTTTAATTTTACACCATTGAGAACCTTACGCCTTTTTTACTCTCTGATCGAGGTTCTCGGCATTGAAAAATCTTCGTAAACTAAATCACACGTGTATATGTTGATATTTAAGAGATATATACAGTCAAGAAACTCAAGGGCAATGGTGATATATATGCAGATTAGACACCAAAAAAAAAAAACACTCAACAAATGGCTACAATTTAAGGAATGTGTTTAGTGACGGCATCAGATTCCTAATTGATGGAAAAAGGTCTGGTGGCAAGAAAAGCTGCTTCTAGGAGGTTGTCAAGTGTTTTCGCTAGACGATTCCATTCTTGGGTGGTTGGTTTGGCCCTTGTTCCTGTAACTCGAATCCTAACCCGGTATATCCCATTTTAATTTTACACCGAACCTTACACCTTTTTTACTCTCTGATTGAGGTTCTCGCCATTGAAAAATCTTTGTAAACTAAATCACACGTGTATATGTTGATATTTAAGAGATATACAATCAAGAAAATCAAGGGCAATGGTGATATATATGCGGATTAGACACCAAAAAAAATACTCAACATATGGCTACAATTTAAGGAACGTGTTTAGTGACGGAATCAGATTCCTAATTGATGGAGTAAGGTCTGGTAGCAAGAAAACCTGCTTCAAGGAGGTTGTCAAGTGTTTTCGCTGCTTGACGATTCCATTCTTGGGTGGTTGGTTTCGCCCTTGTTCCTGTAACTCGAATCCTAGCCCGGTATATCCCATTTTAATTTTACACCATTGTGAACCTTACGCCTTTTTTACTCTCTGATCGAGGTTCTCTGCATTGAAAAATATTCGTAAACAAAATCACACGTGTATATGTTGAAATTTAAGAGATATACAGTCAAGAAAATCAATGGCAATGGTGATATATATGCGGATTAGACACCAAAAAAAAACACTCAACAAATGGCTACAATTTAAGGAATGTGTTTAGTGACGACATCAGATTCCTAATTGATGGAGAAAGGTCTAGTGGTAAGAAAAGCTGCTTCTAGGAGGTTGTCAAGTGTTTTCGCTCGACGATTCCATTCTTGGGTGGTTGATTTGGCCCTTGTTCCTGTAACTCGAATCCTAGCCCGGTACATCCCATTTTAATTTTACACAATTATGAACCTTACGCCTTTTTTACTCTCTGATCGAGGTTCTCGGCATTGAAAAATCTTCGTAAACTAAATGACACATGTATATGTTGATATTTAAGAGATATAGAGTCAAGAAAATCAAGGGCAATGGTGATATATATGAGGATTAGACACCAAAAAAAAACACTCAACAAATGGCTACAATATAAGGAATGTGTTTTGTGACGGCATCAGATTCCTAATTGATGGAGAAAGGTCTGGTGGAAAGAAAAGCTGCTTCTAGGAGGTTGTCAAGTGTTTTCGCTCGACGATTCCATTCTTGGGTGGTTGGTTTGGCCCTTATTCCTGTTACTCGAATCCTAGCCCGGTACATCCCATTTTAATTTTACACCATTGTGAACCTTACGCCTTTTTTACTCTCTGATCGAGGTTCTCGGCATTGAAAAATCTTCGTAAAATAAATCACACGTGTATATGTTGACATTTAAGAGATATATACAGTCAAGAAAATCAAGGGCAATGGTGATATATATGCGGATTAGACACCAAAAAAACACTCTACAACTGGCAACAATTTAAGGAATGTGTTTAGTGACGGCATCTGATTCCAAACTGATGGAGAAAGGTCTGGTGGCAAGAAAAGCTGCTTTTAGGAGGTTGTCAAGTGTTTTCGCTCGACGATTCCATTCTTGGGTGGTTGGTTTGGCCCTTGTTCCTGTAACTCGAATCCTAGCCCGGTATATCCCATTTTAAGTTTACACCATTGTGAACCTTACGCCTTTTTTACTCTCTGATCGAGGTTCTCGGCATTGAAAAATATTCGTAAACAAAATCACACGTGTATATGTTGACATTTAAGAGATATACAGCCAAGAAAATCAAGGGCAATGGTGATATATATGCGGATTAGACACCAAAAAAACACTCAACAAATGGCTATAATTTAAGGAATGTGTTTAGTGACGGCATCTGATTCCTAACTGATGGAGAAACGTCTGGTAGCAAGAAAAGCTGCTTCTAGGAGGTTGTCATGTGTTTTCGCTCGACGATTCCATTCTTGGGTGGTTCGTTTGGCCCTTGTTCCTGTAACTCGAATCCTAGCCCGGTATATCCCATTTTAATTTTACACCATTGAGAACCTTACGCCTTTTTTACTCTTTGGTCGAGGTTCTCGGCATTGAAAAATCTTCGTAAGCTAAATCACACGTGTATATGTTGACATTTAAGAGATATACAGTCAAGAAAATCAAGGGCAATGGTGATATATATGCGAATAAGACACCAAAAAAAACACTCAACAAATGGCTACAATTTAAGGAATGTGTTTAGTGATGGCATCAGATTCCTAATTGATGGAGAAAGGTCTGGTGGTAAGAAAAGCTGCTTCTTGGAGGTTGTCAAGTGTTTTCGCTCGACGATTCCATTCTTGGGTGGTTGGTTTGGCCCTTTTTCCTGTAACTCGAATCCTAGCCCGGTATATCCCATTTTAATTTTACACCATTGTGAACCTTACGCCTTTTTTACTCTCTGATCGAGGTTCTCGGCATTGAAAAATCTTCGTAAACTAAATCACACGTGTATATGTTGACATTTAAGAGATATACAGTCAAGAAAATCAAGGGCAATGGTGATATATATGCGTCTTAGACTCCAAAAAAAAAACACTCAACAAATGGCTACAATTTAAGGAATGTGTTTAGTGACGGCATAAGATTCGTAATTGATGGAGAAAGGTCTGGTGGCAAGAAAAGCTGCTTCTAGGAGGTTGTCAAGTGTTTTCGCTCGACGATTCCATTCTTGGGTGGTTGGTTTGTCCCTTGTTACTGTAACTCGAATCCTAGCCCTGTATATCCCATTTTAATTTTACACCATTGAGAACCTTACGTCTTTTTTACCCTCTGATTGAGGTTCTCGGAATTTAAAAATCTTCGTAAACTAAATCACACGTGTATATGTTGACATTTAAGAGATATACAGTCAACAAAATCAAGGGCAATGGTGATATAAATGCGGATTAGACACAAAAAAAAAAAACACTCAACAAATGGCTACAATTTAAGGAATGTGTTTAGTGACGGCATCAGATTCCTAATTGATGGAGAAAGGTCTGGTGGCAAGAAAAGCTGCTTCTAGGAGGTTGTCAAGTGTTTTCGCTCGGCGATTCCATTCTTAGGTGGTTGGTTTGGCCCTTTTTCCTGTAACTCGAATCCTAGCCCGGTATATCCCATTTTAATTTTACACCATTGTGAACCTTACGTCTTTTTTACCCTCTGATTGAGGTTCTCGGCATTTAAAAATCTCCGTAAACTAAATCACACGCGTATATGTTGACATTTAAGAGATATACAGTCAAGAAAATCAAGGGCAATGGTGATATATATGCGGATTAGACACAAAAAAAAAAACACTCAACAAATGGCTACAATTTAAGGAATGTGTTTAGCGACGGCATCAGATTCCTAATTGATGAAGAAAGGTCTGGTGGTAAGAAAAGCTGCTTCTAGGAGGTTGTTAAGTGTTTTCGCTCGACGATTCCATTCTTCGGTGATTGGTTTGGCCCGTTTTCCTGTAACTCGAATCCTAGCCCGGTATATCCCATTTTAATTTTACAACATTGTGAACTTTACGGCTTTTTTACTCTCTGATCGAGGTTCTCGGCATTGAAAAATATTCGTAAACTAAATCACACGTGTATATGTTGACATTTAAGAGATATACAGTCAAGAAAATCAAGGGCAATGGTGATATATATGCAGATTAGACACAAAAAAAACACTCAACAAATGGCTACAATTTAAGGAATGTGTTTAGTGACGGCATCAGATTCCTAATTGATGGAGAAAGGTCTGGTGGCAAGAAAAGCTGCTTCTAGGAGGTTGTCAAGTGTTTTCGCTCGGCGATTCCATTCTTAGGTGGTTGGTTTGGCCCTTTTTCCTGTAACTCGAATCCTAGCCCGGTATATCCCATTTTAGTTTTACACCATTGTGAACCTTACGTCTTTTTTACCCTCTGATTGAGGTTCTCGGCATTTAAAAATCTCCGTAAACTAAATCACACGCGTATATGTTGACATTTAAGAGATATACAGTCAAGAAAATCAAGGGCAATGGTGATATATATGCGGATTAGACACAAAAAAAAAAACACTCAACAAATGGCTACAATTTAAGGAATGTGTTTAGTGACGGCATCAGATTCCTAATTGATGAAGAAAGGTCTGGTGGTAAGAAAAGCTGCTTCTAGGAGGTTGTTAAGTGTTTTCGCTCGACGATTCCATTCTTGGGTGATTGGTTTGGCCCGTTTTCCTGTAACTCGAATCCTAGCCCGGTATATCCCATTTTAATTTTACAACATTGTGAACTTTACGGCTTTTTTACTCTCTGATCGAGGTTCTCGGCATTGAAAAATATTCGTAAACTATATCACACGTGTATATGTTGACATTTAAGAGATATACAGTCAAGAAAATCAAGGGCAATGGTGATATATATGCGGATTAGACACAAAAAAAAACACTCAACAAATGGCTACAATTTAAGGAATGTGTTTAGTGACGGCATCAGATTCCTAATTGATGGAGAAAGGTTTGGTGGCAAGAAAAACTGCTTCTAGGAGGTTGTCAAGTGTTTTCGCTCGAAGATTCCATTCTTGGGTGGTTTGTTTGGCCCTAGTTCCTATAACTCGAATCCTAGCCCAGTATTTCTTATTTTAATTTTACACCATTGTGAACCTTACGCCTTTTTTACTCTCTAATCGAGGTTCTCGGCATTGAAAAATATTCACAAACTAAATCACACGTCTGTAAGTTGATATTTAAGAGGTATACAGTCAAGAAAATCAAGGGCAATGGTGATATATATGCGGATTAGACACCAAAAAAACACTTAACAAATGGCTACAATTTAAGGAATGTGTTTAGTGACGGCATCAGATTCCTAATTGATGGAGAAAGGTCTGGTGGCAAGAAAAGTTGCTTCTAGGATGTTGTCAAGTGTTTTTGCTCGACGATTCCATTCTTGGGTGGTTGGTTTGGCCCATGTTCCTGTAACTCGAATCCTAACCCGGTATATCCCATTTTAATTTTACACCATTGTGAACCTTACGTCTTTTTTACTCTCTGATCGAGGTTCTCGGCATTGAAAAATCTTCGTAAACTAAATCACACGTGTATATGTTGACATTTAAGAGATATACAGTCAAGAAAATCAAGGGCAATGGTGATATATATGCGGATTAGACACCAAAAAAAACACTCAACAAATGGCTACAATTTAAGGAATGTGTTTAGTGACGGCATCAGATTCCTAATTGATGAAGAAAGGTCTGGTGGTAAGAAAAGCTGCTTCTAGGAGGTTGTCAAGTGTTTTCGCTCGACGATTCCATTCTTGGGTGATTGGTTTGGCCCTTTTTCCTGTAACTCGAATCCTAGCCCGGTATATCCCATTTTAATTTTACACCATTGTGAACCTTACGGCTTTTTTAATCTCTGATCGAGGTTCTCGGCATTGAAAAATATTTGTAAACAAAATCACACGTGTATATGTTGATATTTAAGAGATATGCGGTCAAGAAAATCAAGGGCAATGGTGATATATATGCAGATTAGACAGCAAAAAAAAAACACTCAACAAATGGCTACAATTTAAGGAATGTGTTTAGTGACGGCATCAGATTCCTAATTGATGGAGAAAGGTCTGGTGGTAAGAAAAGCTGCTTCGAGGAGGTTGTCAAGTGTTTTCGCTCGAAGATTCCATTCTTGGGTGGTTGGTTTGGCCCTAGTTCCTATAACTCGAATCCTAGCCCAGTATATCTCATTTTAATTTTACACCATTGTGAACCTTACGCCTTTTTTACTCTCTAATCGAGGTTCTCGGCATTGAAAAATATTCGTAAACTAAATCACATGTCTGTATGTTGATATTTAAGAGGTATACAGTCAAGAAAATCAAGGGCAATGGTGATATATATGCGGATTAGACACCAAAAAAACACTTAACAAATGGCTACAATTTAAGGAATGTGTTTAGTGACGGCATCGGATTCCTAATTGATGGAGAAAGGTCTGGTGGCTAGAAAAGCTGCTTCTAGGATGTTGTCAAGTGTTTTTGCTCGACGATTCCATTCTTGGGTGGTTGGTTTGGCCCTTGTTCCTGTAACTCGAATCCTAGCCCAGTATATCTCATTTTAATTTTACACCATTGAAAACCTTACGCCTTTTTTACTCTCTGATCGAGGTTCTCGGCATTGAAAAATATTCGTAAACTAAATCACACGTGTATATGTTGACATTTAAGAGATCTACAGTCAAGAAAATCAAGGGCAATGGTGATATATATGCGGATTAGACACCAAAAAAAAAACACTCAACAAATGGCTACAATTTAAGGAATGTGTTTAGTGACGGCATCAGATTCCTAATTGATGGAGAAAGGTCTGGTGGTAAGAAAAGCTGCTTCGAGGAGGTTGTCAAGTGTTTTCGCTCGATGATTCCATTCTTGGGTGGTTGGTTTGGCCCTTGTTCCTGTAACTCGAATCCTAGCCAGATATATCCCATTTTAATTTCACACCATTGTGAACCTTACACCTTTTTTACTCTCTGATCGAGGTTCTCGGTATTGAAAAATATTCATAAACTAAATCACACATGTATATGTTGACATTTAAGAGACTTACAGTCAAGAAAATCAAGGGCAATCGTGATATATATGCGTATTAGACACCAAAAAAAAAACGCTCAACAAATGGCTACAATTTAAGGAATGTGTTTAGTGACGGCATCAGATTCCTAATTGATGGAGAAAGGCCTGGTGGTAAGAAAAGCTGCTTCTAGGAGGTTGTCAAGTGTTTTCGCTCGACGATTCCATACTTGGGTGGTTGGTTTGGCCCTTGTTCCTGTAACTCGAATCCTAGCCCGGTATATCCCATTTTTATTTTACACCATTGAGAACCTTACGCCTTTTTTACTCTCTGATCGAGGTTCTCGGCATTGAAAAATCTTCGTAAACTAAATCACACGTGTAATATTTAAGAGATATACAGTCAAGAAAATCAAGGGCAATGGTGATATACATGCAGATTAGACACAAAAAAAAAAAAAACACTCAACAAATGGCTACAATTTAAGGAATGTGTTTAGTGACGGCATCAGATTCCTAATTGATGGAGAAAGGTCTGGTGGTAAGAAAAGCTGCTTCTAGGAGGTTGTCAAGTGTTTTCGCTCGAAGATTCAATTATTGGGTGGTTGGTTTGGCCCTTGTTCCTGTAACCCGAATCCTAGCCCAGTATATCTCATTTTAATTTTACACCATTGAGAACCTTACGCCTTTTTTAATCACTGATCGAGGTTCTCGGCATTGAAAAATATTCGTAAACTAAATCACACATGTATATGTTGACATTTAAGAGATATACAGTCAAGAAAATCATGGGCAATGGTGATATATATGCGGATTAGACACCAAAAAAAACACTCAACAAATGGCTACAATTTAAGGAATGTGTTTAGTGACGGCATCAGATTCCTAATTGATGGAGAAAGGTCTGGTGGTAAGAAAAGCTGCTTCTAGGAGGTTGTTAAGTGTTTTCGATCGACGATTCCATTCTTGGGTGGTTGGTTTGGCCCTTTTTCCTGTAACTCGAATCCTACCCCGGTATATCCCATTTTAATTTTACACCATTGTGAACCTTACGGCTTTTTTACTCTCTGATCGAGGTTCTCGGCATTGAAAAATATTCGAAAACTGAATCACACGTGTATATGTTGGCATTTAAGAGATATACAGTCAAGAAAATCAAGGGCAATGGTGATATATATATGTATTAGACACAAAAAAAAATCACTCAACAAATGGCTACAATTTAAGGAATGTGTTTAGTGACGACATCAGATTCCTAATTGATGGAGAAAGGTCTGGTGGTAAGAAAAGCTGCTTCTAGGAGGTTTTCAAGTGTTTTCGCTCGACGATTCCATTCTTGGGTGGTTGGTTTGGTCCTTGTTCCTGTAACTCTGATCCTAGCCCGATATATCCCATTTTAATTTTACACCATTGTGAACCTTACACCTTTTTTACTCTCTGATCGAGGTTATCGGCATTGAAAAATCTTCGTAAACTAAATCACACGGGTAATATTTAAGAGATATACAGTCAAGAAAATCAAGGGCAATGGTGATATATATGCGGAGTAGACACAAAAAAAAACACTCAACAAATCGCTACAATTTAAGGAATGTGTTTAGTGACGGCATCAGATTCCTAATTGATGGAGAAAAGTTTGGTGGCAAGAAAAGCTGCTTCTACGATGTTGTCAAGTGTTTTTGCTCGACGATTCCATTCTTGGGTAGTTGGTTTGGCCCTTGTTCCTGTAACTCGAATCCTAACCCGGTATATCCCACCTTAATTTTACACCATTGTTAACCTTAAGCCTTTTTTACTCTCTGATCGAAGTTCTCGGCATTGAAAATTCTTCGTAAACTAAATCACACGTGTATATGTTGATATTTAAGAGATATACAGTCAAGAAAATCAAGAACAATGGTGATATAAATGCGGATTAGACATAATAAAAAACACTCAACAAATGGCTACAATTTAAGGATTGTGTTTAGTGACGGCATCAGATTCCTAATTGATGGAGAAAGGTCTGGTGGCAAGAAAAGCTGCTTCTTGGAGGTTGTCAACTGTTTTCGCTCGACGATTCCATTCTTGGGTGGTTGGTTTGGCCCTTGTTCCTGTAACTCGAATCCTAGCCCGGTATATCCCATTTTAATTTTACACCATTGAGAACCTTACGCCTTTTTTACTCTCTGATCGAGGTTCTCGGCTTTGAAAAATCTTCGTAAACTAAATCACACGTGTATATGTTGACATTTAAGAGATATATAGTCAAGAAAATCAAGGGCAACGGTCATATATATGCGGATTAGACACAAAAAAAAACACTCAACAAATGGCTACAATTTAAGGAATGTGTTTAGTAACGGCATCAGATTCCTAATTGATGGAGAAAGGTCTGGTGGTCAGAAAAGCTGCTTCGAGGAGGTTGTCAAGTGTTTTCGCTCGATGATTCCATTCTTGGGTGGTTGGTTTGGCCCTTGTTCCTGTAACTCGAATCCTAGCCCAATATATCCCATTTTAATTTCACACCATTGTGAACCTTACACCTTTTTTACTCTCTGATCGAGGTTCTCGGTATTGAAAAATATTCATAAACTAAATCACACATGTATATGTTGACATTTAAGAGACTTACAGTCAAGAAAATCAAGGGCAACGGTGATATATATGCGTATTAGACACCAAAAAAAACGCTCAACAAATGGCTACAATTTAAGGAATGTGTTTAGTGACGGCCTCAGATTCCTAACTGATGGAGAAAGGCCTGGTGGTAAGAAAAGCTGCTTCTAGGAGGTTGTCAAGTGTTTTCGCTCGACGATTCCATTCTTGGGAGGTTGGTTTGGCCCTTGTTCCTGTAACTCGAATCCTAGCCCGGTATATCCCATTTTAATTTAACACCATTGAGAACCTTACGCCTTCTTTACTCTCTGATCGAGGTTCTCGGCATTGAAAAATCTTCGTAAACTAAATCACACGTGTATATGTTGACATTTAAGAGATATACAGTCAAGAAAATCAAGGGCAATGGTGATATATATGCGGATTAGACATAATAAAAAACACTCAACAAATGGCTACAGTTTAAGGATTGTTTTTAGTGACGGCATCAGATTCCTAATTGATGGAGAAAGGTCTGGTGGCAAGAAAAGCTGCTTCTTGGAGGTTGTCAACTGTTTTCGCTCGACGATTCCATTCTTAGGTGGTTGGTTTGGCCCTTGTTCCTGTAACTCGAATCCTAGCCCTGTATATCCCATTTTAATTTTACACCATTGAGAACCTTACGCCTTTTTTACTCTCTGATCGAGGTTCTCGGCATTGAAAAATATTCGTAAACTAAATCACACGTGTATATGTTGACATTTAAGAGATATACAGTCAAGAAAATCATGGGCAATGGTGATATATATGCGGATTAGACACCAAAAAAAAACACTCAACAAATGGCTACAATTTAAGGAATGTGTTTAGTAACGGCATCAGATTCCTAATTGATGGAGAAAGGTCTGGTGGCAAGAAAAGCTGCTTCTACGATGTTGTCAAGTGTTTTTGCTCGACGATTCCATTCTTGGGTAGTTGGTTTGGCCCTTGTTCCTGTAACTCGAATCCTAACCCGGTATATCCCATTTTAATTTTACACCATTGTGAACCTTATGCCTTTTTTACTCTCTGATCGAAGTTCTCGGCATTGAAAAATCTTCGTAAACTAAATCACACGTGTTTATGTTGATATTTAAGAGATATACAGTCAAGAAAATCAAGGGCAATGGTGATGTATATGCGGATTAGACATCATAAAAAACACTCAACAAATGGCTACAATTTAAGGATTGTGTTTAGTGACGGCATCAGATTCCTAATTGATGGAGAAAGGTCTGGTGGCAAGTAAAGTTGCTTCTAGGACGTTGTCAACTGTTTTCGCTCGACGATTCCATTCTTGGGTGGTTGGTTTGGCCCTTGTTCCTGTAACTCGAATCCTAGCCCGGTATATCCCATTTTAATTTTACACCATTGAGAACCTTACGCCTTTTTTACTCTCTGATCGAGGTTCTCGGCATTGAAAAATCTTCGTAAACTAAATCACACGAGTATATGTTGACATTTAAGAGATATACAGTCAAGAAAATCAAGGGCAATGGTGATATATATGCGGATTAGACACAAAAAAAAAACACTCAACAAATGGCTACAATTTAAGGAATGTGTTTAGTGACGGCATCAGATTCCTAATTGATGGAGAAAGGTCTGGTGGTAAGAAAAGCTGCTTCTAGGAGGTTTTCAAGTGTTTTCGCTCGAAGATTCCATTCTTGGGTGGTTGCTTTGGCCCTTGTTCCTGTAACTCGAATCCTAGCCCAGTATATCTCATTTTAATTTTACACCATTGAGAAACTTGCGCCTTTTTTACTCTCTGATCGAGGTTCTCGGCATTGAAAAATATTCGTAAACTAAATCACACGTGAATATGTTGACATTTAAGAGATATACAGTCAAGAAAATCAAGGGCAATGGTGATATATATGCGGATTAGACACAAAAAAAAAACGCTCAACAAATCGCTACAATTTAAGGAATGTGTTTAGTGACGGCATCAGATTCCTAATTGATGGAGAAAGGTCTGGTGGCAAGAAAAGCTGCTTCTACGATGTTGTCAAGTGTTTTTGCTCGACGATTCCATTCTTGGGTAGTTGGTTTGGCCCTTGTTCCTGTAACTCGAATCCTAACCCGGTATATCCCATTTTAATTTTACACCATTGTGAACCTTATGCCTTTTTTACTCTCTGATCGAAGTTCTCGGCATTGAAAAATATTCGTAAACTAAATCACACGTGTTTATGTTGATATTTAAGAGATATACAGTCAAGAAAATCAAGGGCAGTGGTGATATATATGCGGATTAGACATAAGAAAAAACACTCAACAAATGGCCACAATTTAAGGATTGTGTTTAGTGAATGCATCAGATTCCTAATTGATGGAGAAAGGTCTGGTGGCAAGAAAAGCTGCTTCTAGGAGGTTGTCAACTGTTTTCGCTCGACGATTCTATTCTTGGGTGGTTGGTTTGGCCCTTGTTCCTGAAACTCGAATCCAAGCCCGGTATATCCCATTTTAATTTTACACCATTGAGAACCGTACGCCTTTTTTACTCTCTGATCGAGGTTCTCGGCATTGAAAAATCTTCGTAAACTAAATCACACGTGTATATGTTGACATTTAAGAGATATACAGTCAAGAAAATCAAGGGCAGTGGTGATATATATGCGGATTAGACATAAGAAAAAACACTCAACAAATGGCTACAATTTAAGGATTGTGTTTAGTGACGGCATCAGATTCCTAATTGATGGAGAAAGGTCTGGTGGCAAGAAAAGCTGCTTCTAGGAGGTTGTCAACTGTTTTCGCTCGACGATTCCATTCTTGGGTGGTTGGTTTGGCCATTGTTCCGGAAACTCGAATCCTAGCCCGGTATATCCCATTTTAATTTTACACCATTGAGAACCTTACGCCTTTTTTACTCTCTGTTCGAGGTTCTCGGCATTGAAAAATCTTCGTAAACTAAATCACACGTGTATATGTTGACATTTAAGAGATATACAGTCAAGAAAATCAAGGGCAATGGTGATATATATGCGGATTAGACACAAAAAAAAAACACTCAACAAATGGCTACAATTTAACGAATGTGTTTAGTGACGGCATCAGATTCCTAGTTGATGGAGAAAGGTCTGGTGGTAAGAAAAGCTGCTTCTAGGAGGTTGTCAAGTGTTTTCGCTCAAAGATTCCATTCTTGGGTGGTTGCTTTGGCCCTTGTTCCTGTAACTCGAATCCTAGCCCAGTATATCTCATTTTAATTTTACACCATTGAGAACCGTACGCCTTTTTTACTCTCTGATCGAGGTTCTCGGCATTGAAAAATATTCGTAAACTAAATCACACGTGTATATGTTGATATTTAAGAGATATACAGTCAAGAAAATCATGGGCAATGGTGATATATATGCGGATTAGACACCAAAAAAACACTCAACAAATGGCTACAATTTAAGGAATGTGTTTAGTGACGGCATCAGATTCCTAATTGATGGAGAAAGGTCTGGTGGTAAGAAAAGCTGCTTCGAGGAGGTTGTCAAGTGTTTTCGCTCGATGATTCCATTCTTGGGTGGTTGGTTTGGCCCTTGTTCCTGTAACTCGAATCCTAGCCCGATATATCCCATTTTAATTTCACACCATTGTGAACCTTACACCTTTTTTACTCTCTGATCGAGGTTCTCGGTATTGAAAAATATTCATAAACTAAATCACACATGTATATGTTGACATTTAAGAGATTTACAGTCAAGAAAATCACGGGCAATGGTGATATATATGCGTATTAGACACCAAAAAAAACGCTCAACAAATGGCTACAATTTAAGGAATGTGTTTAGTTACGACATCAGATTCCTAATTGATGGAGAAAGGCCTGGTGGTAAGAAAAGCTGCTTCTAGGAGGTTGTCAAGTGGTTTCGCTCGACGATTCCATTCTGGGGTGGTTGGTTTGGCCCTTGTTCCTGTAACTCGAATCCTAGCCCGGTATATCCCATTTTAATTTTACACCATTGTGAACCTTACACCTTTTTTACTTTCTGATCGAGGTTCTCGGCATTGAAAAATCTTCGTAAACTAAATCACACGTGTATATGTTGATATTTAAGAGATATACAGTCAAGAAAATCAAGGGCAATGGTGATATATATGCGGATTAGACACAAAAAAAAAACACTCAACAAATCGCTACAATTTAAGGAATGTGTTTAGTGACGGCATCAGATTCCTAATTGATGGAGAAATGTCTGGTGGCAAGAAAAGCTGCTTCTACGATGTTGTCAAGTGTTTTTGCTCGACGATTCCATTCTTGGGTAGTTGGTTTGGCCCTTGTTCCTGTAACTCGAATCCTAACCCGGTATATCCCATTTTATTACACCATTGTGAACCTTATGCCTTTTTTACTCTCTGATCGAGGTTCTCGGCATTGAAAAATATTCGTAAACTAAATCACACGTGTATATGTTGACATTTAAGAGATATACAGTCAAGAAAATCAAGGGCAATGGTGATATATATGCGGATTAGACATAATAAAAAACACTCAACAAATGGCTACAATTTAAGGATTGTGTTTAGTGACGGCATCAGATTCCTAATTGATGGAGAAAGGTCTGGTGGCAAGAAAAGCTGCTTCTAGGAGGTTGTCAACTGTTTTCGCTCGACGATTCCATTCTTGGGTGGTTGGTTTGGCCCTTGTTCCTGTAACTCGAATCCTAGCCCGATATATCCCATTTTAATTTTACACCATTGTGAACCTTACACCTTTTTTACTCTCTGATCGAGGTTCTCGGCATTGAAAAATCTTCGTAAACTAAATCACACGTGTATATGTTGATATTTAAGAGATATACAGTCAAGAAAATGAAGGTCAATGGTGATATATATTCGGATTAGACACCAAAAAAAACACTCAACAAATGGCTACAATTTAAGGAATGTGTTTAGTGACGGCATCAGATTCCTAATTGATGGAGAAAGGTCTGGTGGTAAGAAAGGTGCTTCTAGGAGGTTGTCAAGTGTTTTCGCTCGACGATTCCATTCTTGGGTGGTTGGTTTGGCCCTTGTTCCTGTAACTCGAATCCTAGCCCGATATATCCCATTTTAATTTTACACCATTGTCAACCTTACACCTTTTTTACTCTCTCATCGAGGTTCTCGGCATTGAAAAATCTTCGTAAACTAAATCACACGTGTATATGTTGATATTTAAGAGATATAAAGTCAAGAAAATCAAGGGCAATGGTGATATATATGCGGATTAGACACCAAAAAAAAACGCTCAACAAATCGCTACAATTTAAGGAATGTGTTTAGTGACGGCATCAGATTCCTAATTGATGGAGAAAGGTCTGGTGGCAAGAAAAGCTGCTTCTACGATGTTGTCAAGTGTTTTTGCTCGACGATTCCATTCTTGGGTAGTTGGTTTGGCCCTTGTTCCTGTAACTCGAATCCTAACCTGGTATATCCCATTTTAATTTTACACCATTGTGAACCTTATGCCTTTTTTACTCTCTGATCGAAGTTCTCGGCATTGAAAAATCTTCGTAAACTAAATCACACGTGTTTATGTTGATATTTAAGAGATATACAGTCAAGATTATCAAGGGCAGTGGTGATATATATGCGGATTAGACATAATAAAAAACACTCAACAAATAGCTACAATTTAAGGATTGTGTTTAGAGACGGCATCAGATTCCTAATTGTTGGAGAAAGGTCTGGTGGCAAGAAAAGCTGCTTCTAGGAGGTTGTCAACTGTTTTCGCTCGACGATTCCATTCTTGGGTGGTTGGTTTGGCCCTTGTTCCTGAAACTCGAATCCTAGCCCGGTATATCCCATTTTAATTTTACACCATTGAGAACCTTACACCTTTTTTACTCTCTGATCGAGGTTCTCGGCATTGAAAAATCTTCGTAAACTAAATCACACGTGTATATGTTGACATTTAAGAGATATACAGTCAAGAAAATCAAGGGCAATGGTGATATATATGCAGATTAGACACAAAAAAAAACACTCAACAAATGGCTACAATTTAAGGAATGTGTTTAGTGACGGCATCAGATTCCTAGTTGATGGAGAAAGGTCTGGTGGTAAGAAAAGCTGCTTCTAGGAGGTTGTCAAGTGTTTTCGCTCAAAGATTCCATTCTTGGGTGGTTGCTTTGGCCTTTGTTCCTGTAACTCGAATCCTAGCCCAGTATATCTCATTTTAATTTTACACCATTGAGAACCTTACGCCTTTTTTACTCTCTGATCGAGGTTCTCGGCATTGAAAAATATTCGTAAACTAAATCACACGTGTATATGTTGACATTTAAGAGATATACAGTTAAGAAAATCATGGGAAATGGTGATATATATGCGGATTAGACACCAAAAAAACACTCAACAAATGGCTACAATTTAAGGAATGTGTTTAGTGACGGCATCAGATTCCTAATTGATGGAGGTTGTCAAGTGTTTTCGCTCGATGATTCCATTCTTGGGTGGTTGGTTTGGCCCTTGTTCCTGTAACTCGAATCCTAGCCCGATATATCCCATTTTAATTTCACACCATTGTGAACCTTACACCTTTTTTACTTTCTGATCGAGGTTCTCGGTATTGAAAAATATTCATAAACTAAATCACACATGTATATGTTGACATTTAAGAGATTTACAGTCAAGAAAATCAAGGGCAATGGTGATATATATGCGTATTAGACACCAAAACAAAACGCTCAACAAATGGCTACAATTTAAGGAATGTGTTTAGTTACGACATCAGATTCCTAATTGATGGAGAAAGGCCTGGTGGTAAGAAAAGTTGCTTCTAGGAGGTTGTCAAGTGTTTTCGCTCGACGATTCCATTCTTGGGTGGTTGGTTTGGCCCTTGTTCCTGTAACTCGAATCCTATCCCGGTATATCCCATTTTAATTTTACACCATTGTGAACCTTACACCTTTTTTACTCTCTGATCGAGGTTCTCGGCATTGTAAAATCTTCGTAAACTAAATCACACGTGTATATGTTGATATTTAAGAGATATACAGTCAAGAAAATCAAAGGCAATGGTGATATATATGCGGATTAGACACAAAAAAAAACACTCAACAAATCGCTACAATTTAAGGAATGTGTTTAGTGACGACATCAGATTCCTAATTGATGGAGAAAGGTCTGGTGGCAAGAAAAGCTGCTTCTACGATGTTGTCAAGTGTTTTTGCTCGACGATTCCATTTTTGGGTAGTTGGTTTGGCCCTTGTTCCTGTAACTCGAATCCTAACCCGGTATATCCCATTTTATTACACCATTGTGAACCTTATGCCTTTTTTACTCTCTGATCGAAGTTCTCGGCATTGAAAAATCTTCGTAAACTAAATCACACGTGTTTATGTTGATATTTAAGAGATATACAGTCAAGAAAATCAAGGGCAATGGTGATATATATGCGGATTAGACATAATAAAAAACACTCAACAAATGGCTACAATTTAAGAATTGTGTTTAGTGACGGCATCAGATTCCTAATTGATGGAGAAAAGTCTGGTGGCAAGAAAAGCTGCTTCTAGGAGGTTGTCAACTGTTTTCGCTCGACGATTCCATTCTTGGGTGGTTGGTTTGGCCCTTATTCCTGTAACTCAAATCCTAGCCCGGTATATCCCATTTTAATTTTACACCATTGAGAACCTTACGCCTTTTTTACTCTCTGATCGAGGTTCTCGGCATCGAAAAATCTTCGTAAACTAAATCACACGGGTATATGTTGACATTTAAGAGATATACAGTCAAGAAAATCAAGGGCAATGGTGATATATATGCGGATTAGACACAAAAAAAAACACTCAACAAATGGCTACAATTTAAGGAATGTGTTTACTGACGGCATCAGATTCCTAATTGATGGAGAAAGGTCTGGTGGTAAGAAAAGCTGCTTCTAGGAGGTTGTCAAGTGTTTACGCTCGAAGATTCCATTCTTGGGTGGTTGCTTTGGCCCTTGTTCCTGTAACTCGAATCCTAGCCCAGTATATCTCATTTTAATTTTACACCATTGAGAACCTTACGCCTTTTTTACTCTCTGATCGAGGTTCTCGGCATTGAAAAATATTCGTGAACTAAATCACACGTGTATATGTTGACATTTAAGAGATATACAGTCAAGAAAATCAAGGGCAATGGTGATATATATGAGGATTAGACACCAAAAAAAACACTCAACAAATGGCTACAATTTAAGGAATGTGTTTACTGACGGCATCAGATACCTAATTGATGGAGAGAGGTCTGGTGGCAAGAAAAGCTGCTTCTAGGAGGTTGTCAAGTGTTTTCGCTCGAAGATTCCATTCTTGGGTGGTTGCTTTGGCCCTTGTTCCTGTAACTCGAATCCTAGCCCAGTATATCTCATTTTAATTTTACACCATTGAGAACCTTACGCCTTTTTTACTCTCTGATCGAGGTTCTCGGCATTGAAAAATATTCGTAAACTAAATCACACGTGTATATGTTGACATTTAAGAGATATACAGTCAAGAAAATCATGGGCAATGGTGATATATATGAGGATTAGACACCAAAAAAAACACTCAACAAATGGCTACAATTTAAGGAATGTGTTTAGTGACGGCATCAGAATCCTAATTGATGGAGAAAGGTCTGGTGGTAAGAAAAGCTGCTTCGAGGAGGTTGTCAAGTGTTTTCGCTCGATGATTCAATTCTTGGGTGGTTGGTTTGGCCCTTGTTCCTGTAACTCGAATCCTAGCCTGGTATATCCCATTTTAATTTTACACCATTGAGAACCTTACGCCTTTTTTACTCTCTGATCGAGGTTCTCGGCATTGAAAAATCTTCGTAAACTAAATCACACGTGTATATGTTGACATTTAAGAGATATCCAGTCAAGAAAATCAAGGGCAATGGTGATATATATGCGGATTAGACACAAAAAAAAACACTCAACAAATGGCTACAATTTAAGGAATGTGTTTAGTGACGGCATCAGATTCCTAATTGATGGAGAAAGGTCTGGTGGTAAGAAAAGCTGCTTCTAGGAGGTTGTCAAGTGTTTTCGCTCGAATATTCCATTCTTGGGTGGTTGCTTTGGCCCTTGTTCCTGTAACTCGAATCCTAGCCCAGTATATCTCATTTTAATTTTACACCATTGAGAACCTTACGGCTTTTTTACTCTCTGATCGAGGTTCTCGGCATTGAAAAATCTTCGTAAACTAAATCACACGTGTATATGTTGACATTTAAGAGATATACAGTCAAGAAAATCAAGGGCAATGGTGATATATATGCGGATTAGACACAAAAAAAAACACTCAACAAATGGCTACAATTTAAGGAATGTGTTTAGTGACGGCATCAGATTCCTAATTGATGGAGAAAGATCTGGTGGCAAGAAAAGCTGCTTCTAGGAGGTTGTCAACTGTTTTCGCTCGACGATTCCATTCTTGGGTGGTTGGTTTGGCCCTTGTTCCTGTAACTCGAATCCTAGCCCGATATATCCCATTTTAATTTTACACCATTGTGAACCTTACACCTTTTTTACTCTCTGATCGAGGTTCTCGGCATTGAAAAATCTTCGTAAACTAAATCACACGTGTATATGTTGATATTTAAGAGATATACAGTCAAGAAAATCAAGGGCAATGGTGATATATATTCGGATTAGACACCAAAAAAAAAACACTCAACAAATGGCTACAATTTAAGGAATGTGTTTAGTGATGGCATCAGATTCCTAATTGATGGAGAAAGGTCTGGTGGTAAGAAAAGCTGCTTCTAGGAGGTTGTCAAGTGTTTTCGCTCGACGATTCCATTCTTGGGTGGTTGGTTTGGCCCTTGTTCCTGTATCTCGAATCCGAGCCCGATATATCCCATTTTAATTTTACACCATTGTGAACCTTACACCTTTTTTACTCTCTGATCGAGGTTCTCGGCATTGAAAAATCTTCGTAAACTAAATCACACGTGTATATGTTGATATTTAAGAGATATACAGTCAAGAAAATCAAGGGCAATGGTGATATATACGCGGATTAGACACCAAAAAAAAACACTCAACAAATCGCTACAATTTAAGGAATGTGTTTAGTGACGGCATCAGATTCCTAATTGATGGAGAAAGGTCTGGTGGCAAGAAAAGCTGCTTCTACGATGTTGTCAAGTGTTTTTGCTCGACTATTCCATTCTTGGGTAGTTGGTTTGGCCCTTGTTCCTGTAACTCGAATCCTAACCCGGTATATCCCCTTTTAATTTTACACCATTGTGAACCTTATGCCTTTTTTACCCTCTGATCGAAGTTCTCGGCATTGAAAAATCTTCGTAAACTAAATCACATGTGTTTATGTTGATATTTAAGAGATATACAGTCAAGAAAATCAAGGGCAATGGTGATATATATGCGGATTAGACATAATAAAAAAACACTCAACAAATGGCTACAATTTAAGGCTTGTGTTTAGTGACGGCATCAGATTCCTAATTGATGGAGAAAGGTCTGGTGGCAAGAAAAGCTGCTTCTAGGAGGTTGTCAATTGTTTTCGCCCGACGATTCCATTCTTGGGTGGTTGGTTTGGCCCTTGTTCCTGTAACTCGAATCCTAGCCCGGTATATCCCATTTTAATTTTACACCATTGAGAACCTTACGCCTTTTTTACTCTCTGATCGAGGTTCTAGGCATTGAAAAATCTTCGTAAACTAAATCACACGTGTATATGTTGACATTTAAGAGATATACAGTCAAGAAAATCAAGGGCAATGGTGATATATATGCAGATTAGACACACAAAAAAAACACTCAACAAATGGCTACAATTTAAGGAATGTGTTTAGTGACGGCATCAGATTCCTAATTGATGGTCAAAGGTCTGGTGGTAAGAAAAGCTGCTTCTAGGAGGTTGTCAAGTGTTTTCGCTCGAATATTCCATTCTTGGGTGGTTGCTTTGCCCCTTGTTCCTGTAACTCGAATCCTAGCCCAGTATATCTCATTTTAATTTTACACCATTGAGAACCTTACGCCTTTTTTACTCTCTGATCGAGGTTCTCGGCATTGAAAAATATTCGTAAACTAAATCACACGTGTATATGTTGACATTTAAGAGATATACAGTCAAGATAATCAAGGGCAATGGTGATATATATGCGGATTAGACACCAAAAAAAACACTCAACAAATGGCTACAATTTAAGGAATGTGTTTAGTGACGGCATCAGATTCCTAATTGATGGAGAAAGATCTGGTGGTAAGAAAAGCTGCTTCGAGGAGGTTGTCAAGTGTTTTCGCTCGACGATTCCATTCTTGGGTGGTTGGTTTGGCCCTTGTTCCTGTAACTCGAATCCTAGCCCGATATATCCCATTTTAATTTTACACCATTGTGAACCTTTCACCTTTTTTACTCTCTGATCGAGGTTCTCGGCATTGAAAAATCTTCGTAAACTAAATCACACGTGTATATGTTGATATTTAAGAGATATACAGTCAAGAAAATCAAGGGCAATGGTGATATATATTCGGATTAGACACCAAAAAAAAACACTCAACAAATGGCTACAATTTAAGGAATGTGTTTAGTGATGGCATCAGATTCCTAATTGATGGAGAAAGGTCTGGTGGTAAGAAAAGCTGCTTCTAGGAGGTTGTCAAGTGTTTTCGCTCGACGATTCCATTCTTGGGTGGTTGGTTTGGCCCTTGTTCCTGTATCTCGAATCCGAGCCCGATATTTCCCATTTTAATTTTACACCATTGTGAACCTTACACCTTTTTTACTCTCTGATCGAGGTTCTCGGCATTGAAAAATCTTCGTAAACTAAATCACACGTGTATATGTTGATATTTAAGAGATATACAGTCAAGAAAATCAAGGGCAATGGTGATATATACGCGGATTAGACACCAAAAAAAAAACACTCAACAAATCGCTACAATTTAAGGAATGTGTTTAGTGACGGCATCAGATTCCTAATTGATGGAGAAAGGTCTGGTGGCAAGAAAAGCTGGTTCTACGATGTTGTCAAGTGTTTTTGCTCGACTATTCCATTCTTGGGTAGTTGGTTTGGCCCTTGTTCCTGTAACTCGAATCCCAACCCGGTATATCCCATTTTAATTTTACACCATTGTGAACCTTATGCCTTTTTTACTCTCTGATCGAAGTTCTCGGCATTGAAAAATCTTCGTAAACTAAATCACACGTGTTTATGTTGATATTTAAGAGATATACAGTTAAGAAAATCAAGGGCAATGGTGATATATATGCGGATTAGACATAATAAAAAAACACTCAACAAATGGCTACAATTTAAGGATTGTGTTTAGTGACGGCATCAGATTCCTAATTGATGGAGAAAGGTCTGGTGGCAAGAAAAGCTGCTTCTAGGAGGTTGTCAATTGTTTTCGCTCGACGATTCCATTCTTGGGTGGTTGGTTTGGCCCTTGTTCCTGTAACTCGAATCCTAGCCCGGTATATCCCATTTTAATTTTACACCATTGAGAACCTTACGCCTTTTTTACTCTCTGATCGAGGTTCTAGGCATTGAAAAATCTTCGTAAACTAAATCACACGTGTATATGTTGACATTTAAGAGATATACAGTCAAGAAAATCAAGGGCAATGGTGATATATATGCAGATTAGACACAAAAAAAAAAACACTCAACAAATGGCTACAATTTAAGGAATGTGTTTAGTGACGGCATCAGATTCCTAATTGATGGTCAAAGGTCTGGTGGTAAGAAAAGCTGCTTCTAGGAGGTTGTCAAGTGTTTGCTCGAAGATTCCATTCTTGGGTGGTTGCTTTGGCCCTTGTTCCTGTAACTCGAATCCTAGCCCAGTATATCTCATTTTAATTTTACATCATTGAGAACCTTACGCCTTTTTTACTCTCTGATCGAGGTTCTCGCCATTGAAAAATATTCGTAAACTAAATCACACGTGTATATGTTGACATTAAAGAGATATACAGTCAAGAAAATCATGGGCAATGGTGATATATATGAGGATTAGCCACAAAAAAAAAACACTCAACAAATGGCTACAATTTAAGGAATGTGTTTAGTGACGGCATCAGATTCCTAATTGATGGAGAAAGGTCTGGTGGTAAGAAAAGCTGCTTCGAGGAGGTTGTCGAGTGATTTCGCTCGATGATTCCATTCTTGGGTGGTTGGTTTGGCCCTTGTTCCTGTAACTCGAATCCTAGCCCGATATATCCCATTTTAATTTCACACCATTGTGAACCTTACACCTTTTTTACTCTCTGATCGAGGTTCTCGGTATTGAAAAATATTCATAAACTAAATCACACATGTATATGTTGACATTTAAGAGATTTACAGTCAAGAAAATCAAGGGCAATGGTGATATATATGCGTATTAGACACCAAAAAAAAACGCTCAACAAATGGCTACAATTTAAGGAAGGTGTTTAGTGACGGCATCAGATTCCTAATTGATGGAGAAAGGTCTGGTGGCAAGAAAAGCTGCTTCTACGATGTTGTCAAGTGTTTTTGCTCGACGATTCCATTCTTGGGTAGTTGGTTTGGCCCTTGTTCCTGTAACTCGAATCCTAACCCAGTATATCCCATTTTAATTTTACACCATTGTGAACCTTATGCCTTTTTTACTCTCTGATCGAAGTTCTCGGCATTGAAAAATCTTCGTGAACTAAATCACACGTGTATATGTTGATATTTAAGAGATATACAGTCAAGAAAATCAAGGGCAATGGTGATATATATGCGGATTAGACATAATAAAAAACACTCAACAAATGGCTACAATTTAAGGATTGTGTTTAGTGACGCCATCAGATTCCTAATTGATGGAGAAAGGTCTGGTGGCAAGAAAAGCTGCTTCTAGGAGGTTGTCAACAGTTTTCGCTCGACGATTCCATTCTTGGGTGGTTGGTTTGGCCCTTGTTCCTGTAACTCGAATCCTAGCCCGATATATCCCATATTAATTTTACACCATTGTGATCCTTACACCTTTTTTACTCTCTGATCGAGGTTCTCGGTATTGAAAAATCTTCGTAAACTAAATCACACGTGTATATGTTGATATTTAAGAGATATACAGTCAAGAAAATCAAGGGCAATGGTGATATATATTCGGATTAGACACCAAAAAAAAAACACTCAACAAATGGCTACAATTTAAGGAATGTGTTTAGTGACGGCATCAGATTCCTAATTGATGGAGAAAGGTCTGGTGGTAAGAAAAGCTGCTTCTAGGAGGTTGTCAAGTGTTTTCGCTCGACGATTCCATTCTTGGGTGGTTGGTTTGACCCTCGTTCCTGTAACTCGAATCCTAGCCCGATATATCCCATTTTAATTTTACACCATTGTGAACCTTACACCTTTTTTACTATCTGATCGAGGTTCTCGGCATTGAAAAATCTTCGTAAACTAAATCACACGTGTATATGTTGATATTTAAGAGATATACAGTCAAGAAAATCATGGGCAATGGTGATATATATGCGGATTAGACACCAAAAAAAAACACTCAACAAATCGCTACAATTTAAGGAATGTGTTTAGTGACGGCATCAGATTCCTAATTGATGGAGAAAGGTCTGGTGGCAAGAAAAGCTGCTTCTACGATGTTGTCAAGTGTTTTTGCTCGACGATTCCATTCTTGGGTAGTTGGTTTGGCCCTTGTTCCTGTAACTCGAATCCTAACCCGGTATATCCCATTTTAATTTTACACCATTGTGAACCTTATGCCTTTTTTACTCTCTGATCGAAGTTCTCGGCATTGAAAAATCTTCGTAAACTAAATCACACGTGTATATGTTGATATTTAAGAGATATACAGTCAAGAAAATCAAGGGCAATGGTGATATATATGCGGATTAGACACCAAAAATAAAACACTCAACAAATCGCTACAATTTAAGGAATGTGTTTAGTGACGGCATCAGATTCCTAATTGATGGAGAAAGGTCTGGTGGCAAGAAAAGCTGCTTCTACGATGTTGGGAAGTGTTTTTGCTCGACGATTCCATTCTTGGGTAGTTGGTTTGGCCCTTGTTCCTGTAACTCGAATCCTAACCCGGTATATCCCATTTTAATTTTACACCATTGTGAACCTTATGCCTTTTTTACTCTCTGATCGAAGTTCTCGGCATTGTAAAATCTTCGTAAACTAAATCACACGTGTTTATGTTGATATTTAAGAGATATACAGTCAAGAAAATCAAGGGCAATGGTGATATATATGCGGATTAGACATAATAAAAAACACTCAACAAATGGCTACAATTTAAGGATTGTGTTTAGTGACGGCATCAGATTCCTAATTGATGGAGAAAGGTCTGGTGGCAAGAAAAGCTGCTTCTAGGAGGTTGTCAATTATTTTCGCTCGACGATTCCATTCTTGGGTGGTTGGTTTGGCCCTTGTTCCTGTAACTCGAATCCTAGCCCGGTATATCCCATTTTAATTTTACACCATTGAGAACCTTACGCCTTTTTTACTCTCTGATCGAGGTTCTAGGCATTGAAAAATCTTCGTAAACTAAATCACACGTGTATATGTTGACATTTAAGAGATACACAGTCAAGAAAATCAAGGGCAATGGTGATATATATGCGGATTAGACACAAAAAAAAAACACTCAACAAATGGCTACAATTTAAGGAATGTGTTTAGTGACGGCATCAGATTCCTAATTGATGGTGAAAGGTCTGGTGGTAAGAAAAGCTGCTTCTAGGAGGTTGTCAAGTGTTTTCGCTCGAAGATTCCATTCTTGGGTGGTTGCTTTGGCCCTTGTTCCAGTAACTCGAATCCTAGCCCAGTATATCTCATTTTAATTTTACACCATTGAGAACCTTACGCCTTTTTTACTCTCTGATCGAGGTTCTCGGCATTGAAAGATATTCGTAAACTAAATCACACGTGTATATCTTGACATTTAAGAGATATACAGTTAAGAAAATCATGGGCAATGGTGATATATATGAGGATTAGACACCAAAAAAAACACTCAACAAATGGCTACAATTTAAGGAATGTGTTTAGTGACGGCATCAGATTCCTAATTGATGGAGAAAGGTCTGGTAGTAAGAAAAGCTGCTTCGAGGAGGTTGTCAAGTGTTTTCGCTCGATGATTCCATTCTTGGGTGGTTGGTTTGGCCATTGTTCCTGTAACTTGAATCCTAGCCCGTTATATCCCATTTTAATTTCACACCATTGTGAACCTTACACCTTTTTTACTCTCTGATCGAGGTTCTCGGTATTGAAAAATATTCATAAACTAAATCACACATGTATATGTTGACATTTAAGAGATTTACAGTCAAGAAAATCAAGGGCAATGGTGATATATATGCGTATTAGACACCAAAAAAAAACGCTCAACAAATGGCTACAATTTAAGGAATGTGTTTAGTGACGGCATCAGATTCCTAATTGATGGAGAAAGGCCTGGTGGTAAGAAAAGCTGCTTCTAGGAGGTTGTCAAGTGTTTTCGCTCGACGATTCCATTCTTGGGTGGTTGGTTTGGCCCTTGTTCCTGTAACTCGAATCCTAGCCCGGTATATCCCATTTTAATTTTACACCATTGAGAACCTTACGCCTTTTTTACTCTCTGATCGAGGTTCTAGGCATTGAAAAATCTTTGTAAACTAAATCACACGCGTATATGTTGACATTTAAGAGATATACAGTCAAGAAAATCAAGGGCAATGGTGATATATATGCGGATTAGACACAAAAAAAAAACACTCAACAAATGGCTACAATTTAAGGAATGTGTTTAGTGACGGCATCAGATTCCTAATTGATGGTGAAAGGTCTGGTGGTAAGAAAAGCTGCTTCTAGGAGGTTGTCAAGTGTTTTCGCTCGAAGATTCCATTCTTGGGTTGTTGCTTTGGCCCTTGTTCCTGTAACTCGAATCCTAGCCCAGTATATCTCATTTTAATTTTACACCATTGAGAACCTTACGCCTTTTTTACTCTCTGATCGAGGTTCTCGGCATTGAAAAATATTCGTAAACTAAATCACACGTGTATATGTTGACATTTAAGAGATATACAGTCAAGAAAATCATGGGCAATGGTGATATATATGAAGATTAGACACCAAAAAAAACACTCAACAAATGGCTACAATTTAAGGAATGTGTTTAGTGACGGCATCAGATTCCTAATTGATGGAGAATGGTCTGGTAGTAAGAAAAGCTGCTTCGAGGAGGTTGTCAAGTGTTTTCGCTCGATTATTCCATTCTTGGGTGGTTGGTTTGGCCCTTGTTCCTGTAACTCGAATCCTAGCCCGATATATCCCATTTTAATTTCACACCATTGTGAACCTTACACCTTTTTTACTCTCTGATCGAGGTTCTCGGTATTGAAAAATATTCATAAACTAAATCACACATGTATATGTTGACATTTAAGAGATTTACAGTCAAGAAAATCAAGGGCAATGGTGATATATATGCGTATTAGACACAAAAAAAAACGCTCAACAAATGGCTACAATTTAAGGAATGTGTTTAGTGACGGCATCAGATTCCTAATTGATGGAGAAAGGTCTGGTGGTAAGAAAAGCTGTTTCTAGGAGGTTGTCAAGTCTTTTCGCTCGACGATTCCATTCTTGGGTGGTTGGTTTGGCCCTTGTTCCTGTAACTCGAATCCTAGCCCGGTATATCCCATTTTAATTTTACACCATTGAGAACCTTACGCCTTTTTTACTCTCTGATCGAGGTTCTAGGCATTGAAAAATCTTCGTAAACTAAATCACACGTGTATATGTTGACATTTAAGAGATATACAGTCAAGAAAATCAAGGGCAATGGTGATATATATGCGGATTAGACACAAAAAAAAAACTCAACAAATGGCTACAATTTAAGGAATGTGTTTAGTGACGGCATCAGATTCCTAATTGATGGTGAAAGGTCTGGTGGTAAGAAAAGCTGTTTCTAGGAGGTTGTCAAGTGTTTTCGCTCGAAGATTCCATTCTTGGGTGGTTGCTTTGGCCCTTGTTCCTGTAACTCGAATCCTAGCCCGGTATATCCCATTTTAATTTTACACCATTGAGAACCTTACGCCTTTTTTACTCTCTGATCGAGGTTCTCGGCTTTGAAAGATCTTCGTAAACTAAATCACACGTGTATATGTTGACATTTAAGAGATATATAGTCAATAAAATCAAGGGCAATGGTGATATATATGCGGATTAGACACCAAAAAAAAAACACTCAACAAATCGCTACAATTTAAGGAATGTGTTTAGTGACGGCAGCAGATTCCTAATTGATGGAGAAAGGTCTGGTGGCAAGAAAAGCTGCTTCTACGATGTTGTCAAGTGTTTTTGCTCGACGATTCCATTCTTGGGTAGTTGGTTTGGCCCTTGTTCCTGTAACTCGAATCCTAACCCAGTATATCCCATTTTAATTTTACACCATTGTGAACCTTATGCCTTTTTTACTCTCCGATCGAAGTTCTCGGCATTGAAAAATCTTCGTAAACTAAATCACACGTGTATATGTTGATATTTAAGAGATATACAGTCAAGAAAATCAAGGGCAATGGTGATATATATGCGGATTAGACATAATAAAAAACACTCAACAAATGGCTACAATTTAAGGATTGTGTTTAGTGACGCCATCAGATTCCTAATTGATGGAGAAAGGTCTGGTGGCAAGAAAAGCTGCTTCTAGGAGGTTGTCAACTGTTTTCGCTCGACGATTCCATTCTTGGGTGGTTGGTTTGGCCCTTGTTCCTGTAACTCGAATCCTAGCCCGATATATCCCATATTAATTTTACACCATTGTGAACCTTACACCTTTTTTACTCTCTGATCGAGGTTCTCCGTATTGAAAAATCTTCGTAAACTAAATCACACGTGTATATGTTGATATTTAAGAGATATACAGTCAAGAAAATCAAGGGCAATGGTGATATATATTCGGATTCGACACCAAAAAAAAAAAACACTCAACAAATGGCTACAATTTAAGGAATGTGTTTAGTGACGGCATCAGATTCCTAATTGATGGAGAAAGGTGTGGTGGTAAGAAAAGCTGCTTCTAGGAGGTTGTCAAGTGTTTTCGCTCGACGATTCCATTCTTGGGTGGTTGGTTTGACCCTTGTTCCTGTAACTCGAATCGTAGCCCGATATATCCCATTTTAATTTTACACCATTGTGAACCTTACACCTTTTTTACTCTCTGATCGAGGTTCTCGGCATTGAAAAATCTTCGTAAACTAAATCACACGTGTATATGTTGATATTTAAGAGATATACAGTCAAGAAAATCAAGGGCAATGGTGATATATATGCGGATTAGACACCAAAAAAAAAACACTCAACAAATCGCTACAATTTAAGGAATGTGTTTAGTGACGGCATCAGATTCCTAATTGATGGAGAAAGGTCTGGTGGCAAGAAAAGCTGCTTCTACGATGTTGTCAAGTGTTTTTGCTCGACGATTCCATTCTTGGGTAGTTGGTTTGGCCCTTGTTCCTGTAACTCGAATCCTAACCCAGTATATCCCATTTTAATTTTACACCATTGTGAACCTTATGCCTTTTTTACTCTCCGATCGAAGTTCTCGGCATTGAAAAATCTTCGTAAACTAAATCACACGTGTATATGTTGATATTTAAGAGATATACAGTCAAGAAAATCAAGGGCAATGGTGATATATATGCGGATTAGACATAATAAAAAACACTCAACAAATGGCTACAATTTAAGGATTGTGTTTAGTGACGCCATCAGATTCCTAATTGATGGAGAAAGGTCTGGTGGCAAGAAAAGCTGCTTCTAGGAGGTTGTCAACTGTTTTCGCTCGACGATTCCATTCTTGGGTGGTTGGTTTGGCCCTTGTTCCTGTAACTCGAATCCTAGCCCGATATATCCCATATTAATTTTACACCATTGTGAACCTTCCACCTTTTTTACTCTCTGATCGAGGTTCTCCGTATTGAAAAATCTTCGTAAACTAAATCACACGTGTATATGTTGATATTTAAGAGATATACAGTCAAGAAAATCAAGGGCAATGGTGATATATATTCGGATTCGACACCAAAAAAAAAAACACTCAACAAATGGCTACAATTTAAGGAATGTGTTTAGTGACGGCATCAGATTCCTAATTGATGGAGAAAGGTGTGGTGGTAAGAAAAGCTGCTTCTAGGAGGTTGTCAAGTGTTTTCGCTCGACGATTCCATTCTTGGGTGGTTGGTTTGACCCTTGTTCCTGTAACTCGAATCGTAGCCCGATATATCCCATTTTAATTTTACACCATTGTGAACCTTACACCTTTTTTACTCTCTGATCGAGGTTCTCGGCATTGAAAAATCTTCGTAAACTAAATCACACGTGTATATGTTGATATTTAAGAGATATACAGTCAAGAAAATCAAGGGCAATGGTGATATATATGCGGATTAGACACCAAAAAAAAAACACTCAACAAATCGCTACAATTTAAGGAATGTGTTTAGTGACGGCATCAGATTCCTAATTGATGGAGAAAGGTCTGGTGGCAAGAAAAGTTGCTTCTACGATGTTGTCATGTGTTTTTGCTCGACGATTCCATTCTTGGGCAGTTGGTTTGGCCCTTGTTCCTGTAACTCGAATCCTAACCCGGTATATCCCATTTTAATTTTACACCATTGTGAACCTTATGCCTTTTCTACTCTCTGATCGAAGTTCTCGGCATTGAAAAATCTTCGTAAACTAAATCACACGTGTATATGTTGATATTTAAGAGATATACAGTCAAGAAAATCAAGGGCAATGGTGATATATATGCGGATTAGACACCAAAAAAAAACACTCAACAAATCGCTACAATTTTAGGAATGTGTTTAGTGACGGCATCAGATTCCTAATTGATGGAGAAAGGTCTGGTGGCAAGAAAAGCTGCTTCTACGATGTTGTCAAGTGTTTTTGCTCGACGATTCCATTCTTGGGTAGTTGGTTTGGCCCTTGTTCCTGTAACTCGAATCCTAACCCGGTATATCCCATTTTAATTTTACACCATTGTGAACCTTATGCCTTTTTTACTCTCTGATCGAAGTTCTCGGCATTGAAAAATCTTCGTAAACTAAATCACACGTGTTTATGTTGATATTTAAGAGATATACAGTCAAGAAAATCAAGGGCAATGGTGATATATATGCGGATTAGACATAATAAAAAACACTCAACAAATGGCTACAATTTAAGGATTGTGTTTAGTGACGGCATCAGATTCCTAATTGATAGAGAAAGGTCTGGTGGCAAGAAAAGCTGCTTCTAGGAGGTTGTCAATTGTTTTCGCTCGAAGATTCCATTCTTGGGTGGTTGGTTTGGCCCTTGTTCCTGTAACTCGAATCCTAGCCCGGTATATCCCATTTTAATTTTACACAATTGAGAACCTTACGCCTTTTTTACTCTCTGATCGAGGTTCTAGGCATTGAAAAATCTTCATAAACTAAATCACACGTGTATATGTTGACATTTAAGAGATATACAGTCAAGAAAATCAAGGGCAATGGTGATATATATGCGGATTAGACACAAAAAAAAACACTCAACAAATGGCTACAATTTAATGAATGTGTTTAGTGACGGCATCAGATTCCTAATTGATGGTGAAAGGTCTGGTGGTAAGAAAAGCTGCTTCTAGGAGGTTGTCAAGTGTTTTCGCTCGAAGATTCCATTCTTGGGTGGTTGCTTTGGCCCTTGTTCCTGTAACTCGAATCCTAGCCCAGTATATCTCATTTTAATTTTACACCATTGAGAACCTTACGCCTTTTTTACTCTCTGATCGAGGTTCTCGGCATTGAAAAATATTCGTAAACTAAATCACACGTGTATATGTTGACATTTAAGAGATATACAGTCAAGAAAATCATGGGCAATGGTGATATATATGAGGATTAGACACCAAAAAAAACACTCAACAAATCGCTACAATTTAAGGAATGTGTTTAGTGACGGCATCAGATTCCTAATTGATGGAGAAAGGTCTGGTGGCAAGAAAAGCTGCTTCTACGATGTTGTCAAGTGTTTTTGCTCCACGATTCCATTCTTGGGTAGTTGGTTTGGCCCTTGTTCCTGTAACTCGAATCCTAGCCCGATATATCCCATATTAATTTTACACCATTGTGAACCTTACACCTTTTTTACTCTCTGATCGAGGTTCTCCGTATTGAAAAATCTTCGTAAACTAAATCACACGTGTATATGTTGATATTTAAGAGATATACAGTCAAGAAAATCAAGGGCAATGGTGATATATATTCGGATTAGACACCAAAAAAAAAACACTCAACAAATGGCTACAATTTAAGGAATGTGTTTAGTGACGGCATCAGATTCCTAATTGATGGAGAAAGGTGTGGTGGTAAGAAAAGCTCCTTCTAGGAGGTTGTCAAGTGTTTTCGCTCGACGATTCCATACTTGGGTGGTTGGTTTGACCCTTGTTCCTGTAACTCGAATCGTAGCCCGATATATCCCATTTTAATTTTACACCATTGTGAACCTTACACCTTTTTTACTCTCTGATCGAGGTTCTCGGCATTGAAAAATCTTCGTAAACTAAATCACACGTGTATATGTTGATATTTAAGAGATATACAGTCAAGAAAATCATGGGCAATGGTGATATATATGCGGATTAGACACCAAAAAAAAACACTCAACAAATCGCTACAATTTAAGGAATGTGTTTAGTGACGGCATCAGATTCCTAATTGATGGAGAAAGGTCTGGTGGCAAGAAAAGTTGCTTCTACGATGTTGTCATGTGTTTTTGCTCGACGATTCCATTCTTGGGCAGTTGATTTGGCCCTTGTTCCTGTAACTCGAATCCTAACCCGGTATATCCCATTTTAATTTTACACCATTGTGAACCTTATGCCTTTTCTACCCTCTGATCGAAGTTCTCGGCATTGAAAAATCTTCGTAAACTAAATCACACGTGTATATGTTGATATTTAAGAGATATACAGTCAAGAAAATCAAGGGCAATGGTGATATATATGCGGATTAGACACCAAAAAAAAAAACACTCAACAAATCGCTACAATTTTAGGAATGTGTTTAGTGACGGCATCAGATTCCTAATTGATGGAGAAAGGTCTGGTGGCAAGAAAAGCTCCTTCTACGATGTTGTCAAGTGTTTTTGCTCGACGATTCCATTCTTGGGTAGTTGGTTTGGCCCTTGTTCCTGTAACTCGAATCCTAACCCGGTATATCCCATTTTAATTTTACACCAGTGTGAACCTTATGCCTTTTTTACTCTCTGATCGAAGTTCTCGGCATTGAAAAATCTTCGTAAACTAAATCACACGTGTTTATGTTGATATTTAAGAGATATACAGTCAAGAAAATCAAGGGCAATGGTGATATATATGCGGATTAGACATAATAAAAAACACTCAACAAATGGCTACAATTTAAGGATTGTGTTTAGCGACGGCATCAGATTCCTAATTGATGGAGAAAGGTCTGGTGGCAAGAAAAGCTGCTTCTAGGAGGTTGTCAATTGTTTTCGCTCGAAGATTCCATTCTTGGGTGGTTGGTTTGGCCCTTGTTCCTGTAACTCGAATCCTAGCCCGGTATATCCCATTTTAATTTTACACAATTGAGAACCTTACGCCTTTTTTACTCTCTGATCGAGGTTCTAGGCATTGAAAAATCTTCATAAACTAAATCACACGTGTATATGTTGACATTTAAGAGATATACAGTCAAGAAAATCAAGGGCAATGGTGATATATATGCGGATTAGACACAAAAAAAAACACTCAACAAATGGCTACAATTTAATGAATGTGTTTAGTGACGGCATCAGATTCCTAATTGATGGTGAAAGGTCTGGTGGTAAGAAAAGCTGCTTCTAGGAGGTTGTCAAGTGTTTTCGCTCGAAGATTCCATTCTTGGGTGGTTGCTTTGGCCCTTGTTCCTGTAACTCGAATCCTAGCCCAGTATATCTCATTTTAATTTTACACCATTGAGAACCTTACGCCTTTTTTACTCTCTGATCGAGGTTCTCGGCATTGAAAAATATTCGTAAACTAAATCACACGTGTATATGTTGACATTTAAGAGATATACAGTCAAGAAAATCATGGACAATGGTGATATATATGAGGATTAGACACCAAAAAAAACACTCAACAAATCGCTACAATTTAAGGAATGTGTTTAGTGACGGCATCAGATTCCTAATTGATGGAGAAAGGTCTGGTGGCAAGAAAAGCTGCTTCTACGATGTTGTCAAGTGTTTTTGCTCCACGATTCCATTCTTGGGTAGTTGGTTTGGCCCTTGTTCCTGTAACTCGAATCCTAGCCCGATATATCCCATATTAATTTTACACCATTGTGAACCTTACACATTTTTTACTCTCTGATCGAGGTTCTCCGTATTGAAAAATCTTCGTAAACTAAATCACACGTGTATATGTTGATATTTAAGAGATATACAGTCAAGAAAATCAAGGGCAATGGTGATATATATTCGGATTAGACACCAAAAAAAAAAACACTCAACAAATGGCTACAATTTAAGGAATGTGTTTAGTGACGGCATCAGATTCCTAATTGATGGAGAAAGGTGTGGTGGTAAGAAAAGCTGCTTCTAGGAGGTTGTCAAGTGTTTTCGCTCGACGATTCCATTCTTGGGTGGTTGGTTTGACCCTTGTTCCTGTAACTCGAATCCTAGCCCGATATATCCCATTTTAATTTTACACCATTGTGAACCTTACACCTTTTTTACTCTCTGATCGAGGTTCTCGGCATTGAAAAATGTTCGTAAACTAAATCACACGTGTATATGTTGATATTTAAGAGATATACAGTCAAGAAAATCAAGGGCAATGGTGATATATATGCGGATTAGACACCAAAAAAAAACACTCAACAAATCGCTACAATTTAAGGAATGTGTTTAGTGACGGCATCAGATTCCTAATTGATGGAGAAAGGTCTGGTGGCAAGAAAAGTTGCTTCTACGATGTTGTCATGTGTTTTTGCTCGACGATTCCATTCTTGGGCAGTTGGTTTGGCCCTTGTTCCTGTAACTCGAATCCTAACCCGGTATATCCCATTTTAATTTTACACCATTGTGAACCTTATGCCTTTTCTACTCTCTGATCGAAGTTCTCGGCATTGAAAAATCTTCGTAAACTAAATCACACGTGTATATGTTGATATTTAAGAGATATACAGTCAAGAAAATCAAGGGCAATGGTGATATATATGCGGATTAGACACCAAAAAAAAACACTCAACAAATCGCTACAATTTTAGGAATGTGTTTAGTGACGGCATCAGATTCCTAATTGATGGAGAAAGGTCTGGTGGCAAGAAAAGCTGCTTCTACGATGTTGTCAAGTGTTTTTGCTCGAAGATTCCATTCTTGGGCAGTTGGTTTGGCCCTTGTTCCTGTAACTCGAATCCTAACCCGGTATATCCCATTTTAATTTTACACCATTGTGAACCTTATGCCTTTTTTACTCTCTGATCGAATTTCTCGGCATTGAAAAATCTTCGTAAACTAAATCACACGTGTTTATGTTGATATTTAAGAGATATACAGTCAAGAAAATCAAGGGCAATGGTGATATATATGCGGATTAGACATAATAAAAAACACTCAACAAATGGCTACAATTTAAGGATTGTGTTTAGTGACGGCATCAGATTCCTAATTGATGGAGAAAGGTCTGGTGGCAAGAAAAGCTGCTTCTAGGAGGTTGTCAATTGTTTTCGCTCGAAGATTCCATTCTTGGGTGGTTGGTTTGGCCCTTGTTCCTGTAACTCAATCCTAGCCCGGTATATCCCATTTTAATTTTACACAATTGAGAACCTTACGCCTTTTTTACTCTCTGATCGAGGTTCTAGGCATTGAAAAATCTTCATAAACTAAATCACACGTGTATATGTTGACATTTAAGAGATATACAGTCAAGAAAATCAAGGGCAATGGTGATATATATGCGGATTAGACACAAAAAAAAAACACTCAACAAATGGCTACAATTTAATGAATGTGTTTAGTGACGGCATCAGATTCCTAATTGATGGTGAAAGGTCTGGTGGTAAGAAAAGCTGCTTCTAGGAGGTTGTCAAGTGTTTTCGCTCGAAGATTCCATTCTTGGGTGGTTGCTTTGGCCCTTGTTCCTGTAACTCGAATCCTAGCCCAGTATATCTCATTTTAATTTTACACCATTGAGAACCTTACGCCTTTTTTACTCTCTGATCGAGTTTCTCGGCATTGAAAAATATTCGTAAACTAAATCACACGTGTATATGTTGACATTTAAGAGATATACAGTTAAGAAAATCATGGGCAATGGTGATATATATGAGGATTAGACACCAAAAAAAACACTCAACAAATCGCTACAATTTAAGGAATGTGTTTAGTGACGGCATCAGATTCCTAATTGATGGAGAAAGGTCTGGTGGCAAGAAAAGCTGCTTCTACGATGTTGTCAAGTGTTTTTGCTCCACGATTCCATTCTTGGGTAGTTGGTTTGGCCCTTGTTCCTGTAACTCGAATCCTAGCCCGATATATCCCATATTAATTTTACACCATTGTGAACCTTACACCTTTTTTACTCCCTGATCGAGGTTCTCCGTATTGAAAAATCTTCGTAAACTAAATCACACGTGTATATGTTGATATTTAAGAGATATACAGTCAAGAAAATCAAGGGCAATGGTGATATATATTCGGATTAGACACCAAAAAAAAAAACACTCAACAAATGGCTACAATTTAAGGAATGTGTTTAGTGACGGCATCAGATTCCTAATTGATGGAGAAAGGTGTGGTGGTAAGAAAAGCTGCTTCTAGGAGGTTGTCAAGTGTTTTCGCTCGACGATTCCATTCTTGGGTGGTTGGTTTGACCCTTGTTCCTGTAACTCGAATCCTAGCCCGGTATATCCCATTTTAATTTTACACCATTGAGAACCTTACGCCTTTTTTACTCTCTGATCGAGGTTCTCGGCATTGAAAAATCTTCGTAAACTAAAGCACACGTGTATATGTTGATATTTAAGAGATATACAGTCAAGAAAATCAAGGGCAATGGTGATATATATGCGGATTAGACACCAAAAAAAAACACTCAACAAATCGCTACAATTTAAGGAATGTGTTTAGTGACGGCATCAGATTCCTAATTGATGGAGAAAGGTCTGGTGGCAAGAAAAGTTGCTTCTACGATGTTGTCAAGTGTTTTTGGTCGACGATTCCATTCTTGGGCAGTTGGTTTGGCCCTTGTTCCTGTAACTCGAATCCTAATCCGGTATATCCCATTTTAATTTTACACCATTGTGAACCTTATGCCTTTTTTACTCTCCGATCGAAGTTCTCGGCATTGAAAAATATTCGTAAACTAAATCACACGTGTATATGTTGATATTTAAGAGATATACAGTCAAGAAAATCAAGGGCAATGGTGATATATATGCGGATTAGACACCAAAAAAAAACACTCAACAAATCGCTACAATTTTAGAAATGTGTTTAGTGACGGCATCAGATTCCTAATTGATGGAGAAAGGTCTGGTGGCAGGAAAAGCTGCTTCTACGATGTTTTCAAGTGTTTTCGCTCGACGATTCCATTCTTGGGTAGTTGGTTTGGCCCTTGTTCCTGTAACTCGAATCCTAACCCGGTATATCCCATTTTAATTTTACACCATTGTGAACCTTACACCTTTTTTACTCTCTGATCGAGGTTCTCGGCATTGAAAAATCTTCGTAAACTAAATCACACGTGTATATGTTGAGATTTAAGAGATATACTGTCAAGAAAATCAAGGGCAATGGTGATATATATGCGGATTAGACATAATAAAAAACACTCAACAAATGGCTACAATTTAAGGAATGTGTTTAGTGACGGCATCAGATTCCAAATTGATGGTGAAAGGTCTGGTGGTAAGAAAAGCTGCTTCTAGGAGGTTGTCAAGTGTTTTCGCTCGAAGATTCCATTCTTGGGTGGTTGCTTTGGCCCTTGTTCCTGTAATTCGAATCCTAGCCCAGTATATCTCATTTTAATTTTACACCATTGAGAACCTTACGCCTTTTTTACTCTCTGATCGAGGTTCTCGGCATTGAAAAATATTCGTAAACTAAATCACACGTGTATATGTTGACATTTAAGAGATATACGGTCAAGAAAATCATGGGCAATGGTGATATATATGAGGATTAGACACCAAAAAAAACACTCAACAAATGGCTACAATTTAAGGAATCTGTTTAGTGACGGCATCAGATTCCTAATTGATGGAGAAAGGTCTGGTGGCAAGAAAAGCTGCTTCTACGATGTTGTCAAGTGTTTTCGCTCGACGATTCCATTCTTGGGTGGTTGGTTTGGCCCTTGTTCCTGTAACTCGAATCCTAGCCCGGTATATCCCATTTTAATTTTACACCATTGAGAACCTTACGCCTTTTTTACTCTCTGATCGAGGTTCTCGGCATTGAAAAATCTTCGTAAACTAAATCACACGTGTATATGTTGACATTTAAGAGATATACAGTCAAAAAAATCACGGGCAATGGTGATATATATGCGGATTAGACACCAAAAAAAACACTCAACAAATGGCTACAATTTAAGGAATGTGTTTAGTGACGGCATCAGATTCCTAATTGATGGAGAAAGGTCTGGTGGTAAGAAAAGCTGCTTCTAGGAGGTTGTCAAGTGTTTTCGCATGTAGATTCCATTCTTGGGTGGTTGGTTTGGCCCTTGTTCCTGTAACTCGAATCCTAGCCCTGTATATCTCATTTTAATTTTACACCATTGAGAACCTCACGCCTTTTTTACTCTCTGATCGAGGTTCTCAGCATTGAAAAATATTCGTAAACTAAATCACACGTGTATATGTTGACATTTAAGAGATATACAGTCAAGAAAATCATGGGCAATGGTGATATATATGCGGATTAGACACAAAAAAAAACACTCAACAAATGGCTACAATTTAAGGAATGTGTTTAGTGACGACATCAGATACCTAATTGATGTAGAAAGGTCTGGTGGCAAGAAAAGCTGCTTCTAGGAGGTTGTCAACTGTTTTCGCTCGACGATTCCATTCTTGGGTGGTTGGTTTGGCCCTTGTTCCTGTAACTCGAATCCTAGCCCGATATATCCCATTTTAATTTTACACCTTTGTGAACCTTACACCTTTTTTACTCTCTGATCGAGGTTCTCGGCATTGAAAAATCTTCGTAAACTAAATCACACGTGTATATGTTGATATTTAAGAGATATACAGTCAAGAAAATCAAGGGCAATGGTGATATATATGCGGATTAGACACCAAAAAAAAACACTCAACAAATCGCTACAATTTAAGGAATGTGTTTAGTGACGGCATCAGATTCCTAATTGATGGAGAAAGGTCTGGTGGTAAGAAAAGCTGCTTCTACGATGTTGTCAAGTGTTTTTGCTCGACGATTCCATTCTTGGATAGTTGGTTTGGCCCTTGTTCCTGTATCCCGAATCCTAACCCGGTATATCCCATTTTAATTTTACACCATTGTGAACCTTATGCCTTTTTTACTCTCTGATCGAAGTTCTCGGCATTGAAAAATCTTCGTAAACTAAATCACACGTGTATATGTTGATATTTAAGAGATATACAGTCAAGAAAATCAAGGGCAATGTTGATATATATGCGGATTAGACATAATAAAAAACACTCAACAAATGGCTACAATTTAAGGATTGTGTTTAGTGACGGCATCAGATTCCTAATTGATGGAGAAAGGTCTGGTGGCATGAAAAGCTGCTTCTACGATGTTATCAAGTGTTTTCGCTCGACGATTCTATTCTTGGGTGGTTGGTTTGGCCCTTGTTCCTGTAACTAGAATCCTAGCCCGGTATATCCCATTTTAATTTTACACCATTGAGAACCTTACGCCATTTTTACTCTCTGATCGAGGTTCTCGGCATTGAAAAATCTTCGTAAACTAAATCACATGTTTATATGTTGACATTTAAGAGATATACAGTCAAGAAAATCAAGGGCAATGGTGATATATATGCGGATTAGACACCAAAAAAAACACTCAACAAATGGCTACAATTTAAGGAATGTGTTTAGTGACGGCATCAGATTCCTAATTGATGGAGAAAGGTCTGGTGGTAAGAAAAGCTGCTTCTAGGAGGTTGTCAAGTGTTTTCGCTCGAAGATTCCATTCTTGGGTGGTTGGTTTGGCCCTTGTTCCTGTAACTCGAATCCTAGCCCTGTATATCTCATTTTAATTTTACACCATTGAGAACCTTACGCCATTTTTACTCTCTGATCGAGGTTCTCGGCATTGAAAAATATTCGTAAACTAAATCACACGTGTATATGTTGACATTTAAGAGATATACAGTCAAGAAAATCATGGGCAATGGTGATATATATGCGGATTAGACACCAAAAAAAACACTCAGCAAATGGCTACAATTTAAGGAATGTGTTTAGTGACGGCATCAGATTCCTACTTGATGGAGAAAGGTCTGGTGGTAAGAAAAGCTGCTTCTAGGAGGTTGTCAAGTGTTTTCGCTCGACGATTCCATTCTTGGGTGGTTGGTTTGGCCCTTGTTCCTGTAACTCGAATCCTAGCCCGATATATCCCATTTTAATTTTACACCATTGTGAACCTTACACCTTTTTTACACTCTGATCGAGGTTCTCGGCATTGAAAAATCTTCGTAAACTAAATCACACATGTATATGTTGATATTTAAGAGATATACAGTCAAGAAAATCAAGGGCAATGGTGATATATATGCGGATTAGACACCAAAAAAAAGACACTCAACAAATCGCTACAATTTAAGGAATGTGTTTAGTGACTGCATCAGATTCCTAATTGATGGAGAAAGGTCTGGTGGCAAGAAAAGCTGCTTCTACGATGTTGTCAAGTGTTTTTGCTCCACGATTCCATTCTTGGGTAGTTGGTTTGGCCCTAGTTCCTGTAACTCGAATCCTAACCCGGTATATCCCATTTTAATTTTACACCATTGTGAACCTTATGCCTTTTTTACTCTCTGATCAAAGTTCTCGGCATTGAAAAATCTTCGTAAACTAAATCAAAAGTGTATATGTTGATATTTAAGAGATATACAGTCAAGAAAATCAAGGGCAATGGTGATATATATGCGGATTATACATAATAAAAAACACTCAACAAATGGCTACAATTTAAGGATTGTGTTTAGTGACGGCATAAGATTCCTAATTGATGGAGAAAGGTCTGGTGGCAAGCAAAGCTGCTTCTAGGAGGTTGTCAACTGTTTTCGCTCGACGATTCCATTCTTGGGTGGTTGGTTTGGCCCTTGTTCCTGTAACTCGAATCCTAGCCCGATATATATTCCATTTTAATTTTACACCATTGAGAACCTTACGCCTTTTTTACTCTCTGATCGAGGTTCTCGGCATTGAAAAATCTTCGTAAAGTAAATCACACGTGTATATGTTGACATTTAAGAGATATACAGTCAAGAAAATCAAGGGCAATGGTGATATATATGCGGATTAGACACAAAAAAAAACACTCAACAAATGGCTACAATTTAAGGAATGTGTTTAGTGACGGCATCAGATTCCTACTTGATGGAGAAAAGTCTGGTGGTAAGAAAAGCTGCTTCTAGGAGGTTGTCAAGTGTTTTCGCTCGACGATTCCATTCTTGGGTGGTTGGTTTGGCCCTTGTTCCTGTAACTCGAATCCTAGCCCGATATATCCCATTTTAATTTTACACCATTGTGAACCTTACACCTTTTTTACACTCTGATCGAGGTTCTCGGCATTGAAAAATCTTCGTAAACTAAATCACACATGTATATGTTGATATTTAAGAGATATACAGTCAAGAAAATCAAGGGCAATGGTGATATATATGCGGATTAGACACCAAAAAAAAGACACTCAACAAATCGCTACAATTTAAGGAATGTGTTTAGTGACTGCATCAGATTCCTATTTGATGGAGAAAGGTCTGGTGGCAAGAAAAGCTGCTTCTACGATGTTGTCAAGTGTTTTTGCTCCACGATTCCATTCTTGGGTAGTTGGTTTGGCCCTTGTTCCTGTAACTCGAATCCTAACCCGGTATATCCCATTTTAATTTTACACCATTGTGAACCTTATGCCTTTTTTACTCTCTGATCAAAGTTCTCGGCATTGAAAAATCTTCGTAAACTACATCAAAAGTGTATATGTTGATATTTAAGAGATATACAGTCAAGAAAATCAAGGGCAATGGTGATATATATGCGGATTAGACATAATAAAAAACACTCAACAAATGGCTACAATTTAAGGATTGTGTTTAGTGACGGCATAAGATTCCTAATTGATGGAGAAAGGTCTGGTGGCAAGCAAAGCTGCTTCTAGGAGGTTGTCAACTGTTTTCGCTCGACGATTCCATTCTTGGGTGGTTGGTTTGGCCCTTGTTCCTGTAACTCGAATCCTAGCCCGATATATATTCCATTTTAATTTTACACCATTGAGAACCTTACGCCTTTTTTACTCTCTGATCGAGGTTCTCGGCATTGAAAAATCTTCGTAAAGTAAATCACACGTGTATATGTTGACATTTAAGAGATATACAGTCAAGAAAATCAAGGGCAATGGTGATATATATGCGGATTAGACACAAAAAAAAACACTCAACAAATGGCTACAATTTAAGGAATGTGTTTAGTGACGGCATCAGATTCCTAATTGATGGAGAAAGGTCTGGTGGTAAGAAAAGCTGCTTCGAGGAGGTTGTCAAGTGTTTTTGCTCGATGATTCCATTCTAGGGTGGTTGGTTTGGCCCTTGTTCCTGTAACTCGAATCCTAGCCCGATATATCCCATTTTAATTTCACACCATTGTGAACCTTACACCTTTTTTACTCTCTGATCGAGGTTCTCGGTATTGAAAAATATTCATAAACTAAATCACACATGTATATGTTGACATTTAAGAGATTTACACTCAAGAAAATCAAGGGCAATGGTGATATATATGCGTATTAGACACCAAAAAAAAAAAAACGCTCAACAAATGGCTACAATTTAAGGAATGTGTTTAGTGACGGCATCAGATTCCTAATTGATGGAGAAAGGCCTGGTGGTAAGAAAAGCTGCTTCTAGGAGGTTGTCAAGTGTTTTCGCTCGACGATTCCATTCTTGGGTGGTTGGTTTGGCCCTTGTTCCTGTAACTCGAATCCTAGCCCGATATATCCCATTTTAATTTTACACCATTGTGAACCTTACACCTTTTTTACACTCTGATCGAGGTTCTCGGCATTGAAAAATCTTCGTAAACTAAATCACACATGTATATGTTGATATTTAAGAGATATACAGTCAAGAAAATCAAGGGCAATGGTGATATATATGCGGATTAGACACCAAAAAAAAGACACTCAACAAATCGCTACAATTTAAGGAATGTGTTTAGTGACTGCATCAGATTCCTAATTGATGGAGAAAGGTCTGGTGGCAAGAAAAGCTGCTTCTACGATGTTGTCAAGTGTTTTTGCTCCACGATTCCATTCTTGGGTAGTTGGTTTGGCCCTTGTTCCTGTAACTCGAATCCTAACCCGGTATATCCCATTTTAATTTTACACCATTGTGAACCTTATGCCTTTTTTACTCTCTGATCAAAGTTCTCGGCATTGAAAAATCTTCGTAAACTAAATCAAAAGTGTATATGTTGATATTTAAGAGATATACAGTCAAGAAAATCAAGGGCAATGGTGATATATATGCGGATTAGACATAATAAAAAACACTCAACAAATGGCTACAATTTAAGGATTGTGTTTAGTGACGGCATAAGATTCCTAATTGATGGAGAAAGGTCTGGTGGCAAGCAAAGCTGCTTCTAGGAGGTTGTCAACTGTTTTCGCTCGACGATTCCATTCTTGGGTGGTTGGTTTGGCCCTTGTTCCTGTCACTCGAATCCTAGCCCGATATATATTCCATTTTAATTTTACACCATTGAGAACCTTACACCTTTTTTACACTCTGATCGAGGTTCTCGGCATTGAAAAATCTTCGTAAACTAAATCACACATGTATATGTTGATATTTAAGAGATATACAGTCAAGAAAATCAAGGGCAATGGTGATATATATGCGGATTAGACACCAAAAAAAAGACACTCAACAAATCGCTACAATTTAAGGAATGTGTTTAGTGACTGCCTCAGATTCCTAATTGATGGAGAAAGGTCTGGTGGCAAGAAAAGCTGCTTCTACGATGTTGTCAAGTGTTTTTGCTCCACGATTCCATTCTTGGGTAGTTGGTTTGGCCCTTGTTCCTGTAACTCGAATCCTAACCCGGTATATCCCATTTTAATTTTACACCATTGTGAACCTTATGCCTTTTTTACTCTCTGATCAAAGTTCTCGGCATTGAAAAATCTTCGTAAACTAAATCAAAAGTGTATATGTTGATATTTAAGAGATATACAGTCAAGAAAATCAAGGGCAATGGTGATATATATGCGGATTAGACATAATAAAAAACACTCAACAAATGGCTACAATTTAAGGATTGTGTTTAGTGACGGCATAAGATTCCTAATTGATGGAGAAAGGTCTGGTGGCAAGCAAAGCTGCTTCTAGGAGGTTGTCAACTGTTTTCGCTCGACGATTCCATTCTTGGGTGGTTGGTTTGGCCCTTGTTCCTGTAACTCGAATCCTAGCCCGATATATCCCATTTTAATTTTACACCATTGTGAACCTTACACCTTTTTTACACTCTGATCGAGGTTCTCGGCATTGAAAAATCTTCGTAAACTAAATCACACATGTATATGTTGATATTTAAGAGATATACAGTCAAGAAAATCAAGGGCAATGGTGATATATTTGCGGATTAGACACCAAAAAAAAGACACTCAACAAATCGCTACAATTTAAGGAATGTGTTTAGTGACTGCATCAGATTCCTAATTGATGGAGAAAGGTCTGGTGGCAAGAAAAGCTGCTTCTACGATGTTGTCAAGTGTTTTTGCTCCACGATTCCATTCTTGGGTAGTTGGTTTGGCCCTTGTTCCTGTAACTCGAATCCTAACCCGGTATATCCCATTTTAATTTTACACCATTGTGAACCTTATGCCTTTTTTACTCTCTGATCAAAGTTCTCGGCATTGAAAAATCTTCGTAAACTAAATCAAAAGTGTATATGTTGATATTTAAGAGATATACAGTCAAGAAAATCAAGGGCAATGGTGATATATATGCGGATTAGACACAAAAAAAAACACTCAACAAATGGCTACAATTTAAGGATTGTGTTTAGTGACGGCATCAGATTCCTAATTGATGGAGAAAGGTCTGGTGGTAAGAAAAGCTGCTTCGAGGAGGTTGTCAAGTGTTTTCGCTCGATGATTCCATTCTAGGGTGGTTGGTTTGGCCCTTGTTCCTGTAATTCGAATCCTAGCCCGATATATCCCATTTTAATTTCACACCATTGTGAACCTTACACCTTTTTTTACTCTCTGATCGAGGTTCTCGGTATTGAAAAATATTCATAAACTAAATCACACATGTATATGTTGACATTTAAGAGATTTACAGTCAAGAAAATCAAGGGCAATGGTGATATATATGCGTATTAGACACCAAAAAAAAAACGCTCAACAAATGGCTACAATTTAAGGAATGTGTTTAGTGACGGCATCAGATTCCTAATTGATGGAGAAAGGCCTGGTGGTAAGAAAAGCTGCTTCTAGGAGGTTGTCAAGTGTTTTCGCTCGACGATTCCATTCTTGGGTGGTTGGTTTGGCCCTTGTTCCTGTAACTCGAATCCTCGCCCGGTATATCACATTTTAATTTTACACCATTGAGAACCTTACGCCTTTTTACTCTCTGATCGAGGTTCTCGGCATTGAAAAATCTTCGTAAACTAAATCACACGTGTATATGTTGACATTTAAGAGATATACAGTCAAGAAAATCAAGGGCAATGGTGATATATATGCGGATTAGACACCAAAAAAAACACTCAACAAATGGCTACAATTTAAGGAATGTGTTTAGTAACGGCATCAGATTCCTAATTGATGGAGAAATGTCTGGTGGTAAGAAAAGCTGCTTCTAGGAGGTTGTCAAGTGTTTTCGCTCGAAGATTCCATTCTTGGGTGGTTGGTTTGGCCCTTGTTCCTGTAACTCGAATCCTAGCCCAGTATATCTCATTTTAATTTTACACCATTGAGAACCTTACGCCTTTTTTACTCTCTGATCGAGGTTCTCGGCATTGAAAAATATTCGTAAACTAAATCACACTTGTATATGTTGACATTTAAGAGATATACAGTCAAGAAAATCATGGGCAATAGTGATATATATGCGGATTAGACACCAAAAAAAACACTCAACAAATGGCTACAATTTAAGGAATGTGTTTAGTGACGACATCAGATTCCTAATTGATGGAGAAAGGTCTGGTGGCAAGAAAAGCTGCTTCTAGGAGGTTGTCAACTGTTTTCGCTCGACGATTCCATTCTTGGGTGGTTGGTTTGGCCCTTGTTCCTGTAACTCGAATCCTAGCCCGATATATCCCATTTTAATTTTACACCATTGTGAACCTTACTCCTTTTTTACTCTCTGATCGAGGTTCTCAGCATTGAAAAATCTTCGTAAACTAAATCACACGTGTATATGTTGATATTTAAGAGATATACAGTCAAGAAAATCAAGGGCAATGGTGATATATATGCGGATTAGACACCAAAAAAAAAACACTCAACAAATCGCTACAATTTAAGGAATGTGTTTAGCGACGGCATCAGATTCCTAATTGATGGAGAAAGGTCTGGTGGCAAGAAAAGCTGCTTCTACGATGTGGTCAAGTGTTTTTGCTTGACGATTCCATTCTTGGGTAGTTGGTTTGGCCCTTGTTCCTGTAACTCGAATCCTAACCCGGTATATCCCATTTTAATTTTACACCATTGTGAACCTTATGCCTTTTTTACTCTCTGATCGAAGTTCTCGGCATTGAAAAATCTTCGTAAACTAAATCACACGTGTATATGTTGATATTTAACAGATATACAGTCAAGAAATTCAATGGCAATGGTGATATATATGCGGATTAGACATAATAAAAAACACTCAACAAATGGCTACAATTTAAGGATTGTGTTTAGTGACGGCATCAGATTCCTAATTGATGGAGAAAGGTCTGGTGGCAAGAAAAGCTGCTTCTAGGAGGTTGTCAACTGTTTTCGCTCGATGATTCCATTCTTGGGTGGTTGGTTTGGCCCTTGTTCCTGTAACTCGAATCCTAGCCCGGTATATCCCATTTTAATTTTACACCATTGAGAACCTTACGCCTTTTTTACTCTCTGATCGAGGTTCTCGGCATTGAAAAATCTTCGTAAAGTAAATCACACGTGTATATTTTGACATTTAAGAGATATACAGTCAAGAAAATCAAGGGCAATGGTGATATATATGCGGATTAGACATAAAAAAACACTCAACAAATGACTACAATTTAATGAATGTGTTTAGTGACGGCATCAGATTCCTAATTGATGGAGAAAGGTCTGGTGGTTAGAAAAGCTGCTTCTAGGAGGTTGTCAAGTGTTTTCGCTCGAAGATTCCGTTCTTGGGTGGTTGCTTTGGCCCTTGTTCCTGTAACTCGAATCCTAGCCCAGTATATCTCATTTTAATTTTACACCATTGAGAACCTTACGCCTTTTTTACTCTCTGATCGAGGTTCTCGGCATTGAAAAATATTCGTAAACTAAATCACACGTGTATATGTTGACATTTAAGAGATATACAGTCAAGAAAATCATGGGCAATGGTGATATATATATGCGGATTAGACACCAAAAAAAACAGTCAACAAATGGCTACAATTTAAGGAATGTGTTTAGTGACGACATCAGATTCCTAATTGATGGAGAAAGGTCTGGTGGCAAGAAAAGCTGCTTCTAGGAGGTTGTCAACTGTTTTCGCTCGACGATTCCATTCTTGGGTGGTTGGCTTGGCCCTTGTTCCTGTAACTCGAATCCTAGCCCGATATATCCCATTTTAATTTTACACCATTGTGAACCTTACACCTTTTTTACTCTCTGATCGAGGTTCTCGGCATTGAAAAATCTTCGTAAACTAAATCACACGTGTATATGTTGATATTTAAGAGATATACAGTCAAGAAAATCAAGGGCAATGGTGATATATATGCGGATTAGACACCAAAAAAAACACTCAACAAATCGCTACAATTTAAGGAATGTGTTTAGTGACGGCATCAGATTCCTAATTGATGGAGAAAGGTCTGGTGGTAAGAAAAGCTGCTTCTTGGAGGTTGTCAAGTGTTTTCGCTCGACGATTCCATTCTTGGGTGGTTGGTTTGGCCCTTATTCCTGTAACTCGAATCCTAACCCGGTATATCCCATTTTTATTTTACACCATTGTGAACCTTAAGCCTTTTTTACACTCTGATCGAAGTTCTCGGCATTGAAAAATCTTCGTAAACTAAATCACACATGTATATGTTGATATTTAAGAGATATACAGTCAAGAAAATCAAGGGCAATGGTGATATATATGCGGATTAGACATAATAAAAAACACTCAACAAATGGCTACAATTTAAGGATTGTGTTTAGTGACGGCATCAGATTCCTAATTGATGGAGAAAGGTCTGGTGGCAAGAAAAGCTGCTTCTAGGAGGTTGTCAACTGTTTTCACTCGACGATTCCATTCTTGGGTGGTTGGTTTAGCCCTTGTTCCTGTAACTCGAATCCTAGCCCGATATATCCCATTTTAATTTTACACCATTGAGAACCTTACGCCATTTTTACTCTCTGATCGAGGTTCTCGGCATTGAAAAATCTTCGTAAACTAAATCACACACGTATATGTTGATATTTAAGAGATATACAGTCAAGAAAATCAAGGGCAATGGTGATATATATGCGGATTAGACATAATAAAAAACACTCAACAAATGGCTACAATTTAAGGATTGTGTTTAGTGACGGCATCAGATTCCTAATTGATGGAGAAAGGTCTGATGGCAAGAAAAGCTGCTTCTAGGAGGTTGTCAACTGTTTTCGCTCGACGATTCCATTCTTGGGTGGTTGGTTTAGCCCTTGTTCCTGTAACTCGAATCCTAGCCCGGTATATCCCATTTTAATTTTACACCATTGAGAACCTTACGCCTTTTTTACTCTCTGATCGAGGTTCTCGGCATTGAAAAATCTTCGTAAACTAAATCACACGTGTATATGCTGACATTTAAGAGATATACAGTCAAGAAAATAAAGGGCAATGATGATATATATGCGGATTAGACACAAAAAAAAACACTCAACAGATGGCTACAATTTAATGAATGTGTTTAGTGACGGCATCAGATTCCTAATTGATGGAGAAAGGTCTGGTGGTAAGAAAAGTTGCTTCTAGGAGGTTGTCAAGTGTTTTCGCTCGAAGATTCCATTCTTGGGTGGTTGCTTTGGCCCTTGTTCCTGTAACTCGAATCCTAGCCCAGTATATCTCATTTTAATTTTACACCATTGAGAACCTTACGCCTTTTTTACTCTCTGATCGAGGTTCTCGGCATTGAAAAGTATTCGTAAACTAAATCACACGTGTATATGTTGACATTTAAGAGATATACAGTCAAGAAAATCATGGGCAATGGTGATATATATGCGGATTAGACACAAAAAAAACACTCAACAAATGGCTACAATTTAAGGAATGTGTTTAGTGACGACATCAGATTCCTAATTGATGGAGAAAGGTCTGGTGGCAAGAAAAGCTGCTTCTAGGAGGTTGTCAACTGTTTTCGGTCGACGATTCCATTCTTCGGTGGTTGGCTTGGCCCTTGTTCCTGTAACTCGAATCCTAGCCCGATATATCCCATTTTAATTTTACACCATTGTGAACCTTACACCATTTTTACTCTCTGATCGAGGTTCTCGGCATTGAAAAATCTTCGTAAACTAAATCACACGTGTATATGTTGATATTTAAGAGATATACAGTCAAGAAAATCAAGGGCAATGGTGATATATATGCGGATTAGACACCAAAAAAAAACACTCAACAAATCGCTACAATTTAAGGAATGTGTTTAGTGACGGCATCAGATTCCTAATTGATGGAGAAAGGTCTGGTGGTAAGAAAAGCTGCCTCTTGGAGGTTGTCAAGTGTTTTCGCTCGACGATTCCATTCTTGGGTGGTTGGTTTGGCCCTTATTCCTGTAACTCGAATCCTAACCCGGTATATCCCATTTTTATTTTACACCATTGTGAACCTTAAGCCTTTTTTACTCTCTGATCGAAGTTCTCGGCATTGAAAAATCTTCGTAAACTAAATCACACATGTATATGTTGATATTTAAGAGATATACAGTCAAGAAAATCAAGGGCAATGGTGATATATATGCGGATTAGACATAATAAAAAACACTCAACAAATGGCTACAATTTAAGGATTGTGTTTAGTGACGGCATCAGATTCCTAATTGATGCAGAAAGGTCTGGTGGCAAGAAAAGCTGCTTCTAGGAGGTTGTCAACTGTTTTCACTCGACGATTCCATTCTTGGGTGGTTGGTTTAGCCCTTGTTCCTGTAACTCGAATCCTATCCCGATATATCCCATTTTAATTTTACACCATTGAGAACCTTACGCCTTTTTTACTCTCTGATCGAGGTTCTCGGCATTGAAAAATCTTCGTAAACTAAATCACACGTGTATATGCTGACATTTAAGAGATATACAGTCAAGAAAATCAAGGGCAATGGTGATATATATGCGGATTAGACATAATAAAAAACACTCAACAAATGTCTACAATTTAAGGATTGTGTTTAGTGACGGCATCAGATTCCTAATTGATGGAGAAAGGTCTGATGGCAAGAAAAGCTGCTTCTAGGAGGTTGTCAACTGTTTTCGCTCGACGATTCCATTCTTGGGTGGTTGGTTTAGCCCTTGTTCCTGTAACTCGAATCCTACCCCGGTATATCCCATTTTAATTTTACACCATTGAGAACCTTACGCCTTTTTTACTCTCTGATCGAGGTTCTCGGCATTGAAAAATCTTCGTAAACTAAATCACACGTGTATATGCTGACATTTAAGAGATATACAGTCAAGAAAATCAAGGGCAATGATGATATATATGCGGATTAGACACAAAAAAAACACTCAACAGATGGCTACAATTTAATGAATGTGTTTAGTGACGGCATCAGATTCCTAATTGATGGAGAAAGGTCTGGTGGTAAGAAAAGTTTCTTCTAGGAGGTTGTCAAGTGTTTTCGCTCGAAGATTCCATTCTTGGGTGGTTGCTTTGGCCCTTGTTCCTGTAACTCGAATCCTAGCACAGTATATCTCATTTTAATTTTACACCATTGAGAACCTTACGCCTTTTTTACTCTCTGATCGAGGTTCTCGGCATTGAAAAGTATTCGTAAACTAAATCACACGTGTATATGTTGACATTTAAGAGATATACAGTTAAGAAAATCATGGGCAATGGTGATATATATGCGGATTAGACACAAAAAAAACACTCAACAAATGGCTACAATTTAAGGAATGTGTTTAGTGACGACATCAGATTCCTAATTGATGGAGAAAGGTCTGGTGGCAAGAAAAGCTGCTTCTAGGAGGTTGTCAACTGTTTTCGCTCGACGATTCCATTCTTCGGTGGTTGGCTTGGCCCTTGTTCCTGTAACTCGAATCCTAGCCCGATATATCCCATTTTAATTTTACACCATTGTGAACCTTACACCTTTTTTACTCTCTGATCGAGGTTCTCGGCATTGAAAAATCTTCGTAAACTAAATCACACGTGTATATGTTGATATTTAAGAGATATACAGTCAAGAAAATCAAGGGCAATGGTGATATATATGCGGATTAGACACCAAAAAAAAACACTCAACAAATCGCTACAATTTAAGGAATGTGTTTAGTGACGGCATCAGATTCCTAATTGATGGAGAAAGGTCTGGTGGTAAGAAAAGCTGCTTCTTGGAGGTTGTCAAGTGTTTTCGCTCGACGATTCCATTCTTGGGTGGTTGGTTTGGCCCTTATTCCTGTAACTCGAATCCTAACCCGGTATATCCCATTTTTATTTTACACCATTGTGAACCTTAAGCCTTTTTTACTCTCTGATCGAAGTTCTCGGCATTGAAAAATCTTCGTAAACTAAATCACACATGTATATGCTGACATTTAAGAGATATACAGTCAAGAAAATCAAGGGCAATGATGATATATATGCGGATTAGACACAAAAAAAAACACCCAACAGATGGCTACAATTTAATGAATGTGTTTAGTGACGGCATTAGATTCCTAATTGATGGAGAAAGGTCTGGTGGTAAGAAAAGTTGCTTCTAGGAGGTTGTCAAGTGTTTTCGCTCGAAGATTCCATTCTTGGGTGGTTGCTTTGGCCCTTGTTCCTGTAACTCGAATCCTAGCCCAGTATATCTCATTTTAATTTTACACCATTGAGAACCTTACGCCTTTTTTACTCTCTGATCGAGGTTCTCGGCATTGAAAAATATTCGTAAACTAAATCACACGTGTATATGTTGACATTTAAGAGATATACAGTCAAGAAAATCATGGGCAATGGTGATATATATGCGGATTAGACACAAAAAAAACACTCAACAAATGGCTACAATTTAAGGAATGTGTTTAGTGACGGCATCAGATTCCTAATTGATGGAGAAAGGTCTGGTGGTAAGAAAAGCTGCTTCGAGGAGGTTGTCAAGTGTTTTCGCTCGATGATTCCATTCTTGGGTGGTTGGTTTGGCCCTTGTTCCTGTAACTCGAATCCTAGCCCGATATATCCCATTTTAATTTCACACCATTGTGAACCTTACACCTTTTTTACTCTCTGATCGAGGTTCTCGGTATTGAAAAATATTCATAAACTAAATCACACATGTATATGTTGACATTTAAGAGATTTACAGTCAAGAAAATCAAGGGCAGTGGTGATATATAAGCGTATTAGACACCAAAAAAAAAACGCTCAACAAATGGCTACAATTTAAGGAATGTGTTTAGTGACGGCATCAGATTACTACTTGATGGAGAAAGGTCTGGTGGTAAGAAAAGCTGCTTCTAGGAGGTTGTCAAGTGTTTTCGCTCGACGATTCCATTCTTGGGTGGTTGGTTTGGCCCTTGTTCCTGTAACTCGAATCCTAGCCCGATATATCCCATTTTAATTTTACACCATTGAGAACCTTACGCCTTTTTTACTCTCTGATCGAGGTTCTCGGCATTGAAAAATCTTCGTAAACTAAATCACACGTGTATATGTTGACATTAAGAGATATACAGTCAAGAAAATCAAGGGCAATGGTGATATATATGCGGATTAGACACCAAAAAAAACACTCAACAAATGGCTACAATTTAAGGAATGTGTTTAGTGACGGCATCAGATTCCTAATTGATGGAGAAAGGTCTGATGGTAAGAAAAGCTGCTTCTAGGAGGTTGTCAAGTGTTTTCGCTCGAAGATTCCATTCTTGGGTGGTTGGTTTGGCCCTTGTTCCTGTAACTCGAATCCTAGCCCAGTATATCTCATTTTAATTTTACACCGTTAAGAACCATACGCCTTTTTTTTTCTCTGATCGAGGTTCTCGGCATTGAAAAATATTCGTAAACTAAATCACATGTGTATATGTTGACATTTAAGAGATATACAGTCAAGAAAATCATGGGCAATGGTGATATATATGCGGATTAGACACAAAAAAAAACACTCAACAAATGGCTACAATTTAAGGAATGTGTTTAGTGACGGCATCAGATACCTAATTGATGGAGAAAGGTCTGGTGGTAAGAAAAGCTGCTTCGAGGAGGTTGTCAAGTGTTTTCGCTCGATGATTCCATTCTTGGGTGGTTGGTTTGGCCCTTGTTCCTGTAACTCGAATCCTAGCCCGATATATCCCATTTTAATTTTACACCATTGAGAACCTTACGCCTTTTTTACTCTCTGATCGAGGTTCTCGGCATTGAAAAATCTTCGTAAACTAAATCACACGTGTATATGTTGACATTTAAGAGATATACAGTCAAGAAAATCAAGGGCAATGGTGATATATATGCGGATTAGACACCAAAAAAAACACTCAACAAATGGCTACAATTTAAGGAATGTGTTTAGTGACGGCATCAGATTCCTAATTGATGGAGAAAGGTCTGATGGTAAGAAAAGCTGCTTCTAGGAGGTTGTCAAGTGTTTTCGCTCGAAGATTCCATTCTTGGGTGGTTGGTTTGGCCCTTGTTCCTGTAACTCGAATCCTAACCCAGTATATCTCATTTTAATTTTACACCGTTAAGAACCATACGCCTTTTTTACTCTCTGATCGAGGTTCTCGGCATTGAAAAATATTCGTAAACTAAATCACATGTGTATATGTTGACATTTAAGAGATATACAGTCAAGAAAATCATGGGCAATGGTGATATATATGCGGATTAGACACAAAAAAAAATCACTCAACAAATGGCTACAATTTAAGGAATGTGTTTAGTGACGGCATCAGATTCCTAATTGATGGAGAAAGGTCAGGTGGCAAGAAAAGCTGCTTCTACGATGTTGTCAAGTGTTTTTGCTCGACGATTCCATTCTTGGGTAGTTGGTTTGGCCCTTGTTCCTGTAACTCGAATCCTAACCCGGTATATCCCATTTTAATTTTACACCATTGTGAACCTTATGCCTTTTTTACTCTCTGGTCGAAGTTCTCGGCATTGAAAAATCTTCATAAACTAAATCACACATGTATATGTTGATATTTAAGAGATATACAGTCAAGAAAATCAAGGGCAATGGTGATATATATGCGGATTAGACATAATAAAAAACACTCAACAAATGGCTACAATATAAGGATTGTGTTTAGTGACGGCATCAGATTCCTAATTGATGGAGAAAGGTATGGTGGCAAGAAAAGCTGCTTCTAGGAGGTTGTCAACTGTTTTCGATTGACGATTCCATTCTTGGGTGGTTGGTTTGGCCCTTGTTCCTGTAACTCGAATCCTAGCCCGGTATATCCCATTTTAATTTTACACCATTGAGAACCTTACGCCTTTTTTACTCTCTGATCGAGGTTCTCGGCATTGAAAAATCTTCGTAAACTAAGTCACACGTGTATATGTTGACATTTAAGAGATATACAGTCAAGAAAATCAAGGGCAATGGTGATATATATGCGGATTAGACACAAAAAAAAGCACTCAACAAATGGCTACAATTTAAGGAATGTGTTTAGTGACGGCATCAGATTCCTAATTGATGGAGAAAGGTCTGGTGGTAAGAAAAGCTGCTTCTAGGAGGTTGTCAAGTGTTTTCGCTCGAAGATTCCATTCTTGGGTGGTTGCTTTGGCCCTTGTTCCTGTAACTCGAATCCTAGCCCAGTATATCTCATTTTAATTTTACACCATTGAGAACCTTACGCCTTTTTTACTCTCTGATCGAGGTTCTCGGCATTGAAAAATATTCGTAAACAAAATTACACGTGTATATGTTGACATTTAAGAGATATACTGTCAAGAAAATCATGGGCAATGGTGATATATATGCGGATTAGACACCAAAAAAAACACTCAACAAATGGCTACAATTTAAGGAATGTGTTTAGTGACGGCATCAGATTCCTAATTGATGGAGAAAGGTCTGGTGGTAAGAAAAGCTGCTTCGAGGAGGTTGTCAAGTGTTTTCGCTCGATGATTCCATTCTTGGGTGGTTGGTTTGGCCCTTGTTCCTGTAACTCGAATCCTAGCCCGATATATCCCATTTTAATTTCACACCATTGTGAACCTTACACCTTTTTTACTCTCTGATCGAGGTTCTCGGTATTGAAAAATCTTGATAAACTAAATCACACGTGTATATGTTGACATTTAAGAGATTTACAGTCAAGAAAATCAAGGGCAATGGTGATATATATGCGTATTAGACACCAAAACAAAAACGCTCAACAAATGGCTACAATTTAAGGAATGTGTTTAGTGACGGCATCAGATTCTTAATTGATGGAGAAAGGCCTGGTGGTAAGAAAATCTGCTTCTAGGAGGTTGTCAAGTGTTTTCGCTCGACGATTCCATTCTTGGGTGGTTGGTTTGGCCCTTGTTCCTGTAACTCGAATCCTAGCCCGGTATATCCCATTTTAATTTTACACCATTGAGAACCTTACGCCTTTTTTACTCTCTGATCGAGGTTCTCGGCATTGAAAAATCTTCGTAAACTAAATCACACGTGTATATGTTGACATTTAAGAGATATACAGTCAAGAAAATCAAGGGCAATGGTGATATATATGCGGATTAGACACCAAAAAAAACACTCAACAAATGGCTACAATTTAAGGAATGTGTTTAGTGACGGCATCAGATTCCTAATTGATGGAGAAAGGTCTGGTGGTAAGAAAATCTGCTTCTTGGAGGTTGTCAAGTGTTTTCGCTCGACGATTCCATTCTTGGGTGGTTGGTTTGGCCCTTATTCCTGTAACTCGAATCCTAACCCGGTATATCCCATTTTTATTTTACACCATTGTGAACCTTAAGCCTTTTTTACTCTCTGATCGAAGTTCTCGGCATTGAAAAATCTTCGTAAACTAAATCACACGTGTATATGCTGACATTTAAGAGATATACAGTCAAGAAAATCAAGGGCAATGATGATATATATGCGGATTAGACACAAAAAAAAAACACCCAACAGATGGCTACAATTTAATGAATGTGTTTAGTGACGGCATTAGATTCCTAATTGATGGAGAAAGGTCTGGTGGTAAGAAAAGTTGCTTCTAGGAGGTTGTCAAGTGTTTTCGCTCGAAGATTCCATTCTTGGGTGGTTGCTTTGGCCCTTGTTCCTGTAACTCGAATCCTAGCCCAGTATATCTCATTTTAATTTTACACCATTGAGAACCTTACGCCTTTTTTACTCTCTGATCGAGGTTCTCGGCATTGAAAAATATTCGTAAACTAAATCACACGTGTATATGTTGACATTTAAGAGATATACAGTCAAGAAAATCATGGGCAATGGTGATATATATGCGGATTAGACACAAAAAAAACACTCAACAAATGGCTACAATTTAAGGAATGTGTTTAGTGACGGCATCAGATTCCTAATTGATGGAGAAAGGTCTGGTGGTAAGAAAAGCTGCTTCGAGGAGGTTGTCAAGTGTTTTCGCTCGATGATTCCATTCTTGGGTGGTTGGTTTGGCCCTTGTTCTTGTAACTCGAATCCTAGCCCGATATATCCCATTTTAATTTCACACCATTGTGAACCTTACACCTTTTTTACTCTCTGATCGAGGTTCTCGGTATTGAAAAATATTCATAAACTAAATCACACATGTATATGTTGACATTTAAGAGATTTACAGTCAAGAAAATCAAGGGCAGTGGTGATATATAAGCGTATTAGACACCAAAAAAAAACGCTCAACAAATGGCTACAATTTAAGGAATGTGTTTAGTGACGGCATCAGATTCCTAATTGATGGAGAAAGGCCGGGTGGAAAGAAAAGCTGCTTCTAGGAGGTTGTCAAGTGTTTTCGCTCGACGATTCCATTCTTGGGTGGTTGGTTTGGCCCTTGTTCCTGTAACTCGAATCCTAGCCCGATATATCCCATTTTAATTTTACACCATTGAGAACCTTACGCCTTTTTTACTCTCTGATCGAGGTTCTCGGCATTGAAAAATCTTCGTAAACTAAATCACACGTGTATATGTTGACATTTAAGAGATATACAGTCAAGAAAATCAAGGGCAATGGTGATATATATGCGGATTAGACACCAAAAAAAACACTCAACAAATGGCTACAATTTAAGGAATGTGTTTAGTGACGGCATTAGATTCCTAATTGATGGAGAAAGGTCTGATGGTAAGAAAAGCTGCTTCTAGGAGGTTGTCAAGTGTTTTCGCTCGAAGATTCCATTCTTGGGTGGTTGGTTTGGCCCTTGTTCCTGTAACTCGAATCCTAGCCCAGTATATCTCATTTTAATTTTACACCGTTAAGAACCATACGCCTTTTTTACTCTCTGATCGAGGTTCTCGGCATTGAAAAATATTCGTAAACTAAATCACATGTGTATATGTTGACATTTAAGAGATATACAGTCAAGAAAATCATGGGCAATGGTGATATATATGCGGATTAGACACAAAAAAAAAAACACTCAACAAATGGCTACAATTTAAGGAATGTGTTTAGTGACGACATCAGATTCCTATTTGATGGAGAAAGGTCTGGTGGCAAGAAAAGATGCTTCTAGAATGTTGTCAACTGTTTTCGCTCGACGATTCCATTCTTGGGTGGTTGGTTTGGCCCTTGTTCCTGTAACTTGAATCCTAGCCCGATATATCCCATTTTAATTTTACACCATTGTGAACCTTACACCTTTTTTACTCTCTGATCGAGGTTCTCGGCATTGAAAAATCTTCGTAAACTAAATCACACGTGTATATGTTGATATTTAAGAGATATACAGTCAAGAAAATCAAGGGCAATGGTGATATATATTCGGATTAGACACCAAAAAAAAAACACTCAACAAATGGCTACAATTTAAGGAATGTGTTTAGTGACGGCATCAGATTTCTAATTGATGGAGAAAGGTCTGGTGGTAAGAAAAGCTACTTCTAGGAGGTTGTTAAGTGTTTTCGCTCGACGATTCCATTCTTGGGTGGTTGGTTTGGCCCTTTTTCCTGTAACTCGAATCCTAGCTCGGTATATCCCATTTTACTTTTACACCATTGTGAACCTTACGGCTTTTTTACTCTCTGATCGAGCTTCTCGGCATTGAAAAATATTCGTAAACTAAATAACACGTGTATATGTTGGCATTTAAGAGATATACAGTCAAGAAAATCAAGGGCAATGGTGATATATATATGTATTAGACACCAAAAAAAATCACTCAACAAATGGCTACAATTTAAGGAATGTGTTTAGTGACGACATCAGATTCCTAATTGATGGAGAAAGGTCTGGTGGTAAGAAAAGCTGCTTCTAGGACGTTGTCAAGAGTTTTCGTTCGACGAATCCATTCTTGGGTGGTTGGTTTGGCCCTTGTTCCTGTAACTCGAATCCTAGCCCGGTATATCTCATTTTAATTTTACACCATTGTGAACCTTACACCTTTTTTACTCTCTAATCGAGGTTCTCGGCATTGAAAAATCTTCGTAAACTAAATCACACGTGTATATGTTGATATTTAAGAGATATACAGTCAAGAAAATCAAGGGCAATGGTGATATATATGCGGATTAGACACAAAAAAAAAACACTCAACAAATCGCTACAATTTAAGGAATGTGTTTAGTGACGGCATCAGATTCCTAATTGATGGAGAAAGGTCAGGTGGCAAGAAAAGCTGCTTCTACGATGTTGTCAAGTGTTTTTGCTCGACGATTCCATTCTTGGGTAGTTGGTTTGGCCCTTGTTCCTGTAACTCGAATCCTAACCCGGTATATCCCATTTTAATTTTACACCATTGTGAACCTTATGCCTTTTTTACTCTCTGATCGAAGTTCTCGGCATTGAAAAATCTTCATAAACTAAATCACACATGTATATGTTGATATTTAAGAGATATACAGTCAAGAAAATCAAGGGCAATGGTGATATATATGCGGATTAGACATAATAAAAAACACTCAACAAATGGCTACAATATAAGGATTGTGTTTAGTGACGGCATCAGATTCCTAATTGATGGAGAAAGGTATGGTGGCAAGAAAAGCTGCTTCTAGGAGGTTGTCAACTGTTTTCGATTGACGATTCCATTCTTGGGTGGTTGGTTTGGCCCTTGTTCCTGTAACTCGAATCCTAGCCCGGTATATCCCATTTTAATTTTACACCATTGAGAACCTTACGCCTTTTTTACTCTCTGATCGAGGTTCTCGGCATTGAAAAATCTTCGTAAGCTAAGTCACACGTGTATATGTTGACATTTAAGAGATATACAGTCAAGAAAATCAAGGGCAATGGTGATATATATGCGGATTAGACACAAAAAAAAAACACTCAACAAATGGCTACAATTTAAGGAATGTGTTTAGTGACGGCATCAGATTCCTAATTGATGGAGAAAGGTCTGGTGGTAAGAAAAGCTGCTTCTAGGAGGTTGTCAAGTGTTTTCGCTCGAAGATTCCATTCTTGGGTGGTTGCTTTGGCCCTTGTTCCTGTAACTCGAATCCTAGCCCAGTATATCTCATTTTAATTTTACACCATTGAGAACCTTACGCCTTTTTTACTCTCTGATCGAGGTTCTCGGCATTGAAAAATATTCGTAAACAAAATTACACGTGTATATGTTGACATTTAAGAGATATACTGTCAAGAAAATCATGGGCAATGGTGATATATATGCGGATTAGACACCAAAAAAAACACTCAACAAATGGCTACAATTTAAGGAATGTGTTTAGTGACGGCATCAGATTCCTAATTGATGGAGAAAGGTCTGGTGGTAAGAAAAGCTGCTTCGAGGAGGTTGTCAAGTGTTTTCGCTCGATGATTCCATTCTTGGGTGGTTGGTTTGGCCCTTGTTCCTGTAACTCGAATCCTAGCCCGATATATCCCATTTTAATTTCACACCATTGTGAACCTTACACCTTTTTTACTCTCTGATCGAGGTTCTCGGTATTGAAAAATCTTGATAAACTAAATCACACGTGTATATGTTGACATTTAAGAGATTTACAGTCAAGAAAATCAAGGGCAATGGTGATATATATGCGTATTAGACACCAAAACAAAAACGCTCAACAAATGGCTACAATTTAAGGAATGTGTTTAGTGACGGCATCAGATTCTTAATTGATGGAGAAAGGCCTGGTGGTAAGAAAATCTGCTTCTAGGAGGTTGTCAAGTGTTTTCGCTCGACGATTCCATTCTTGGGTGGTTGGTTTGGCCCTTGTTCCTGTAACTCGAATCCTAGCCCGGTATATCCCATTTTAATTTTACACCATTGAGAACCTTACGCCTTTTTTACTCTCTGATCGAGGTTCTCGGCATTGAAAAATCTTCGTAAACTAAATCACACGTGTATATGCTGACATTTAAGAGATATACAGTCAAGAAAATCAAGGGCAATGGTGATATATATGCGGATTAGACACCAAAAAAAACACTCAACAAATGGCTACAATTTAAGGAATGTGTTTAGTGACGGCATCAGATTCTTAATTGATGGAGAAAGGCCTGGTGGTAAGAAAATCTGCTTCTAGGAGGTTGTCAAGTGTTTTCGCTCGACGATTCCATTCTTGGGTGGTTGGTTTGGCCCTTGTTCCTGTAACTCGAATCCTAGCCCAGTATATCTCATTTTAATTTTACACCATTGAGAACCTTACGCCTTTTTTACTCTCTGATCGAGGTTCTCGGCATTGAAAAATATTCTTAAACTAAATCACACGTGTATATGTTGACATTTAAGAGATATACAGTAAAGAAAATCATGGGCAATGGTGATATATATGCGGATTAGACACCAAAAAAAACACTCAACAAATGGCTACAATTTAAGGAATGTGTTTAGTGACGACATCAGATTCCTAATTGATGGAGAAAGGTCTGGTGGCAAGAAAAGCTGCTTCTAGGAGGTTGTCAACTGTTTTCGCTCGACGATTCCATTCTTGGGTGGTTGGTTTGGCCCTTGTTCCTGTAACTCGAATCCTAGCCCGGTATATCCCATTTTAATTTTACACCATTGAGAACCTTACGCCTTTTTTACTCTCTGATCGAGATTCTCGGCATTGAAAAATCTTCGTAAACTAAATCACAGGTGTATATGTTGACATTTAAGATATATACAGTCAAGAAAATCAAGGGCAATGGTGATATATATGCGGATTAGACACACAAAAAAACACTCAACAAATGGCTACAATTTAAGGAATGTGTTTAGTGACGGCATCAGATTCCTAATTGATGGAGAAAGGTCTGTTGGTAAGAAAAACTGCTTCTAGGAGGTTGTCAAGTGTTTTCGCTCGAAGATTCCATTCTTGGGTGGTTGGTTTGGCCCTTGTTCCTGTAACTCGAATCCTAGCCCAGTATATCTCATTTTAATTTTACACCATTGAGAACCTTACGCCTTTTTTACTCTCTGATCGAGGTTCTCGGCATTGAAAAATATTCGTAAACTAAATCACACGTGTATATGTTGACATTTAAGAGATATACAGTCAAGAAAATCAAGGGCAATGGTGATATATATGCGGATTAGACACCAAAAAAAACACTCAACTAATGGCTACAATTTAAGGAATGTGTTTAGTGACGGCATCAGATTCCTAATTGATGGAGAAAGGTCTGGTGGTAAGAAAAGCTGCTTCTAGGAGGTTGTTAAAGGTTTTCGCTCGATGATTCCATTCTTGGGTGGTTGGTTTGGCCCTTGTTCCTGTAACTCGAATCCTAGCCCGATATATCCCATTTTAATTTTACACCATTGTGAACCTTACACCTTTTTTACTCTCTGGTCGAGGTTCTCGGTATTGAAAAATCTTCATAAACTAAATCACACGTATATATGTTGACATTTAAGAGATTTACAGTCAAGAAAATCATGGGCAATGGTGATATATATGCGGATTAGACACCAAAAAAAACACTCAACAAATGGCTACAATTTAAGGAATGTGTTAAGTGACGACATCAGATTCCTAATTGATGGAGAAAGGTCTGGTGGCAAGAAAAGCTGCTTCTAGGAGGTTGTCAACTGTTTTCGCTCGACGATTCCATTCTTGGGTGGTTGGTTTGGCCCTTGTTCCTGTAACTCGAATCCTAGCCCGGTATATCCCATTTTAATTTTACACCATTGAGAACCTTACGCCTTTTTTAATCTCTGATCGAGATTCTCGGCATTGAAAAATCTTCGTAAACTAAATCACAGGTGTATATGTTGACATTTAAGATATATACAGTCAAGAAAATCAAGGGCAATGGTGATATATATGCGGATTAGACACACAAAAAAACACTCAACAAATGGCTACAATTTAAGGAATGTGTTTAGTGACGGCATCAGATTCCTAATTGATGGAGAAAGGTCTGTTGGTAAGAAAAACTGCTTCTAGGAGGTTGTCAAGTGTTTTCGCTCGAAGATTCCATTCTTGGGTGGTTGGTTTGGCCCTTGTTCCTGTAACTCGAATCCTAGCCCAGTATATCTCATTTTAATTTTACACCATTGAGAACCTTACGCCTTTTTTACTCTCTGATCGAGGTTCTCGGCATTGAAAAATATTCGTAAACTAAATCACACGTGTATATGTTGACATTTAAGAGATATACAGTCAAGAAAATCAAGGGCAATGGTGATATATATGCGGATTAGACACCAAAAAAAAACACTCAACTAATGGCTACAATTTAAGGAATGTGTTTAGTGACGGCATCAGATTCCTAATTGATGGAGAAAGGTCTGGTGGTAAGAAAAGCTGCTTCTAGGAGGTTGTCAAGTGTTTTCGCTCGATGATTCCATTCTTGGGTGGTTGGTTTGGCCCTTGTTCCTGTAACTTGAATCCTAGCCCGATATATCCCATTTTAATTTTACACCATTGTGAACCTTACACCTTCTTTACTCTCTGATCGAGGTTCTCGGTATTGAAAAATCTTCGTAAACTAAATCACACGTGTATATGTTGACATTTAAGAGATTTACAGTCAAGAAAATCAAGGGCAATGGTGATATATATGCGGATTAGACACCAAAAAAAACACTCAACAAATGGCTACAATTTAAGGAATGTGTTTAATGACGGCATCAGATTCCTAATTGATGGAGAAAGGTCTGGTGGTAAGAAAAGCTGCTTCTAGGAGGTTGTCAAGTGTTTTCGCTCGAAGATTCCATTCTTGGGTGGTCGGTTTGGCCCTTGTTCCTGTAACTCGAATCCTAGCCCAGTATATCTCATTTTAATTTTACACCATTGAGAACCTTACGCCTTTTTTACCCTCTGATCGAGGTTCTCGGCATTGAAAAATCTTCGTAAACTAAATCACACGTGTATATGTTGACATTTAAGAGATATACAGTTAAGAAAATCATGGGCAATGGTGATATATATGCGGATTAGACACCAAAAAAAAAAACACTCAACAAATGGCTACAATTTAAGGAATGTGTTTAGTGACGGCATCAGATTCCTAATTGATGGAGAAATGTCTGTTGGTAAGAAAAGCTGCTTCTAGGAGGTTGTCAAGTGTTTTCGCTCGACGATTCCATTCTTGGGTGGTTGGTTTGGCCCTTGTTCCTGTAACTCGAATCCTAGCCCTGTATATCCCATTTTAATTTTACACCATTGAGAACCTTACGCCTTTTTTACTCTCTGATCGAGGTTCTCGGCATTGAAAAATCTTCGTAAACTAAATCACACGTGTATATGTTGACATTTAAGAGATATACAGTCAAGAAAATCAAGGGCAATGGTGATATATATGCGGATTAGACACAAAAAAAAAACACTCAACAAATGGCTACAATTTGAGGAATGTGTTTAGTGACCGCATCAGATTCCTAATTGACGAAGAAAGGTCTGGTGGCAAGAAAACCTGCTTCTAGGAGGTTGTAAAGTGTTTTCGCTCGACGATTCCATTCTTGGGTGGTTGGTTTGGCCCATGTTCCTGTTACTCGAATCCTAGCCCGGTATATCCCATTTTAATTTTACACCATTGTGAACCTTACGCCTTTTTTACTCTCTGATCGAGGTTCTCGGCATTGAAAAATTTTCGTAAACTAAATCACACGTGTATATGTTAATATTTAAGAGATATACAGTCAATAAAATCAAGGGCAATGGTGATATATATGCGGATTAGACACAAAAAAAAACACTCAACAAATGGCTACAATTTAAGGAATGTGTTTAGTGACGGCATCAGATTCCTAATCGATGGAGAAAGGTCTGGTGGTAAGAAAAGCTGCTTCTAGGAGGTTGTCAAGTGTTTTCGCTCGATGATTCCATTCTTGGGTGGTTGGTTTGTCCCTTGTTCCTGTAACTCGAATCCTAGCCCCGTATATCTCATTTTAATTTTACACCATTGAGAACCTTACGCCTTTTGTACTCTCTGATCGAGGTTCTCGGCATTGAAAAATCTTCGTAAACTAAATCACACGTGTATATGTTGACATTTAAGAGATATACAGTTAAGAAAATCATGGGCAATGGTGATATATATGCGGATTAGACACAAAAAAAAAACACTCAACAAATGGCTACAATTTAAGGAATGTGTTTAGTGACGGCATCAGATTCCTAATTGATGGAGAAAGGTCTGTTGGTAAGAAAAGCTGCTTCTAGGAGGTTGTCAAGTGTTTTCGCTCGACGATTCCATTCTTGGGTGGTTGGTTTGGCCCTTGTTCCTGTAACTCGAATCCTAGCCCTGTATATCCCATTTTAATTTTACACCATTGTGAACCTTATGCCTTTTTTACTCTCTGATCGAGGTTCTCGACATTGAAAAATCTTCGTAAACTAAATCACACGTGTATATGTTGATATTTAAGAGATATACAGTCAAGAAAATCAAGGGCAATGGTGATATATATGCGGATTAGACACAAAAAAAAAACACTCAACAAATGGCTACAATTTGAGGAATGTGTTTAGTGACCGCATCAGATTCCTAATTGACGAAGAAAGGTCTGGCGGCAAGAAAACCTGCTTCAAGGAGGTTGTAAAGTGTTTTCGCTCGACGATTCCATTCTTGGGTGGTTGGTTTGGCCCATGTTCCTGTTACTCGAATCCTAGCCCGGTATATCCCATTTTAATTTTACACCATTGTGAACCTTACGCCTTTTTTACTCTCTGATCGAGGTTCTCGGCATTGAAAAATTTTCGTAAACTAAATCACACGTGTATATGTTAATATTTAAGAGATATACAGTCAATAAAATCAAGGGCAATGGTGATATATATGCGGATTAGACACCAAAAAAAACACTCAACAAATGGCTACAATTTAAGGAATGTGTTTAGTGACGGCATCAGATTCCTAATCGATGGAGAAAGGTCTGGTGGTAAGAAAAGCTGCTTCTAGGAGGTTGTCAAGTGTTTTCGCTCGATGATTCCATTCTTGGGTGGTTGGTTTGGCCCTTGTTCCTGTAACTCGAATCCTAGCCCCGTATATCTCATTTTAATTTTACACCATTGAGAACCTTACGCCTTTTTTACTCTCTGATCGAGGTTCTCGGCATTGAAAAATCTTCGTAAACTAAATCACACGTGTATATGTTGACATTTAAGAGATATACAGTCAAGAAAATCATGGGCAATGGTGATATATATGCGGATTAGAAACCAAAAAAAAACACTCAACAAATGGCTACAATTTAAGGAATGTGTTTAGTGACGGCATCAGATTCCTAATTGATGGAGAAAGGTCTGTTGGTAAGAAAAGCTGCTTCTAGGAGGTTGTCAAGTGTTTTCGCTCGACGATTCCATTCTTGGGTGGTTGGTTTGGCCCTTGTTCCTGTAACTCGAATCCTAGCCCTGTATATCAAATTTTAATTTTACACCATTGTGAACCTTATGCCTTTTTTACTCTCTGATCGAGGTTCTCGGCATTGAAAAATCTTCGTAAACTAAATCACACGTGTATATGTTGATATTTAAGAGATATACAGTCAAGAAAATCAAGGGCAATGGTGATATATATGCGGATTAGACACAAAAAAAAAACACTCAACAAATGGCTACAATTTGAGGAATGTGTTTAGTGACCGCATCAGATTCCTAATTGACGGAGAAAGGTCTGGTGGCAAGAAAACCTGCTTCTAGGAGGTTGTAAAGTGTTTTCGCTCGACGATTCCATTCTTGGGTGGTTGGTTTGGCCCTTGTTCCTGTTACTCGAATCCTAGCCTGGTATATCCCATTTTAATTTTACACCATTGTGAACCTTACGCCTTTTTTACTCTCTGATCGAGGTTCTCGGCATTGAAAAATCTTCGTAAACTAAATCACACGTGTATATGTTGATATTTAAGAGATATACAGTCAATAAAATCAAGGGCAATGGTGATATATATGCGGATTAGACACCAAAAAAAACACTCAACAAATGGCTACAATTTAAGGAATGTGTTTAGTGACGGCATCAGATTCCTAATCGATGGAGAAAGGTCTGGTGGTAAGAAAAGCTGCTTCTAGGAGGTTGTCAAGTGTTTTCGCTTGACGATTCCATTCTTGGGTGGTTGGTTTGGCCCTTGTTCCTGTAACTCGAATCCTAGCCAGGTATATCCCATTTTAATTTTATACCATTATGAACCTAACGCCTTTTTTACTCTCTGATCGAGGTTCTCGGCATTGAAAAATCTTCGTAAACTAAATCACACGTGTATATGTTGATATTTAAGAGATATACACTCAATAAAATCAAGGGCAATGGTGATATATATGCGGATTAGATACAAAAAAAACACTCAACAAATGGCTACAATTTAAGGAATGTGTTTAGTGACGGCATCAGATTCCTAATTGATGGAGAAAGGTCTGGTGGTAAGAAAAGCTGCTTCTAGGAGGTTGTCAAGTGTTTTCGCTTGACGATTCCATTCTTGGGTGGTTGGTTTGGCCCTTGTTCCTGTAACTCGAATCCTAGCCAGGTATATCCCATTTTAATTTTATACCATTATGAACCTAACGCCTTTTTTACTCTCTGATCGAGGTTCTCGGCATAAAAAAATCTTCGTAAACTAAATCACACGTGTATATGTTGATATTTAAGAGATATACAGTCAAGAAAATCAAGGGCAATGATTTTAGATATGCGGATTAGACACGAAAAAAAAAACACTCAACAAACGCTACAATTTAAGGAATGTGTTTAGTGACGACATCAGATTCCTAATTGATGGAGAAAGGTCTGGTTGTAAGAAAAGCTGCTTCTAGGAGGTTGTCAAGTGTTTTCGCTCGACGATTCGATTCTTGGGTGGTTGGTTTGGCCCCTGTTCCTGTAACTCGAATCCTAGCCCGGTATATCCCATTTTAATTTTACACCATTGAGAACCTTACGCCTTTTTTACTCTCTGATCGAGGTTCTCGGCATTGAAAAATCTTCGTAAACTAAATCACACGTGTATATGTTTATATTTAAGAGATATAAAGTCAAGAAAATCAAGGGCAATGGTGATATATATGCGGATTAGACACAAAATAAAAAAAAAAAAAACACTCAATAAATGGCTACAATTTAAGGAATGTGTTTAGTGACAGCATCAGATTCCTAATTGACGGAGAAAGGTCTGGTGGCAAGAAAAGCTACTTCTAGGAGGTTGTCAAGTGTTTTCGCTCGACAATTCCATTTTTGGGTGGTTGGTTTGGCCCTTGTTCCTGTAACTCGAATCCTAGCCCGGTATATCCCATTTTAATTTTACACCATTGTGAACCTTACGCCTTTTTTACTCTCTGATCGAGGTTCTCGGCATTGAAAAATTTTCGTAAACTAAATCACACGTGTATATGTTGATATTTAAGAGATATACAGTCAATAAAATCAAGGGCAATGGTGATATATATGCGGATTAGACACCAAAAAAAACACTCAACAAATGGCTACAATTTAAGGAATGTGTTTAGTGACGGCATCAGATTCCTAATCGATGGAAAATGGTCTGGTGGTAAGAAAAGCTGCTTCTAGGAGGTTGTCAAGTGTTTTCGCTCGATGATTCCATTCTTGGGTGGTTGGTTTGGCCCTTGTTCCTGTAACTCGAATCCTAGCCCCGTATATCTCATTTTAATTTTACACCATTGAGAACCTTACACCTTTTTTACTCTCTGATCGAGGTTCTCGGCATTAAAAAATCTTCGTAAACTAAATCACACGTGTATATGTTGACATTTAAGAGATATACAGTTAAGAAAATCAAGGGCAATGGTGATATATATGCGGATTAGACACAAAAAAAAACACTCAACAAATGGCTACAATTTAAGGAATGTGTTTAGTGACGACATCAGATTCCTAATTGATGGAGAAAGGTCTGGTGGTAAGAAAAGCTGCTTCTAGGAGGTTGTCAACTGTTTTCGCTCGACGATTCCATTCTTGGGTGGTTGGTTTGGCCCTTAGTCCTGTAACTCGAATCCTAGCCCGGTATATCCCATTTTAATTTTATACCATTATGAACCTAACGCCGTTTTTACTCTCTGATCTAGGTTCTCGTCATTAAAAAATCTTCGTAAACTAATTCACACGTGTATATGTTGATATTTAAGAGATATACAATCAATAAAATCAAAGGCAATGTTGATATATATGCGGATTAGACACCAAAAAAAAAAACACTCAACAAATGGCTACAATTTAAGGAATGTGTTTAGTGACGGCATCAGATTCCTAATTGATGGAGAAAGGTCTGGTGGTAAGAAAAGCTGCTTCTAGGAGTTTGTCAAGTGTTTTCGCTTGACGATTCCATCCTTGGGTGGTTGGTTTGGCCCTTGTTCCTGTAACTCGAATCCTAGCCAGGTATATCCCATTTTAATTTTATACCATTATGAACCTAACGCCTTTTTTACTCTCTGATCTAGGTTCTCGGCATTAAAAAATCTTCGTAAACTAATTCACACGTGTATATGTTGATATTTAAGAGATATACAATCAATAAAATCAAAGGCAATGTTGATATATATGCGGATTAGACACCAAAAAAAAAAACACTCAACAAATGGCTACAATTTAAGGAATGTGTTTAGTGACGGCATCAGATTCCTAATTGATGGAGAAAGGTCTGGTGGTAAGAAAAGCTGCTTCTAGGAGTTTGTCAAGTGTTTTCGCTTGATGATTCCATTCTTGGGTGGTTGGTTTGGCCCTTGTTCCTGTAACTCGAATCATAGCCCGGTATATCTCATTTTAATTTTACACCTTTGAGAACCTTACGCCTTTTTTACTCTCTGATCGAGGTTCTCCGCATTGAAAAATCTTCGTAAACTAAATCACACGTGTATATGTTGATATTTAAGAGATATACAGTCAAGAAAATCAAGGGCAATGGTGATATATATGCGGATTAGACACCAAAAAAACCACTCAACAAATGGCTACAATTTAAGGAATGTGTTTAGTGACGGCATCAGATTCCTAATTGATGGAGAAAGGTCTGGTGGTAAGAAAAGCCGCTTCTAGGAGTTTGTCAAGTGTTTTCGCTCGATGATTCCATTCTTGGGTGGTTGGTTTGGCCCTTGTTCCTGTAACTCGAGTCATAGCCCGGTATATCCCATTTTAATTTTACACCATTGTGAACCTTACGCCTTTTTTACTCTCTGATCGAGGTTCTCGGCATTGAAAAATCTTCGTAAACTAAATCACACGTGTATATGTTGATATTTAAGATATATACAGTCAAGAAAATCAAGGGCAATGATGATATATATGCGGATTAGACACGAAAAAAAAACACTCAACAAAGGCTACAATTTAAGGAATGTGTTTAGTGACGGCATCAGATTCCTAATTGATGGAGAAAGGTCTGGTAGTAAGAAAAGCTACTTCTAGGAGGTTGTCAAGTGTTTTCGCTTGACGATTCCATTCTTGGGTGGTTGGTTTGGCCCTTGTTCCTGTAACTCGAATCCTAGCCCGGTATATCCCATTTTAATTTTACACCATTATGAACCTAACACCTTTTTTACTCTTTGATCGAGGTTCTCGGCACTGAAAAATCTTCGTAAACTAAATCACACGTGTATATGTTGATATTTAAGAGATATACAGTCAAGAAAATCAAGGGCAATGATGATATATATGCGGATTAGACACGAAAAAAAAACACTCAACAAAGGCTACAATTTAAGGAATGTGTTTAGTGACGGCTTCAGATTCCTAATTGATGGAGAAGGTCTGGTGGCAAGAAAAGCTGCTTCTAGGAGGTTGTCAAGTGTTTTCGCTCGACGATTCCATTCTTGGGTGGTTGGTTTGGCCCTTGTTCCTGTAACTCGAATCCTAGCCCGGTATATCCCATTTTAATTTTACACCATTGAGAACCTTACGCCTTTTTTACCCTCTGATCGAGGTTCTCGGCATTGAAAAATCTTCGTAAACTAAATCACACGTGTATATGTTGATATTTAAGAGATATACAGTCAAGAAAATCAAGGGCAATGTTGATATATATGCGTATTAGACCCAAAAAAAAATTCACTAAACAAATGGCTACAATTTAAGGAATGTGTTTAGTGACGGCATCAGATTCCTAATTGATGGAGAAAGGTCTGGTGGCAAGAAAAGCTGCTTCTAGGAGGTTGTCAAGTGTTTTTGCACGACGATTCCATTCTTGGGTGGTTGGTTTGTCACTTGTTCCTGTAACTCGAATCCTAGCCCGGTATATCCTTTTTTTAATTTTACACCATTGAGAACCTTATGCCTTTTTTACTCTCTGATCGACGTTCTCGGCATTGAAAAATCTTCGTAAACTAAATCACACGTGTATATGTTGATATTTAAGAGATATACAGTCAATAAAATCAAGGGCAATGGTGATATATATGCGGATTAGACACAAAAAAAACACTCAACAAATGGCTACAATTTAAGGAATGTGTTTAGTGACGGCATCAGATTCCTAATCGATGGAGAAAGGTCTGGTGGTAAGAAAAGCTGCTACTAGGAGGTTGTCAAGTGTTTTCGCTCGACGATTCCATTCTTGGGTGGTTGGTTTGGCCCTTGTTCCTGTAACTCGAATCCTAGCCCGGTATATCCCATTTTAATTTTACACCATTATGAACCTAACGCCTTTTTTACTCTCTGATCGAGGTTCTCGGCATTGAAAAATCTTCGTAAACTAAATCACACGTGTATATGTTGATATTTAAGAGATATGCAGTCAAGAAAATCAAGGGGAATGATGATATATATGCGGATTAGACACGAAAAAAAACACTCAACAAAGCCTACAATTTAAGGAATGTGTTTAGTGACGGCATCAGATTCCTAATTGATGGAGAAAGGTCTGGTGGCAAGAAAAGCTGCTTCTAGGAGGTTGTCAAGTGTCTTCGCTCGACGATTCCATTCTTGGGTGGTTGGTTTGGCCCTTGTTCCTGTAACTCGAATCCTAGCCCGTTGTATCCCATTTTAATTTTACACCATTGAGAACCTTACGCCTTTTTTACTCTCTGATTGAGGTTCTCGGCATTGAAAAATCTGCTTAAGCTAAATCACACATGTATATGTTGATATTTAAGAGATACACAGTCAAGAAAATCATGGGCAATGTTGATATATATGCGTATTAGACCCAAAAAAAAAATTCACTCAACAAATGGCTACAATTTAAGGAATGTGTTTAGTGACGGTATCAGATTTCTAATTGATGGAGAAAGGTCTGGTGGCAAGAAAAGCTGCTTCTAGGAGGTTGTCAAGTGTTTTCGCTCGACGATTCCATTCTTGGGTGGTTGGTTTGTCACTTGTTCCTGTAACTCGAATCCTATCCCGGTATATACTTTTTTTAATTTTACAACATTGAGAAACTTACGCCTTTTTTACTCTCTGGTCGAGGTTCTCGGCATTGAAAAATGTTCGTAAACTAAATCACACGTGGATATGTTGATATTTAAGAGATATACAGTCAAGAAAATCAAGGGCAATGGTGATATATATGCGAATTAGACACAAAAAAAAACACTCAACAAATGGCTACAATTTAAGGAATGTGTTTAGTGATGGCATCAGATTCCTAATAGATGGAGAAATGTCTGGTGGCAAGAAAAGCTGCTACTAGGAGGTTGACAAGTGTTTTCGCTCGACGATTCCATTCTTGGGTGGTTGGTTTGGCCCTTGATCCTGTAACTCGAATCCTAGCCTGGTATATCCCATTCTAATTTTACACCATTGAGAACCTTACGCCTTTTTTACTCTCTAATCGAGGTTCTCGGAATTGAAAAATCTTCGTAAACTAAATCACACGTGTATAGGTTGACATTTAAGAGATATACAGTCAAGAAAATCATGGGCAATGGTGAAATATATGCGGATTAGACACAAAAAAAAAACACTTAACAAATGGCTACAATTTAAGGAATGTATTTAATGACGGCATCAGATTCCTAATTGATGGAGAAAGGTCTGGTGGTAAGAAAAGCTGCTTCTAGGAGGTTGTCAAGTGTTTTCGCTCGACGATTCCATTCTTGGGTAGTTGGTTTGGCCCTTCTTCCTGTAACTCGAATCCTTGCCCGGTATATCCCATTTTAATTTTACACCATTGTGAACCTTACGCCTTTTTTACTTTCTGATCGAGGTTCTCGGCATTGAAAAATCTTCGTAAACTAAATCACACGTGTATATGTTGATATTGAAGAGATATACAGTCAAGAAAATCAAGGGGAATGATGATATATATGCGGATTAGACACGAAAAAAAAACACTCAACAAAGGCTACAATTTAACGAATGTGTTTAGTGACGGCATCAGATTCCTAATTGATGGAGAAAGGTCTGGTGGCAAGAAAAGCTGCTTCTAGGAGATTGTCAAGTGTTTTCGCTTGACGATTCCATTCTTGGGTGGTTGGTTTGTCACTTGTTCCTGTAACTCGAATCCTAGCCCGGTATATCCTTTTTTAATTTTACACCATTGAGAACCTTACGCCTTTTTTACTCTCTGGTCGAGGTTCTCGGCATTGAAAAATCTTCGTAAACTAAATCACACGTGTATATATTGATATTTAAGAGATATACAGTCAAGAAAATCAAGGGCAATGGTGATATATATGCGAATTAGACACAAAAAAAAAACACTCAACAAATGGCTACAATTTAAGGAATGTGTTTAGTGACGGCATCAAATTCCTAATTGATGGAGAAATGTCTGGTGGCAAGAAAAGCTGCTACTAGGAGGTTGTCAAGTGTTTTCGCTCGACGATTCCATTCTTTGGTGGTTGGTTTGGCCCTTGATCCTGTAACTCGAATCCTAGCCCGGTATATCCCATTTTAATTTTACACCATTGAGAACCTTACGCCTTTTTTACTCTCTAATCGAGGTTCTCGGCATTGAAAAATCTTCGTAAACTAAATCACACGTGTATATGTTGACATTTAAGAGATATATTGTCAAGAAAATCAAGGGCAATGGAGAAATATATGCGGATTAGACAAAAAAAAAACACTCAACAAAAGGCTACAATTTAAGGAATGTGTTTAATGACGGCATCAGATTCCTAATTGATGGAGAAAGGTCTGGTGGTAAGAAAAGCTGCTTCTAGGAGGTTGTCAAGTGTTTTCGCTCGACGATTCCATTCTTGGGTAGTTGGTTTGGCCCTTCTTCCTGTAACTCGAATCCTTGCCCGGTATATCCCATTTTAATTTTACACCATTGTGAACCTTACGCCTTTTTTACTTTCTGATCGAGGTTCTCGGCATTGAAAAATCTTCGTAAACTAAATCACACGTGTATATGTTGATATTGAAGAGATATACAGTCAAGAAAATCAAGGGGAATGATGATATATATGCGGATTAGACACGAAAAAAAAACACTCAACAAAGGCTACAATTTAACGAATGTGTTTAGTGACGGCATCAGATTCCTAATTGATGGAGAAAGGTCTGGTGGCAAGAAAAGCTGCTTCTAGGAGATTGTCAAGTGTTTTCGCTTCACGATTCCATTCTTGGGTGGTTGGTTTGTCTCTTGTTCCTGTTACTCGAATCCTAGCCCGGTATATCCTTTTTTAATTTTACACCATTGAGAACCTTACGCCTTTTTTACTCTCTGGTCGAGGTTCTCGGCATTGAAAAATCTTCGTAAACTAAATCACACGTGTATATATTGATATTTAAGAGATATACAGTCAAGAAAATCAAGGGCAATGGTGATATATATGCGAATTAGACACAAAAAAAAAACACTCAACAAATGGCTACAATTTAAGGAATGTGTTTAGTGACGGCATCAAATTCCTAATTGATGGAGAAATGTCTGGTGGCAAGAAAAGCTGCTACTAGGAGGTTGTCAAGTGTTTTCGCTCGACGATTCCATTCTTTGGTGGTTGGTTTGGCCCTTGATCCTGTAACTCGAATCCTAGCCCGGTATATCCCATTTTAATTTTACACCATTGAGAACCTTACGCCTTTTTTACTCTCTAATCGAGGTTCTCGGCATTGAAAAATCTTCGTAAACTAAATCACACGTGTATATGTTGACATTTAAGAGATATATTGTCAAGAAAATCAAGGGCAATGGAGAAATATATGCGGATTAGACAAAAAAAAAACACTCAACAAATGGCTACAATTTAAGGAATGTGTTTAATGACGGCATCAGATTCCTAATTGATGGAGAAAGGTCTGGTGGTAAGAAAAGCTGCTTCTAGGAGGTTGTCAAGTGTTTTCGCTCGACGATTCCATTCTTGGGTGGTTGGTTTGGCCCTTGTTCCTGTAACTCGAATCCTAGCCCGGTATATCCCATTTTAATTTTACACCATTGTGAACCTTACGCCTTTTTTACTTTCTGATCGAGATTCTCGGCATTGAAAAATCTTCGTAAACTAAATCACACGTGTATATGTTGATATTTAAGAGATATACAATCAATAAAATCAAGGGCAATGGTGATATATGTGCGGATTAGACACAAAAAAAAACACTCAACAAATGGCTACAATTTAAGGAATGTGTTTAGTGACGACATCTGATTCCTAATTGATGGAGAAAGGTCTGGTGGTAAGAAAAGCTGCTTCTAGGAGGTTGTCAAGTGTTTTCGCTTGACGATTCCATTCTTGGGTGGTTGGTTTGGCCCTTGTTCCTGTAACTCGAATCCTAGCCCGTTATATCCCATTTTAATTTTATACCATTATGAACCTAACGCCATTTTTACTCTCCGATCGAGGTTCTCGGCATTAAAAAATCTTCGTAAACTAAATCACACGTGTATATGTTGATATTTAGGAAATATACACTCAAGAAAATCAAGGGCAATGATGATAGATATACGGATTAGACACGAAAAAAAAACACTCAACAAACGCTACAATTTAAGGAATGTGTTTAGTGACGACATCAGATTCCTAATTGATGGAGAAAGGTCTGGTGGCAAGAAAAGATGCTTCTAGGAGGTTGTCAAGTGTTTTCGCTCGATGATTCCATTCTTGGGTGGTTGGTTTGGCCCTTGTTCCTGTAACTCGAATCCTAGCCCGGTATATCCCATTTTAATTTTACACCATTGAGAACCTTACACCTTTTTTACTCTCTGATCGAGGTTCTCGGCATTGAAAAATCTTTGTAAACTAAATCACACGTGTATATGTTTATATTTAAGAGATATACAGTCAAGAAAATCAAGGGCAATGGTGATATATATGCGGATTAGACACAAAAAAAAAACACTCAACAAATGGCTACAATTTAAGGAATGTGTTCAGTGACAGCATCAGATTCCTAATTGACGGAGAAAGGTCTGGTGGCAAGAAACGCTACTTCTAGGAGGTTGTCAAGTGTTTTCGCTCGACGATTCCATTCTTGGGTGGTTGGTTTGGCCCTTGTTCCTGTAACTCGAATCCTAGCCCGTTATATCCCATTTTAATTTTATACCATTATGAACCTAATGCCTTTTTTACTCTCCGATCGAGGTTCTCGGCATTAAAAAATCTTCGTAAACTAAATCACACGTGTATATGTTGATATTTAAGAGATATACAATCACGAAAATCAAGGGCAATGATGATAGATATACGGATTAGACACGAAAAAAAAACACTCAACAAACGCTACAATTTAAGGAATGTGTTTAGTGACGACATCAGATTCCTAATTGATGGAGAAAGGTCTGGTGGCAAGAAAAGATGCTTCTAGGAGGTTGTCAAGTGTTTTCGCTCGACGATTCCATTCTTGGGTGGTTGGTTTGGCCCTTGTTCCTGTAACTCGAATCTTAGCCCGGTATATCCCATTTTAATTTTACACCACTGTGAACCTTACGCCTTTTTTTCTCTCTGATCGAGGTTCTCTTCATTGAAAAATCTTCGTAAACTAAATCGCACGTGTATACGTTGATATTTAAGAGATATACAATCAATAAAATCAAAGGCAATGGTGATATATATGCGGATTAGACACAATAAAAAAAAACACTCAACAAATGGCTACAATTTAAGGAATGTGTTTAGTGACGGCATCAGATTCCTAATTGATGGAGAAAGGTCTGGTGGTAAGAAAAGCTGCTTCTTGGAGGTTGTCAAGTGTTTTCGCTCGATGACTCCATTCTTGGGTGGTTGGTTTGGCCCTTGTTCCTGTAACTCGAGTCATAGCCCGGTATATCTCATTTTAATTTTACGCCTATGAGAACCTTACGCCTTTTTTACTCTCTGATCGAGGTTCTCGGCATTGAAAAATCTTCGTAAACTAAATCACACGTGTATATGTTGATATTTAAGAGATATACAGTCAAGAAAATCAAGGGCAATGGTGATATATATGCGGATTAGACACCAAAAAAACCACTCAACAAATGGCTACAATTTAAGGAATGTGTTTAGTGACGGCCTCGGATTCCTAATTGATGGAGAAATGTATGGTGTTAAGAAAAGCTGCTTCTAGGAAGTTGTCATGTGTTTTCGCTCGACGATTCCATTCTTGGGTGGTTGGTTTGGCCCTTGTTCCTGTAACTCGAATCCTTGCCCCGGTATATCCCATTTTAATTTTACACCATTGTGAACCTTACTCCTTTTTTACTCTCTGATCGAGGTTCTCGGCATTGAAAAATCTTCGTAAACTAAATCACACGTGTATATGTTGATATTTAAGAGATATACAGTCAATAAAATCAAGGGCAATGGTGATATATATGCGGATTAGACACAAAAAAACACTCAACAAATGGCTACAATTTAAGGAATGTGTTTAGTGACGGCATCAGATTCCTAATTGATGGAGAAAGGTCTGGTAGTAAGAAAAGCTGCTTCTAGGAGGTTGTCAAGTGTTTTCGCTTGACGATTCCATTCTTGGGTGGTTGGTTTGGCCCTTGTTCCTGTAACTCGAATCCTAGTCCGGTATATCCCATTTTAATTTTACACCATTATGAACCTAACGCCTTTTTTACTCTTTGATCGAGGTTCTCGGCATTGAAAAATCTTCTTAAACTAAATCACACGTGTATATGTTGATATTTAAGAGATATACAGTCAACAAATCAAGGGCAATGATGATATATATGCGGATTAGACACGAAAAAAAAACACTCAACAAAGGCTACAATTTAAGGAATGTGTTTAGTGACGGCATCAGATTCCTAATTGATGGAGAAAGGTCTGGTGGCAAGAAAAGCTGCTTCTAGGAGGTTGTCAAGTGTTTTCGCTCGACGATTCCATTCTTGGGTGGTTGGTTTGGCCCTTGTTCCTGTAACTCGAATCCTAGCCCGGTATATCCCATTTTAATTTTACACCATTGAGAACCTTACGCCTTTTTTACTCTCTGATCGAGGTTCTCGGCATTGAAAAATCTTTGTAAACTAAATCACACGTGTATATGTTGATATTTAAGAGATATACAGTCAAGAAAATCTAGGGCAATGGTGATATATATGCGAATTAGAGAAAAAAAAAACACTCAACAAATGGCTACAATTTAAGGGATGTGTTTAGTGACGGCATCAGATTCCTAATTGATGGAGAAATGTCTGGTGGCAAGAAAAGCTGCTACTAGGAGGTTGTTAAGTGTTTTCGCTCGACGATTCCATTCTTGGGTGGTTGGTTTGGCCCTTGTTCCTGTAACTCGAATCCTAGCCCGGTATATCCCATTTTAATTTTACACCATTATGAACCTAACGCCTTTTTTACTCTCTGATCGAGGTTCTCGGCATTGAAAAATCTTTGTAAACTAAATCACACGTGTATATGTTGATATTTAAGAGATATACAGTCAAGAAAATCAAGGGGAATGATGATATATATGCGGATTAGACACGAAAAAAAAACACTCAACAAAGGCTACAATTTAAGGAATATGTTTAGTGACGGCATCAGATTCCTAATTGATGGAGAAAGGTCTGGTGCCAAGAAAAGCTGCTTCTAGGAGGTTGTCAAGTGTTTTCGCTCGACGATTCCATTCTCGGGTGGTTGGTTTGGCCCTTGTTCCTGTAACTCGAATCCTAGCCCGTTATATCCCATTTTAATTTTACATCATTGAGAACCTTACGCCTTTTTTACTCTCTGATCGAGGTTCTCGGCATTGAAAAATCTGCGTAAACTAAATCACACGTGTATATGTTGATATTTAAGAGATATACAGTCAAGAAAATCAAGGGCAATGTTGATATATATGCGTATTAGACCCAAAAAAAATTCACTCAACAAATGGCTACAATTTAAGGAATGTGTTTAGTGACGGCATCAGATTTCTAATTGATGGAGAAAGGTCTGGTGGCAAGAAACGCTACTTCTAGGAGGTTGTCAAGTGTTTTCGCTCGACGATTCCATTCTTGGGTGGTTGGTTTGTCACTTGTTCCTGTAACTCGAATCCTAGCCCGGTATATCCTTTTTTAATTTTACACCATGGAGAACCTTACGCCTTTTTTACTCTTTGGTCGAGGTTCTCGGCATTGAAAAATCTTCGTAAACTAAATCACACGTGTATATGTTGATATTTAAGAGATATACAGTCAAGAAAATCAAGGGCAATGGTGATATATATGCGAATTAGACACCAAAAAAAAAAACATTCAACAAATGGCTACAATTTAAGGAATGTGTTTAGTGACGGCATCAGATTCCTAATTGATGGAGAAATGTCTGGTGGCAAGAAAAGCTGCTACTAGGAGGTTGTCAAGTGTTTTCGCTCGACGATTCCATTCTTGGGTGGTTGGTTTGTCACTTGTTCCTGTAACTCGAATCCTAGCCCGGTATATCTTTTTTTAATTTTACACCATGGAGAACCTTACGCCTTTTTTACTCTTTGGTCGAGGTTCTCGGCATTGAAAAATCTTCGTAAACTAAATCACACGTGTATATGTTGATATTTAAGAGATATACAATCAAGAAAATCAAGGGCAATGGTGATATATATGCGAATTAGACACCAAAAAAAAAAAACACTCAACAAAGGCTACAATTTAAGGAATATGTTTAGTGACGGCAACAGATTCCTAATTGATGGAGAAAGGTCTAGTGGCAAGAAAAGCTGCTTCTAGGAGGTTGTCAAGTGTTTTCGCTCGACGATTCCATTCTTGGGTGGTTGGTTTGGCCCTTGATCCTGTAACTCGAATCTTAGCCCGGTATATCTCATTTTAATTTTACACCATTGAGAACCTTACGCTTTTTTACTCTCTAATCGAGGTTCTCGGCATTGAAAAATTTTCGTAAACTAAATCACACGTGTATATGTTGATATTTAAGAGATATACAGTCAAGAAAATCAAGGGCAATGGTGATATATATGCGGATTAGACACCAAAAAAACCACTCAACAAACAGCTACAATTTAAGGAATGTGTTTAGTGACGGCATCAGGTTCCTAATTGATGGAGAAAGGTCTGGTGGTAAGAAAAGCTGCTTCTAGGAGGTTGTCAAGTGTTTTCGCTCGACGATTCCATTTTTGGGTGGTTCGTTTGGCCCTTGTTCCTGTAACTCAAATCCTGGCCCGGTATATCCCATTTTAATTTTACACCATTGTGAACCTTACGCCTTTTTTACTCTCTGATCGAGGTTCCCGGCATTGAAAAATCTTCGTAAACTAAATAGCACGTGTATAGGTTGATATTTAAGAGATATACGGTCATGCAAATCAAGGGCAATGGTGATATATATGCGGATTAGACACCAAAAAAAAAACTCACCAAAGGCTACAATTTAAAGAATGTGTTTCGTGACGACATCAGATTCCTAATTGATGGAGAAAGGTCTGGTGGCAAGAAAAGCTGCTTCTAGGAGGTTGTCAAGTGTTTTCGCTCGCCGATTCCATTCTTGGGTGGTTGGTTTGGCCCTTGTTCCTGTAACTCGAATCCTAGCCCGGGATATCCTATTTTAATTTTACACCATTGAGAACCTTACGCCGTTTTTACCCTCTGATCGAGGTTCTCGGCGTTGAAAAATCTTCGTAAACTGAATCACACGTGTATATGTTGACATTTAAGAAATATACAATCACGAAAATCAAGGGCAATGGTGATATATATGCGGATTAGACGCCAAAAAAACACTCAACAAATGGCTACAATTTAAGGAATGTGTTTAGTGACGGCATCAGATTACTAATTGATGGAGAAATGTCTGGTGGCAAGAAAAGCTGCTACTGGGAGGTTGGCAAGTGTTTTCGCTCGACGATTCCATTCTTGGGTGGTTGGTTTGGCCCTTGTTCCTGTAACTCGAATCCTAGCCCGGTATATCCCTTTTTAATTTTACACTATTGAGAACCTTACGCCTTTTTTACTCTCTGATCGAGGTTCTCGGCATTGAAAAATCTTCGTAAACAAATTACACGTGTATATGTTGATATTTAAGAGATATACAGTCAAGAAAATCAAGGGGAATGATGATATATATGCGGATTAGACACGAAAAAAAAAACACTCAGCAAAGGCTACAATTTAAGGAATGTGTTTAGTGACGGCATCAGATTCCTAAATGATGGAGAAAGGTCTGGTGGCAAGAAAAGCTGCTTCTAGGAGGTTCTCAAGTGTTTTTGCTCGACGATTCCATTCTTGGGTGGTTGGTTTGTCACTTGTTCCTGTAACTCGAATCCTAACCCGGTATATGCTTTTTTAATTTTACACCATTGAGAACCTTACGCCTTTTTTACTCTCTGATCGAGGTTCTCGGCATTGAAAAATCTTCGTAAACTAAATCACACGTGTATATGTTGACATTTAAGAGATATACAGTCAAGAAAATCAAGGGCAATGGTGAAATATATGCGGATTAGACACCAAAAAAACACTCAACAAATGGCTACACTTTTAGGAATGTGTTTACTGACGGCATTAGATTCCTAATTGATGGAGAAAGGTCTGGTGGTAAGAAAAGCTGCTTCTAGGAGGTTGTCAAGTGTTTTCGCTCGACGATTCCATTCTTGGGCGGTTGGTTTGGCCCTTGTTCCTGTAACTCGAATCCTAGCCCGGTATATCCCATTTTAATTTTACACCATTGTGAACCTTACGCCTTTTTTACTCTCTAATCGAAGTTCTCGGCATTGAAAAATCTTCGTAAACTAAATCACACGTGTAAATGTTGACATTTAAGTGATATACAGTCAAGAAAATCAAGGGCAATGGTGATATACATGCGGATTAGACACCAAAAAAAACACTCAACAAATGGCTACCATTTAAGGAATGTGTTTAGTGACGGCATCAGATTCCTAATTGATGGAGAAAGTTCTGTTGGCAATAAAAGCTGCTTCTAGGAAGTCGTCAAGTGTTTTCGCTCGACGATTGTTCTCGGCATTGAAAAATCTTCGTAAACTAAATCACACGTGTATATGTTGATATTTAAGAGATATACAGTCCAGAAAATCAAGGGCAATGGTGATATATATGCGGATTAGACACCAAAAAAAACACTCAACAAATGGCTACAATTTAATGAATGTGTTTAGTGACGGCATCAGATTCCTAATTGATGGAGAAAGGTCTGGTGGTAAGAAAAGCTGCTTCTAGGAGGTTGTCAAGTGTTTTCGCTTGACGAATCCATTCTTGGGTAGTTGGTTTGGCCCTTGTTCCTGTAACTCGAATCCTAGCCCGGTATATCCCATTTTAATTTTACATCGTTGTGAACCTTACGCCTTTTTTCCTCTCTGATCGAGGTTCTCAGCATTGAAAAATCTTCGTAAACTAAATCACACGTGTATATCTTGATATTTAAGAGATATACAGTCAAGAAAATCAAGGCCAATGGTGATATATATGCGGATTAGACACAAAAAAAAATACTCAACAAATGGCTACCATTTAAGGAATGTGTTTAGTGACGGCATCAGATTCCTAATTGATGGAGAAAGTTCTGGTGGCAATTAAAGCTGCTTCTAGAAGGTTGTCAAGTGTTTTCGCTCGACGATTGTTCTCAGCATTGAAAAATCTTCGTAAACTAAATCACACGTGTATATGTTGATATTTAAGAGATATACAGTCATGAAAATCAAGGGCAATGGTGATATATATGCGGATTAGACACCAAAAAAAAACATTCAACAAGGGCTACAATTTAAGGAATGTGTTTAGTGACGGCATCAGATTCCTAATTGATGGAGAAAGGTCTGGTGGCAAAAAAAGCTGCTTCTAGGAGGTTGTCAAGTGTTTTCGCTCGACGATTCCATTCTTTGGTGGTTGGTTTAGCCCTTGTTCCTGTAACTCGAATCCTATCCCGGTATATCCCATTTTAATTTTACACCATTGAGAACCTTACGCCATTTTTACTCTCTGATCGAGGTTCTCAGCATTGAAAAATCTTCGTAAACTAAATCACACGTGTATATGTTGACATTTAAGAGATATACAGTCATGAAAATCAAGGGCAAATGTGATATATATGCGGATTAGACACCAAAAGAAACACTCAACAAATGGCTACAATTTAAGGAATGTGTTTAGTGACGACATCAGATTCCTAATTGATGGAGAAAGGTCTGGTGGTAAGAAAAGCTGCTTCTAGGAGGTTGTCAAGTGTTTTCGCTTGACGATTCCATTCTTGGGTGGTTGGTTTGGCCCTTATTCATGTAACTCGAATCCTAGCCCGGTATATCCCATTTTAATTTTACACCATTGTGAACCTTACGCCTTTTTTACTCTCTAATCGAGGTTCTCAGCATTGAAAAATCTTCGTAAACTAAATCACACGTGTATATGTTGATATTTAAGAGATATACAGTCAAGAAAATCAAGGGCAATGGTGATATGTATGCGGATTAGACACAAAAAAAAAACCCTCAACTAGGGCTACAATTTAAGGAATGTGTTTAGTGACGGCATCAGATTCCTAATTGATGGAGAAAGGTCTGGTGCCAAGAAAAGCTGCTACTAGGAGGTTGTCAAGTGTTTTCGCTCGACGATTCCATTCTTGGGTGGTTGGTTTGGCCCTTGTTCCTGTAACTCGAATCCTAGCCCGGTATATCCCATTTTAATTTTACACCATTAAGAACCTTACGCCTTTTTTACTCTCTGATCGAGGTTCTCGGCATTGAAAAATATTCGTAAACTAAATCACACGTGTATATGTTGACATTTAAGAGATATACAGTCAAGAAAATCAAGGGCAATGGTGAAATATATGCGGATTAGACACAAAAAAAAAACACTCAACAAATGGCTACAATTTAAGGAATGTATTTAATGACGGCATCAGATTCCTAATTGATGGAGAAAGGTCTGGTGGTAAGAAAAGCTGCTTCTAGGAGGTTGTCAAGGGTTTTCGCTCTACGATTCCATTCTTGGGGGGTTGGTTTGGCCCTTGTTCCTGTAACTCGAATCCTAGCCCGGTATATCCAATTTTAATTTTACACCATTGTGAACCTTACGCCTTTTTTACTCTCTGATCGAGGTTCTCGGCATTGAAAAATCTTCGTAAACTAAATCACACGTGTATATGTTGATATTTAAGAGATATACAGTCAAGAAAATCAAGGGCAATGGTGATATATATGCGGATTAGACACCAAAAAAAAACACTCAACAAAGGCTACAATTTAAAGAATGTGTTTAGTGACGGCATCAGATTTCTAATTGATGGAGAAAGGTCTGGTGGCAAGAAAAGCTGTTTCTAGGAGGTTGTCAAGTGTTTTCGCTCGACGATTCCATTCTTGGGTGGTTGGTTTGGCCCTTGTTCCTGTAACTCGAATCCTAGCCCGGTATATCCCATTTTAATTTTACACCATTGAGAACCTTACGCCTTTTTTACTCTCTGATCGAGGTTCTCGGCATTGAAAAATCTTCGTAAACGAAATCACACGTGTATATGTTGACATTTAAGAGATATACAGTCAAGAAAATCAAGGGCAATGGTGATATATATGCGGATTAGACACAAAAAAAAAACACTCAACAAATGGCTACCATTTAAGGAAAGTGTTTAGTGACGGCATCAGATTCCTAATTGATGGAGAAAGGTCTGGTGGCAATTAAAGCTGCTTCTAGGAGGTTGTCAAGTGTTTTCGCTCGACGATTGTTCTCGGCATTGAAAAATCTTCGTAAACTAAATCACACATGTATATGTTGATATTTTAGAGATATACAGTCAAGAAAATCAAGGGCAATGGTGATATATATGCAGATTAGACACCAAAAAAAAACACTCAACAAAGGCTACAATTTAAGGAATGTGTTTAGTGACGGCATCAGATTCCGAGTTGATGGAGAAAGGTCTGGTGGCAAGAAAAGCTGCTTCTAGGAGGTTGTTAAGTGTTTTCGCTCGACGATTCCATTCTTGGGTGGTTGGTTTGGCCCTTTTTCCTCTAAGTCGAATCCTAGCCCGGTATATCCCATTTTAATTTTACACCATTGAGAACCTTACGCCTTTTTTACTCTCTGATCGAGGTTCTCAGCATTGAAAAATCTTCGTAAACTAAATCACACGTGTATATGTTGATATTTAAGAGATATACAGTCATGAAAATCAAGGGCAATGGTGATATATATGCGGATTAGACACCAAAAAAAACATTCAACAAGGGCTACAATTTAAGGAATGTGTTTAGTGACGGCATCAGATTCCTAATTGATGGAGAAAGGTCTGGTGGCAAAAAAAGCTGCTTCTAGGAGGTTGTCAAGTGTTTTCGCTCGACGATTCCATTCTTTGGTGGTTGGTTTGGCCCTTGTTCCTGTAACTCGAATCCTATCCCGGTATATCCCATTTTAATTTTACACCATTGAGAACCATACGCCTTTTTTACTCTCTGATCGAGGTTCTCAGCATTGAAAAATCTTCGTAAACTAAATCACACGTGTATATGTTGACATTTAAGAGATATACAGTCATGAAAATCAAGGGCAAAGGTGATATATATGCGGATTAGACACCAAAAGAAACACTCAACAAATGGCTACAATTTAAGGAATGTGTTTAGTGACGACATCAGATTCCTAATTGATGGAGAAAGGTCTGGTGGTAAGAAAAGCTGATTCTAGGAGGTTGTCAAGTGTTTTCGCTTGACGATTCCATTCTTGGGTGGTTGGTTTGGCCCTTGTTCCTGTAACTCGAATCCTAGCCCGGTATATCCCATTTTAATTTTACACCATTGTGAACCTTACGCCTTTTTTACTCTCTAATCGAGGTTCTCAGCATTGAAAAATCTTCGTAAACTAAATCACACGTGTATATGTTGATATTTAAGAGATATACAGTCAAGAAAATCAAGGGCAATGGTGATATGTATGCGGATTAGACACAAAAAAAAACACTCAACAAGGGCTACAATTTAAGGAATGTGTTTAGTGACGGCATCAGATTCCTAATTGATGGAGAAAGGTCTGGTGCCAAGAAAAGCTGCTACTAGGAGGTTGTCAAGTGTTTTCGCTCGACGATTCCATTCTTGGGTGGTTGGTTTGGCCCTTGTTCATGTAACTCGAATCCTAGCCCGGTATATCCCATTTTAATTTTACACCATTAAGAACCTTACGCCTTTTTTACTCTCTGATCGAGGTTCTCGGCATTGAAAAATATTCGTAAACTAAATCACACGTGTATATGTTGACATTTAAGAGATATACAGTCAAGAAAATCAAGGGCAATGGTGAAATATATGCGGATTAGACACAAAAAAAACACTCAACAAATGGCTACAATTTAAGGAATGTGTTTAATGACGGCATCAGATTCCTAATTGATGGAGAAAGGTCTGGTGGTAAGAAAAGCTGCTTCTAGGAGGTTGTCAAGGGTTTTCGCTCGACGATTCCATTCTTGGGGGGTTGGTTTGGCCCTTGTTCCTGTAACTCGAATCCTAGCCCGGTATATCCCATTTTAATTTTACACCATTGTGAACCTTACGCCTTTTTTACTCTCTGATCGAGGTTCTCGGCATTGAAAAATCTTCGTAAACTAAATCACACGTGTATATGTTGATATTTAAGAGATATACAGTCAAGAAAATCAAGGGCAATGGTGATATATATGCGGATTAGACACCAAAAAAAAAACACTCAACAAAGGCTACAATTTAAAGAATGTGTTTAGTGACGGCATCAGATTTCTAATTGATGGAGAAAGGTCTGGTGGCAAGAAAAGCTGTTTCTAGGAGGTTGTCAAGTGTTTTCGCTCGACGATTCCATTCTTGGGTGGTTGGTTTGGCCCTTGTTCCTGTAACTCGAATCCTAGCCCGGTATATCCCATTTTAATTTTACACTATTGAGAACCTTACGCCTTTTTTACTCTCTGATCGAGGTTCTCGGCATTGAAAAATCTTCGTAAACTAAATCACACGTGTATATGTTGACATTTAAGAGATATACAGTCAAGAAAATCAAGGGCAATGGTGATATATATGCGGATTAGACACCAAAAAAAAAAACACTCAACACATGGCTACAATTTAAGGAATGTATTTAGTGACGGCATCAGATTCCTAATTGATGGAGTAATGTCAGGTGGCAAGAAAAGCTGCTACTAGGAGGTTGTCAAGTGTTTTCGCTCGACGATTCCATTCTTGGGTGGTTGGTTTGGCCCTTGTTCCTGTAACTCGAATCCTAGCCCGGTGTATCCCATTTTAATTTTACACCATTGTGAACCTTAAAGCTTTTTTACTCTCTGATCGAGGTTCTCGGTATTGAAAAATATTCATAAACTAAATCACACATGTACATGTTGACATTTAAGAGATTTACAGTCAAGAAAATCAAGGGCAATGGTGATATATATGCGGATTAGACACAAAAAAAAAACACTCAACAAATGGCTACCATCTAAGGAATGTGTTTAGTGACGGCATCAGATTCCTAATTGATGGAGAAAGGTCTGGTGGCAATTAAAGCTGCTTCTAGGAGGTTGTCAAGTGTTTCCGCTCGACGATTGTTCTCGGCATTGAAAAATCTTCGTAAACTAAATCACACGTGTATATGTTGATATTTAAGAGATATACAGTCAAGAAAATCAATGGAAATGGTGATATATATGCGGATTAGACACCAAAAAAAAACACTCAACAAGGGCTACAATTTAAGGAATGTGTTTAGTGACGGCATCAGATTCCTAATTGATGGAGAAAGGTCTGGTGGCAAGAAAAGCTGCTACTAGGAGGTTGTCAAGTGTTTTAGCTCGACGATTCCATTCTAGGGTGGTTGGTTTGGCCCTTGTTCCTGTAACTCGAATCCTAGCCCGGTATATCGCTTTTTAATTTTACACCATTAAGAACCTTACGCCTTTTTTACTCTCTGATTGAGGTTCTCGACATTGAAAAATCTTCGTAAACTAAATCACACGTGTATATGTTAACATTTAAGAGATATACAGTCAAGAAAATCAAGGGCAATGGTGAAATATATGCGGATTAGACACCAAAAAAAACACTCAACAAATGGCTACAATTTAAGGAATGTGTTTAATGACGGCATCAGATTCCTAATTGATGGAGAAAGGTCTGGTGGTAAGAAAAGATGCTTCTAGGAGGTTGTCAAGTGTTTTCGCTCGACGATTCCATTCTTGGGGGGTTGGTTTGGACCTTGTTCCTGTAACTCGAATCCTAGCCCGGTATATCTCATTTTAATTTTACACCATTGTGAACCTTACGCCCTTTTTACTCTCTGATCGAGGTTCTCGGCATTGAAAAATCTTCGGAAACTAAATCACACGTGTATATGTTGATATTTAAGAGATATACAGTCAAGAAAATCAAGGGCAATGGTGATATATATGCGGATTAGACACCAAAAAAAAAAACACTCAACAAAGGCTACAATTTAAGGAATGTGTTTAGTGACGGCATCAGATTCCTAATTGATGGAGAAAGGTCTGGTGGCAAGAAAAGCTGCTTCTAGGAAGTTGTCAAGTGTTTTCGCTCGACGATTCCATTCTTGGGTGGTTGGTTTGGCCCTTGTTCCTGTAAGTGGAATCCTAGCCTGGTATATCCCATTTTAATTTTACACCCTTGAGAACCCTACGCCTTTTTTACTCTCTGATCGAGGTTCTCGGCATTGAAATATCTTCGTAAACTAAATCACACGTTTATATGTTGATATTTAAGAGATATACAGTCAAGAAAATCAAGGGCAATGTTGATATATATGCGTATTAGACACCAAAAAAAATCAGTCAACAAATGGCTACAATTTAAGGAATGTGTTTAGTGACGGCATCAGATTCCTAATTGATGGAGAAAGGCCTGGTGGCAAGAAAAGCTGCTTCTAGGAGGTTGTCAAGTGTTTTCGCTCGACGATTCCATTCTTGGGTGGTTGGTTTGGCACTTGTTCCTGTAACTCGGATCCTAGCCGGTATATCCCTTTTTAATTTTACACCATTTAGAACCTTACACCTTTTTTACTTTCTGATCGAGGTTCTCGGCATTGAAAAATCTTCGTAAACTAAATCACACGTGTATATGTTGATATTTATGAGATATACAGTCAAGAAAATCAAGGGCAATGGTGATATATATGCGAATTAGACACAAAAAAAACACTCAACAAATGGCTACAATTTAAGGAATGTGTTTAGTGACGGCATCAGATTCCTAATTGATGGAGAAATGTCAGGTGGCAAGAAAAGCTGCTACTAGGAGGTTGTCAAGTGTTTTCGCTCGACGATTCCATTCTTGGGTGGTCGGTTTGGCCCTTGTTCCTGTAACTCGAATCCTAGCCCGGTATATCCCATTTTAATTTTACACCATTGTGAACCTTACGCCTTTTTTACTCTCTGATCGAGGTTCTCGGCATTGAAAAATCTACGTAAACTAAATCACACGTGTATATGTTGATATTTAAGAGATATACAGTCAAGAAAATCAAGGGCAATGGTGATATATATGCGGATTAGACACCAAAAAAAAAACACTCAACAAAGGCTACAATTTAAGGAATGTGTTTAGTGACGGCATCAGATTCCTAATTGATGGAGAAAGGTCTGGTGGCAAGAAAAGCTGCTTCTAGGAGGTTGTCAAGTGTTTTCGCTCGACGATTCCATTCTTGGGTGGTGGGTTTGGCCCTTGTTCCTGTAGGTCGAATCCTAGCCCGGTATATCCCATTTTAATTTTACACCATTGAGAACCTTACGCCTTTTTTACTCTCTGATCGAGGTTCTCGGCATTTTAATATCTTCGTAAACTAAATCCCACGTGTATATGTTGATATTTAAGAGATATACAGTCAAGAAAATCAAGGGCAATGTTGATATATATGCGTATTAGACACCAAAAAAAATCACTCAACAAATGGCTACAATTTAAGGAATGTGTTTAGTGACGGCATCAGATTCCTAATTGGTGGAGAAAGGTCTGGTTGCAAGAAAAGCTTCTTCTAGGAGGTTGTCAAGTGTTTTCGCTCGACGATTCCATTCTTGGGTGGTTGGTTTGGCACTTGTTCCTGTAACTCGAATCCTAGCCCGGTATATCCCTTTTTAATTTTACACCATTTAGAACCTTACACCTTTTTTACTTTCTGATCGAGGTTCTCGGCATTGAAAAATCTTCGTAAACTAAATCACACGTGTATATGTTGATATTTAAGAGATATGCAGTCAAGAAAACCAAGGGCAATGGTGATATATATGAGGATTAGACACCAAAAAAAACACTCAACAATGGCTACAATTTAAGGAATGTGTTTAGTGACGGCATCAGATTCCTAATTGTTGGAGAAAGGTCTGGTGGCAAGAAAAGCTGCTTCTAGGAGGTTGTCAAGTGTTTTCGCTCGACGATTCCATTCTTGGGTGGTTGGTTTGGCCCTTGTTCCTGTAACTCGAATCCTAGCCCGGTATATCCCATTTTAATTTTACACCATTGACAACCTTACACCTTTTTTACTCTCTGATCGAGGTTCTCGGCATTGAAAAATCTTCGTAAACGAAATCACACGTGTATATGTTGACATTTAAGAGATATATAGTCAAGAAAATCAAGGGCAATGGTGATATATATGCGGATTAGACACCAAAAAAAAAACACTCAACAAAGGCTACAATTTAAGGAATGTGTTTAGTGACGGCATCAGATTTCTAATTGATGGAGAAATGTCTGGTGGCAAGAAAAGCTGCTTCTAGGAGGTTGTCAAGTGTTTTCGCTCGACGATTCAATTCTTGGGTGGTTGGTTTGGCCCTTGTTCCTGTAACTCGAATCCTAGCCCGGTATATCCCATTTTAATTTTACACCATTGAGAACCTTACGCCTTTTTTACTCTCTGATCGAGGTTCTCGGCATTGAAAAATCTTCGTAAACGAAATCACACCTGTATATGTTGACATTTAAGAGATATACAGTCAAGAATATCAAGGGCAATGTTGATATATTTGCGTATTAGACTCCAAAAAGAAGCACTCAACAAATGGTTCAATTTAAGGAATGTGTTTAGTTACGGCATCAGATTCCTAATTGATGGAGAAAGGTCTGGTGGCAAGAAAAGCTGCTTCTTGGAGGTTGTCAAGTGTTTTTGCTCGACGATTCCATTCTTGGGTGGTTGGTTTGGCACTTTTTCCTGTAACTCGAATCCTAGCCCGGTATACCCCTTTTTAATTTTACACCATTTAGAACCTTACACCTTTTTTTACTCTCTGATCGAGGTTCTCGGAATTGAAAAACCTTCGTAAACTAAATCACACGTGTATATGTTGATATTTAAGAGATATACAGTTAAGAAAATCAAGGGCAATGGTGATATATATGTGAATTAGACACAAAAAAAAACACTCAACAAATGGCTACAATTTAAGAAATGTGTTTAGTGACGGCATCAGATTCCTAATTGATGGAGAAATGTCAGGTGGCAAGAAAAGCTGCTACTAGGAGGTTGTCAAGTGTTTTCGCTCGACGATTCCATTCTTGGGTGGTTGGTTTGGCCTTTGTTCCTGTAACTGGAATCCTAGCCCGGTATATCCCATTTTAATTTTACACCATTGTGAACCTTACGCCTTTTTTACTCTCTGATCGAGGTTCTCGGCATTGAAAAATCCTCGTAAACTAAATCACACGTGTATATGTTGATATTTAAGAGATATACAGTCAAGAAAATCAAGGGCAATGGTGATATATTTGCGGATTAGACACCAAAAAAAAAAACACTTAACAAAGGCTACAATTTAAGGAATGTGTTTAATGACAGCATCAGATTCCTGATTGATGGAGAAAGGTCTGGTGGTAAGAAAAGCTGCTTCTAGGAAGTTGTCAAGTGTTTTCGCTCGACGATTCCATTCTTGGGGGGTTGGTTTGGCCCTTGTTCCTGTAACTCGAATCCTAGCCCGGTATATCCCATTTTAATTTTACACCATTGTGAACCTTACACCATTTTTACTCTCTGATCGAGGTTCTCGGCATTGAAAAATTTTCGTAAACGAAATCACACGTGTATATGTTGACATTTAAGAGATATACAGTTAAGAAAATCAACGGCAATGGTGATATATATGCGGATTAGACACCAAAAAAAAAACACTTAACAAAGGCTACAATTTAAGGAATGTGTTTAGTGACGGCATCAGATTCCTAATTGATGGAGAAAGGTCTGGTGGTAAGAAAAGCTGCTTCTAGGAAGTTGTCAAGTGTTTTCGCTCGACGATTCCATTCTTGGGGGGTTGGTTTGGCCCTTGTTCCTGTAAGTCGAATCCTAGCCCGGTATATCCCATTTTAATTTTACACCATTGTGAACCTTACACCTTTTTTACTCTCTGATCGAGCTTCTCGGCATTGAAAAATCTTCGTAAACGAAATCACACGTGTATATGTTGACATTTAAGAGATATACAGTTAAGAAAATCAAGGGCAATGGTGATATATATGCGAATTAGACACAAAAAAAAAACACTCAACAAATGGCTACAATTTAAGGAATGTGTTTAGTGACGGCATCAGATTCCTAATTGATGGAGAAATGTTAGGTGGCAAGAAAAGCTGCTACGAGGAGGTTGTCAAGTGTTTTCTCTCGACGATTCCATTCTTGGGTGGTTGGTTTGGCCCTTGTTCCTGTAACTCGAATCCTAGCCCGGTATATCCCATTTTAATTTTACACTATTGTGAACCTTACGGCTTTTTTACTCTCTGATCGAGGTTCTCGGCATTGAAAAATCCTCGTAAACTAAATCACACGTGTATATGTTGATATTTAAGAGATATACAGTCAAGAAAATCAAGGGCAATAGTGATATATTTGGGGATTAGACACCAAAAAAAAAAAACACTTAACAAAGGCTACAATTTAAGGAATGTGTTTAGTGACGGCATCAGATTCCTAATTGATGGAGAAAGGTCTGGTGGTAAGAAAAGCTGCTTCTAGGAAGTTGTCAAGTGTTTTCGCTCGACGATTCCATTCTTGGGGGGTTGGTTTGGCCCTTGTTCCTGTAACTCGAATCCTAGCCCGTTATATATCCCATTTTAATTTTACACCATTGTGAACCTTAAGCCATTTTTACTATCTGATCGAGGTTCTCGGCATTGAAAAATCTCCGTAAACTAAATCACAAGTGTATATGTTGATATTTAAGAGATATACAGTCAAGAAAATCAAGGGCAATGGTGATATATATGCGAATTAGACACAAAAAAAAAACTCAACAAATGGCAACAATTTAAGGAATGTGTTTAGTGACGACATCAGATTCCTAATTGATGGAGAAAGGTCTGGTGGCAAGAAAAGCTGCTACTAGGAGGTTGTCAAGTGTTTTTGCTCGACGATTCCATTCTTGGGTGGTTGGTTTTGCCCTTGTTCCTGTAACTCGAATCCTAGCCCGGTATATCCCATTTTAATTTTACACCATTGAGAACCATACGCCTTTTTTACTCTCTGATCGAGGTTCTCGGCATTGAAAAATCTTCGTAAACTAAATCACACGTGCATATGTTGATATTTAAGAGATATACAGTCAAGAAAATCAAGGGCAATGGTGATATATTTGGGGATTAGACACCAAAAAAAAAACACTCAAAAAGGGCTACAATTTAAGGAATGTGTTTAGTGACGGCATAAGATTCCTAATTGATGGAGAAAGGTCTGGTGGCAAGAAAAGCTTCTTCTAGGAGGTTGTCAAATATTTTTGCTCGAGGATTCCATTCTTGGGTGGTTGGTTTGGCCCTAGTCCTGTAACTCGAATCCTAGCCCGATATATCCCATTTTAATTTTACACAATTGAGAAACTTACGCCTTTTTTACTCTCTGGTCGAGGTTCTCAGCATTGAAAAATCTTCGTAAACTAAATCACACGTTTATATATTGATATTTAAGAGATATACAGTCAAGAAAATCAAGGGCAATGTTGATATATATGCGTATTAGACACAAAAAAAAAATCACTCAACAAATGGCTACAATTTAAGGAATGTGTTTAGTGACGGCATCAGATTCCTAATTGATGGAGAAAGGTCTGGTGGCAAGAAAAGCTGCTTCTAGGAGGTTGTCAAGTGTTTTCGCTCGACGATTCCATTCTTAGGTGGTTGGTTTGGCACTTGTTCCTGTAACTCGAATCCTAGCCCGGTATATCCCTTTTTAATTTTACACCATTTAGAACCTTACACCTCTTTTACTCTCTGATCGAGGTTCTCGGCATTGAAAAATCTCCGTAAACTAAATCACAAGTGTATATGTTGATATTTAAGAGATATACAGTCAAGAAAATCAAGGGCAATGGTGATATATATGCGAATTAGACACAAAAAAAAAACTCAACAAATGGCAACAATTTAAGGAATGTGTTTAGTGACGACATCAGATTCCTAATTGATGGAGAAAGGTCTGGTGGCAAGAAAAGCTGCTACTAGGAGGTTGTCAAGTGTTTTTGCTCGACGATTCCATTCTTGGGTGGTTGGTTTTGCCCTTGTTCCTGTAACTCGAATCCTAGCCCGGTATATCCCATTTTAATTTTACACCATTGAGAACCATACGCCTTTTTTACTCTCTGATCGAGGTTCTCGGCATTGAAAAATCTTCGTAAACTAAATCACACGTGCATATGTTGATATTTAAGAGATATACAGTCAAGAAAATCAAGGGCAATGGTGATATATATGCGGATTAGACACCAAAAAAAAAAACTCAACAAGGGCTGCAATTTAAGGAATGTGTTTAGTGACGGCATCAGATTCCTAATTGATGGAGAAAGGTCTGGTGGCAAGAAAAGCTGCTTCTAGGAGGTTGTCATGTATTTTCGCTCGACAATTCCATTCTTGGGTGGTTGGTTTGGCCCTTGTTCCTGTAACTCGAATCCTAGCCCGGTATATCCCATTTTTATTTTACACCATTGAGAACCTTACGCCTTTTTTACTCTCTGATCGAGGTTCTCGGCATTAAAAAATCTTCGTAAACTAAAACACACGTGTATATGTTGACATTTAAGAGATATACAGTCAAGAAAATCAAGGGCAATGGTGATATATATGCGGATTAGACACAAAAATAAACACTCAACAAGGGCTACAATTTAAGGAATGTGTTTAGTGACGGCATAAGATTCCTAATTGATGGAGAAAGGTCTGGTGGCAAGAAATGCTTCTTCTAGGAGGTTGTCAAGTATTTTCGCTCGATGATTCCATTCTTGGGTGGTTGGTTTGGCCCTTGTTCCTGTAACTCGAATCCTAGCCCGGTATATCCCATTTTAATTTCACACCATTGAGAACCTTACGCCTTTTTTACTCTCTGATCGAGGTTCTCGGCATTGAAAAATCTTCGTAAACTAAATCACACGTTTATATGTTGATATTTAAGAGATATACGGTCAAGAAAATCAAGGGCAATGTTGATATATATGCGTATTAGACACCAAAAAAAATCACTCAACAAATGGCTACAATTTAAGTAATGTGTTTAGCGACGGCATCAGATTCCTAATTGATGGAGAAAGGTCTGGTGGCAAGAAAAGCTGCTTCTAGGAGGTTGTCAAGTGTTTTCGCTCGACGAATCCATTCTTGGGTGGTTGGTTTGGCACTTGTTCCTGTAACTCGAATCCTAGCCCGGTATATCCCTTTTTAATTTTACACCATTTAGAACCTTACACCTTTTTTACTTTCTGATCGAGGTTCTCGGCATTGAAAAATCTCCGTAAACTAAATCACACGTGTATATGTTGATATTTAAGAGATATACAGTCAAGAAAATCAAGGGCAATTGTGATATATATGCGAATTAGACAAAAAAAAACACACTCAACAAATGGCTACAATTTAAGGAATGTGTTTAGTGACGGCATCAGATTCCTAATTGATGGAGAAAGGTCTGGTGGCAAGAAAAGCTGCTACTAGGAGGTTGTCAAGTGTTTTCGCTCGACGATTCCATTCTTGGGTGGTTGGTTTTGCCCTTGTTCCTGTAACTCGAATCCTAGCCCGGTATATCCCATTTTAATTTTACACCATTGAGAACCATACGCCTTTTTTACTCTCTGATCGAGGTTCTCGGCATTGAAAAATCTTCGTAAACTAAATCACACGTGCATATGTTGATATTTAAGAGATATACAGTCAAGAAAATCAAGGGCAATGGTGATATATATGCGGATTAGACACCAAAAAAAAAACTCAACAAGGGCTACAATTTAAGGAAGGTGTTTAGTGACGGCATCAGATTCCTAATTGATGGAGAAAGGTCTGGTGGCAAGAAAAGCTGCTTCTATGAGGTTGTCAAGTATTTTCGCTCGACGATTCCATTCTTGGGTGGTTGGTTTGGCCCTTGTTGTCACACCCCCAAAATCCACACGCGGAGTACCACCGCTTGGAGGCGTGACTGACCAGGATCAAGCCACCAATCATATTGAACAATGTAAATAGTAAGTGTAATTCAACCAAACAATATGAAAGGCGTTCCAAAAACCAAAGTATAGTATCAATGTTTAGCGGAAGCATAAGTATGTAAACCCAATGTAAATCATAAGTTCAATTGTTTAAATATTTAACATGGCATCCTCAATCCATGTCCCACAACGACCTGCTCCTCCCTGTGTAAGCCCCATATGTACCTAAGGTCCTGCAAGGCATGCAGCAGAGAGTCAACAACTAGTTGAGCGAGTTCACAGTTAATAGTTCAGTAATTGTAATAGTATAGTAAGCCCTGTGTTCGTTCATTAAGTCATGTATCGTATTAGTTCGTATCGCGACCCTCTAGGCATGTATGCGAAGATTAGGGAAAGTTTCCCGAGTATTCTAGACTAGGTATATTTGTATCGCGGCCACCCGGCATGTGTGCGAAGTTTAGTGTATAGTTCGCAGCCTTCCCAGGCATGTGTGCGAAGATTAGTCATATTATCGCGGCCAACCCTGGCATGTGTGCGAAGATCAGTCATATTATCGCGGCCAACCCCGGCCTGTGTGCGAAGATCAGTTCTATTAGTATCACTAGTCTAGCCGTATCTTATCAATAATCCTTCCTCACCCGAGGACCATATAACTAAGTTCCATAAGCTAGGTAAGTACAAGTAAATAATCCAAACCCATTCCCACCGTGGGAACCCCATGCCTTGGCTGTGTGAACTCACCTTGGTTTGCTCGGTATGCTAAGTATGTTCACAGTTAATCAATCACGTCCTAAAGTACGCACGTATACATAATCAGTTTGTAATTACGAAGTTGGCACGTAAGTATAGTCATAGTGGACAGCGCATCAATAATTACCAAGTAGCACATTGCACATATTCATGATCATACAAGTCATATATAGCATCTAACGGTAATTAGTTAACTCAGTTAAGTATTAACAGAGATAGTTACGGTGCATATTATCCAAATCGGCTACATCACCAACATTAACAGTTACAACAAGAAACCCTAATGATTGTCTAATAATTATAACAGTTGCAACAAGCATGAATTCGATCAGATCTATTCATACATTCATCATGCATACGAAATCATCATGCCACACTTAAATATCATTTATCCCACATAGAACTAGTATAATAAACTACTTATGACAATACCCATTTACTAGGCACATGGTTAGATTATATCAACACTAACTAGGTGGTCCAATCAACAAACAACTTACAATCCACTATATCGAGAATTTCAACAAACAGTCAATGGATCTTGTGGTCCAATTATATTCATGGAATATGGATATCTCACCTCCTTTAATTCAAAGAACCCGATTACCTGTGAAAGATTCAAGTGTGTCGGCCATTAAATAAAAAGTTTATTAACAACAAGTTGTGTTTTTCATCAGATTATTATGATCATGCAAATCTGAAATATTAACATGGCCGACCACTATACACACAATGAATTTTAAATTGGACCGAGTAACTTTGCACCTTTTAAAGCTTCATGTGATAATACTGACAACCTATTACAATTCTATTGAATGCAATAGAATGAGTGGACCGATTAACGTTTGATTACATGCACTGATGCCCACCAATTTAATGAAATTGACTTTTCCAAAATCGATGCAACTGATATTCATGTGATTACTTGAAAACCATTGAACCTAGCATTACATACAAATCGATTTAATATGAAATCAAACATTATATAGTATCACATAATCATGATTCCAATTACACATTCAACGATGGCAACAAACAGTCAATCACATGCAGATTGAACACTAACCGAGATTGAAAACTAAGAAAGACTTCGAGGGTTCCAAGATGCCGACACACCAAAGAAGGAGCTCTAGGGTTTCTGTTCTGGTAAAGTGTGACGAAGGGAACCGTTCCGTGTAACTTATACGCGTTCTAATGTACTGGGCCGTAATGGGCTTTGGCGAAACTGGGCTTCAGCGAAACACCCGTTTCGTCGCGATTGGGATGACGAAACACATTTCTGTTTCGTCGTGATTGGTCATGGCGAATCACTTCGTTTCGTCGTGTGGGTTATGGCAAAACACACTTGTGTTTCGTCGGTTGTTCAAGTCTTAAAGTCTTAAACAGTTTAAGTTTACAGGTTCACAAATCAAACACCTTATATAAAACACATAGCATATCAAATAATGATCTCTTATATAATAATTCAGTGTACAGATACAAGTTAAACAATCAAGCAACTAAACAGTCAACGTGCAGTACATGCAAAAGTGGAATCTCGAAAACTCGAGTTGTCACATTATCCCCAACTTGAAAGAAATTTCGTCCCGAAATTTAGCATGCGGTTACTGAGGAAGCGAGGTAAGTTGTATCGTTAACTGGTTTTCCTGGGGTGTCACATCATCCCCCCGTTGAGTTGGAATTTCATCCCGAAATTCTGTAGTAGCTTCAGCCTCAGTAGTGGTTGCACTGTTTCCGAATAACTGGGGATACTTGAGTTTCATTTGATCTTCTCGTCCCCATGTGAACTCTGGGCCATGACGGGAGTTTCATCAAACTCGTACCAGAGGGATTCTCGTGTTCTTGAGGACCTTAACATCCCGGTCAGTGATTTCAACAGGTTCCTCGACGAAGTGTAACTGTTCGTCGATAGTGAGTTCCTTCAAAGGAACTATGAGGGTCTCATCTGACAGACACTTCTTCAGATTCGACACGTGACAGACGTTGTGAACTACACTGAGTTCAGCTGGTAAGTTCAGTCTGTAGGCCACTTTGCCTATTTTCTCTATGACTTCGAAAGGTCCGACGTATCGTGGATTGAGCTTGCCTCGTTTGCCAAAACGAACAACACCCTTCCAGGGTGAAACTTTGAGTAGCACTCGATCCCCAACCTGGAACTCGAGTAGTTTCCTGTCTTTATCGGCGTATGCTTTCTGACGGTCACGAGCTACCGCCATGCGTTGTCGTATTTGAGCAATCTTTTCAGTAGTATCAACTACCATTTCTGGTCCTGTGATCTGACTGTCACCCACCTCTGCCCAACAAAGAGGTGATCGGCATTTACGCCCGTCCAATGCCTCAAATGGAGCAGCTTTAATGCTGGTGTGGTAGCTGTTATTGTACGAGAATTCCACAAGTGGCAGATGTTTTTCCCAGCCATTGCCAAAGTCAATTACGCACGCCCGAAGCATGTCTTCTAGAGTTTGAATAGTGCGCTCAGACTGCCCATCTGTCTGAGGATGGTAAGCTGTGCTCATATCTAAGCGAGAGCCAAAAGATTTGTGCATTGCTTGCCACAGTTCTGAAGTAAAACGTGCATCACGATCAGAGATAATAGAGGTGGGCACCCCGTGCCTTGAGACAACTTCCTTAAGGTATACGTCTGCTAGAGTGGAGAACTTATCCGTTTCCTTGATAGCCAAGAAGTGAGCAGACTTTGTGAGTCGATCCACGATCACCCAAATAGTATCATTTCCGCGCTGAGATCTAGGTAGGCCAGTAACAAAATCCATGGAAATTTGTTCCCATTTCCATTGTGGTATCTCAGGTTGTTGGAGTGGGCCTGATGGTTTCTGATATTCCGCTTTAACTCTCGCACAAGTCAAGCACTTGCTAACGTAAGTGGCTATGTGAGCTTTCATGCTAGGCCACCAATATGTAGTTCTGAGGTCGTGGTACATCTTATCCGAACCAGGATGTACTGAGTAGCGAGACTTATGAGCTTCTTCCATTACAAGCTCGCGTAAGTTGCCGTAGAGTGGGACCCAGATGCGTCATGTTACATAGTAGGCGCCGTCTGTCTTTTGTTCTAACCGTTGCCTTGAGCCGCGCATAGCTTCAGCCCTGACGTTTTCTGGTTTCAATGCTTCTACCTGAGCATCTCGTATCTGTGAAGGAAGACTAGACTGAATAGTGAGTTGCAACGCTCGTACACGCCTAGGTGTAGTATCCTTTCGACTGAGGGCGTCGGCCACCACATTGGCTTTGCCCGGATGATACTTTATAGCATATTCGTAATCGTTCAGTAGTTCGACCCATCTACGTTGTCGCATGTTCAATTCTTTCTGCTTGAATATGTGCTCGAGACTCCTGTGATCGGTGTAGATGGTGCATTTAGTGCCATACAGGTAATGTCGCCATATCTTGAGCGCAAAAACAACAGCTCCCAGCTCTAAATCGTGTGTGGTGTAATTCCGTTCGTGAATCTTAAGTTGGCGCGAAGCATAAGCAATGACTTTATCTCGTTGCATCAACACACATCCAAGACCTTGGATGGATGCGTCGCAGTAAACTACAAAATCGTCCGTGCCTTCAGGCAATGAGAGGATAGGTGCGCTACAGAGTCTATCCTTTAAGTGTTGAAACGCTATTTCCTGTGTATTACCCCAACGGTAAGCAACACCTTTCTGTGTCAGTAGTGTAAGCGGCTGTGCAATCTTTGAGAAATCTTTGATGAACCTTCTATAATAACCCGCCAAACCCAAGAATTGGCGTATTTCGGTTGGTGTGCGAGGTGCAAGCCAGTTCTTGATTGAATCTACCTTGGATGGATCGACATGAATCCCATCCTTGTTTACCACGTGGCCTAGGAAGTGGACTTCACGAAGCCAGAAGTCGCATTTTGAAAACTTAGCGTATAGTTGTTCCGTTCGTAGGAGTTCCAAAATAAGTCGTAAGTGCTACTCGTGTTCCTCCCGATTCTTCGAGTAGATCAGGATGTCATCAATGAAAACAATAACAAACTTGTCAAGATAAGGTTTGCACACCCTGTTCATAAGGTCCATGAAAACTGCAGGCGCGTTCGTTAACCCGAATGGCATGACCAGAAATTCGTAGTGACTGTAGCGTGTTCTGAACGCTGTTTTGGAGACGTCCTCATCCCGGACTCTCAGTTGATGGTAACCTGACCTCAGATCAATCTTCGAGTAATAGCTCGACCCTTGCAATTGGTCGAATAAGTCGTCGATGCACGGAAGAGGATAGCGATTCTTCACAGTCACTTTGTTCAGTTCGCGGTAGTCTATACACATGCGGAAGGTGCCGTCCTTCTTCTTTACGAATAACACTGGAGCTCCCCAGGGCGATGAGCTAGGGCGAATGAAACCCTTTTCCAAGAGTTCTTGCAGTTGCTTAGACAGTTCTTCCAGTTCCGTTGGAGCTAAGCGATAAGGTGCTCGAGCTATGGGTGCTGCTCCTGGAGCTAGCTCGATCTGAAATTCGACCTGGCGATGAGGCGGTAACCCAGGTAACTCTTCAGGAAACACTTGAGGAAAATCGCGTACGACTGGAATATCCTCATTCTTTTTCTCTTTCTTCGATGTATCAGTAACGAGTGCTAAAACAGCTGTGTGGCCCTTTCGTAAACACTTCTGAGCCTTCAAGAAGGAGATGATGCCACTCACGACACCACTCTTGTCGCGTTGAACTTCGAGAGGTTCTTTGCCAGGACGGGGAATACGAATGATCTTCTCCTTGCATAGGATCTCTGCTTGTTGTTGGGATAACCAATCCATACCAATGACGATGTCGAAACTACCCAGAGTTATAGGAATGAGGTCGATAGAGAAAGTCTGACCAGCGAGGATAAGATTACAACCCTGAACTATGTGTGTGGCCTCTAAACTTTTACCGTTAGCTAACTCTACGACATGTTTGGTGTTCAAAAGTGTTGGTGCGCGTTTAAGCATTTGACTAACTTTCAGAGACATATAACTGGTATCCGCACCCGAATCAAATAATACAGTAACATAAAAGTCGTCGAGGAGGAACTTACCCATAACCACGTTAGGATCATTCCTTGCATCACCCTGACCGATCACAAATGCACGACCCCTAGCACCATTGTTGTTGTTGTTTCCCCCATTATTGTTCCCATTGCCCTGATTATTGTTGTTGTTATTCTGATTCTGGTTTAACTGGGGGCAATCACGTTTGAAATGACCTTCAGCCCCACACTGGAAACACCCCCGGTTTCCTCGTTGTGGCTGCTGTTGCTGGTTCTGTGGAGCTGGTAGTGGGAGTTGCTGATTCTGATTTGCAGGTCGCACACTCCTGCAGTCTTTAGCTTCATGCCCTAACTTGAGACATCTCTGACAACGTTCCTTGCGACACCGTCCACTGTGATGTCTGTTGCACCTATTACATAGTGGGTGAATTCCCCGATATCCACCCTGCCCCTGCCCACCAGACGACTGCTGACTCGGACTCTGGTAATCATTGGTCTTACGCTGCTGCTGTGCTTGTGACTGAACGGTAGCTGAACCCCTGCTGGAATCCCCCTCCCATTTCCGCTTGTTGTCACTGGGAGTAGCAGGAGTAGCGGAAGTAATTGCGGTAGTAGTAGCGTTGATACGTTTAGGCAACCTGTTCTGCTCCACCGCCTGATCAGTGAGACGGTGAGCCAACTGAACAACCTGCTGGTAGGTGGCAAGGTTTGCTGAAGTCACATGACTTTGGATCTCCGGCACTAGACCCTTAAGATAAAGTTCAATACGCTTAACTGGAGGGTCCACCATAGTAGGACACAGTAATGCAAGCTCATTTGATCTCTTTGTAAACGCCTCAATTTCTGACCCTGTCATCTTGAGGTTGAAGAACTCGACCTCCAGCTTATGAATGTCGTCACGGCTACAGTATTCCTCTTTGATCATCTCTTTAAAATTGTTCCATGGGGTGGCGTTAGCAGCAACCAACCCCAGCATTTGGACTTGAGCTTTCCACCATGTGAGGGCTAAACCCTCGAGAGTACCGGTAGCATACTTCACCCTGCGTGCCTCAGGGCATTCACACATTTTGAATACTGACTCAAGCTTTTCAAACCAGTGGAGGAGTCCAACTGCTCCTTCCGTGCCACTGAATGTGCTAGGACGACAGTCCATGAAAGTCTTGAAGGTGCAAACAGGTGGTTGACCTGTTGTGTATAAGAATCAGGACAAAGTTAAACACAAGAGTTGGTTTAGGAGTGTAGGATCTAAGATCCTAGTGTGAGTTACAACTGCAGGGTATACCTCCTGCTTGAGCGGCTGCAACTGCCGCAGCAACTTGTTCGTTGATGAGAGCCGTCAACTGGGCTTGTGTCATGTTAATGCGTCCAGCCATGATCTTCATAGCAAATATGACATAAGTGAGAGAGGTTCGCGAGTAGTGCGATGACAGAAGAGAGTAAGCACACAAGTGTTCTCATGCAATAGTGTTACGTTAATCTAAGCATACCCTGAGCAAAGTTCTATGCAATTCTAGCAAGTAGGCAATAAAACATGTACCATATTACCTAGGATGTTGAGTCTTGCACGTGGAGCGAAGCGTCGTTGTGGATCGTTGAGAGCACTGTTCTGGTTATAGTCTGGTTTAAAAAAAAACGTTTTCCCCATATTAAAACCGAGTTCTCTAAAACCTGGATCTGATACCAATCTGTCACAACCCCAAAATCCACACGCGGAATACCACCGCTTGGAGGCGTGACTGACCAGGATCAAGCCACCAATCATATTGAACAATGTAAATAGTAAGTGTAATTCAACCAAACAATATGAAAGGCGTTCCAAAAACCAAAGTATAGTATCAATGTTTAGCGGAAGCATAAGTATGTAAACCCAATGTAAATCATAAGTTCAATTGTTTAAATATTTAACATGGCATCCTCAATCCATGTCCCACAACGACCTGCTCCTCCCTGTGCAAGCTCCATATGTACCTAAGGTCCTGCAAGGCATGCAGCAGAGAGTCAACAACTAGTTGAGCGAGTTCACAGTTAATAGTTCAGTAATTGTAATAGTATAGTAAGCCTTGTGTTCGTTCATTAAGTCATGTTTGGTATTAGTTCGTATCGCGGCCCTCTAGGCATGTATGCGAAGATTAGGGAAAGTTTCCCGAGTATTCTAGACTAGGTATATTTGTATCGCGGCCACCCGGCATGTGTGCGAAGTTTAGTGTATAGTTCGCAGCCTTCCCAGGCATGTGTGTGAAGATTAGTCATATTATCGCGGCCAACCCTGGCATGTGTGCGAAGATCAGTCATATTATCGCGGCCAACCCCGGCGTGTGTGCGAAGATCAGTTCTATTAGTATCACTAGTCTAGCCGTATCTTATCAATAATCCTTCCTCACCCGAGGACCATATAACTAAGTTCCATAAGCTAGGTAAGTACAAGTAAATAATCCAAACCCATTCCCACCCTGGGAACCCCATGCCTTGGCTGTGTGAACTCACCTTGGTTTGCTCGGTATGCTAAGTATGTTCACAGTTAATCAATCACGTCCTAAAGTACGCACGTATACATAATCAGTTTGTAATTACGAAGTTGGCACGTAAGTATAGTCATAGTGGACAGCGCATCAATAATTACCAAGTAGCACATTGCACATATTCATGATCATACAAGTCATACATAGCATCTAACGGTAATTAGTTAACTCAGTTAAGTATTAACAGAGATAGTTACGGTGCATATTATCCAAATCGGCTACATCACCAACATTAACAGTTACAACAAGAAACCCTAATGATTGTCTAATAATTATAACAGTTGCAACAAGCATGAATTCGATCAGATCTATTCATACATTCATCATGCATACGAAATCATCATGCCACACTTAAATATCATTTATCCAACATAGAACTAGTATAATAAACTATTTATGACAATACCCATTTACTAGGCACATGGTTAGATTATATCAACACTAACTAGGTGGTCCAATCAACAAACAACTTACAATCCACTATATCGAGAATTTCAACAAACAGTCAATGGATCTTGTGGTCCAATTATATTCATGGAATATGGATATCTCACCTCCTTTAATTCAAAGAACCCGATTACCTGTGAAAGATTCAAGTGTGTCGGCCATTAAATAAAAAGTTTATTAACAACAGGTTGTGTTTTTCATCAGATTATTATGATCATGCAAATCTGAAATATTAACATGGCCGACCACTATACACACAATGAATTTTAAATTGGACCGAGTAACTTTGCACCTTTTAAAGCTTCATGTGATAATACTGACAACCTATTACAATTCTATTGAATGCAATAGAATGAGTGGACCGATTAACGTTTGATTACATGCACTGATGCCCACCAATTTAATGAAATTGACTTTTCCAAAATCGATGCAACTGATATTCATGTGATTACTTGAAAACCATTGAACCTAGCATTACATACAAATCGATTTAATATGAAATCAAACATTATAAAGTATCACATAATCATGATTCCAATTACACTTTCAACGATGGCAACAAACAGTCAATCACATGCAGATTGAACACTAACCGAGATTGAAAACTAAGAAAGACATCGAGGGTTCCAAGATGCCGACACACCAAAGAAGGAGCTCTAGGGTTTCTGTTCTGGTAAAGTGTGACGAAGGGAACCGTTCCGTGTAACTTATACGCGTTCTAATGTACTTGGCCGTAATGGGCTTTGGCGAAACTGGGCATCGGCGAAACACCCGTTTCGTCGCGATTGGGATGACGAAACACATTTGTGTTTTGTCGTGATTGGTCATGGCGAATCACTTCGTTTCGTCGTGTGGGTTATGGCAAAACACACTTGTGTTTCGTCGGTTGTTCAAGTCTTAAAGTCTTAAACAGTTTAAGTTTACAGGTTCACAAATCAAACACCTTATATAAAACACATAGCATATCAAATAATGATCTCTTATATAATAATTTAGTGTACAGATACAAGTCAAACAATCAAGCAACTAAACAGTCAACGTGCAGTACATGCAAAAGTGGAATCTCGAAAACTCGAGTTGTCACATTATCCCCAACTTGAAAGAAATTTTGTCCCGAAATTTAGCATGCGGTTACTGAGGAAGCTAGGTAAGTTGTATCGTTAACTGGTTTTCCTGGGGTGTCACACTTGTTCCTGTAACTCGAATCCTAGCCCGGTATATCCCATTTTAATTTTACACCATTGAGAACCTTACGCCTTTTTTACTCTCTGATCGAGGTTCTCGGCATTGAAAAATCTTCGCAAACTAAAACACACGTGTATATGTTGACATTTAAGAGATATACAGTCAAGAAAATCAAGGGCAATGGTGATATATATGCGGATTAGACACAAAAAAAAAACACTCAACAAATGGCTACCATTTAAGGAATGTGTTTAGTGACGGCATCAGATTCCTAATTGACGGAGAAAGGTCTGGTGGCAATTAAAGCTGCTTCAAGGAGGTTGTCAAGTGTTTTCGCTCGACGATTGTTCTCGGCATTGAAAAATCTTCGTAAACTAAATCACATGTGTATATGTTGATATTTAAGAGATATACAGTCAAGAAAATCAAGGGCAATGGTGATATATATGCGGATTAGACACAAAAAAAAACACTCAACAAATGGCTACAATTTAAGTAATGTGTTTAGTGACGGCATCAAATTCCTAATTGATGGAGAAAGGTCTGGTGGTAAGAAAAGCTGCTTCTAGGAGGTTGTCAAGTGTTTTCGCTTGACGATTCCATTTTTGGGTGGTGGTTTGGCCCTTGTTCCTGTAACTCGAATCCTAGCCCGGTATATCCCATTTTAATTTTACACCATTGTGAACCTTACGCCTTTTTTACTCTCTGATCGAGGTTCTCAGCATTGAAAAATCTTCGTAAACTAAATCACACGTGTATATGTTGATATTTAAGAGATATACAGTCAAGAAAATCAAGGGCAATGGTGATATATATGCGGATTAGACACAAAAAAAAACACTCAACCAGGGCTACAATTTAAGGAATGTGTTTAGTGACGGCATCAGATTCCTAATTGATGGAGAAAGGTCTGGTGGCAAGAAAAGCTGCTACTAGGAGGTTGTCAAGTGTTTTCGCTCGACGATTCCATTCTTGGGTGGTTGGTTTAGCCCTTGTTCCTGTAACTCGAATAATAGCCCGGTATATCCCATTTTAATTTTACACCATTAATAACCTTACGCCTTTTTTACTCTCTGATCGAGGTTCTCGGCATTGAAAAATCTTCGTAAACTAAATCACACGTGTATATGTTGACATTTAAGAGATATACAGTCAAGAAAATCAAGGGCAATGGTGAAATATATGCGGATTAGACACATAAAAAACACTCAACAAATGGCTACAAATTAAGGAATGTGTTTAATGACGGCATCAGATTCCTAATTGATGGAGAAAGGTCTGGTGGTAAAAAAAGCAGCTTCAAGGAGCTTGTCAAGTGTTTTCGCTCGACGATTCCATTCTTGGGGGGTTGGTTTGGCCCTTGTTCCTGTAACTCGAATCCTAGCCCAGTATATCCCATTTTAATTTTACACCATTGTGAACCCTATGCCTTTTTTACTCTCTGATCGAGGTTCTCAGCATTGAAAAATCTTCGTAAACTAAATCACACGTGTATATGTTGATATTTAAGAGATATACAGTCAAGAAAATCAAGGGCAATAGTGATATATATGCGGATTAGACACAAAAAAAACACTTATCAAATGGCTACAATTTAAGGAATGTGTTTAGTGACGGCATCAGATTCCTAATTGATGGAGAAAGGTCTGGTGGTAAGAAAAGTTGCTTCTAGGAGGTTGTCAAGTGTTTTCACTTTATGATTCCATTCTTGGGTGGTTGGTTTGGCCCTTGTTTCTGTAACTCGAATCCTAGACCGGTATATCCCATTTTAATTTTACACCATTGTAAACCTTACGCCTTTTTTACTCTCTGATAGAGGTTCTCAGCATTGAAAAATCTTCGTAAACTAAATCACACGTGTATATGCTGATATTTAAGAGATATACAGTCAAGAAAATCCAGGGCAATGGTGATATATATGCGGATTAGACACAAAAAAAAAACACTCAACAAGGGCTACAATTTAAGGAATGTGTTTAGTGACGGCATCAGATTCCTAATTGATGGAGAAAGATCTGGTGGCAAGAAAAGCTGCTACTAGGAGGTTGTCAAGTGTTTTCGCTCGACGATTTCATTCTTGGGTGGTTGGTTTAGCCCTTGTTCCTGTAACTCGAATCCTAGCCCGGTATATCCCATTTTAATTTTACACCATTAAGAACCTTACGCCTTTTTTACTCTCTGATCGAGGTTCCCGGCATTGAAAAATCTTAGTAAACAAAATCACACGTGTATATGTTGACATTTAAGAGATATACAGTCAAGAAAATCAAGGGCAATGGTGAAATATATACGGATTAGACACAAAAAAAAAACACTCAACAAATGGCTACAATTTAAGGAATGTGTTTAATGACGGCATCAGATTCCTAATTGATGGAGAAAGGTCTGGTGGTAAGAAAAGCTGCTTTTAGGAGGTTGTCAAGTGTTTTCGCTCGACGATTCCATTCTTACGGGGTTGGTTTAGCCCTTGTTCCTGTAACTCGAATCCTAGCCCGGTATATCCCATTTTAATTTTACACCATTGTGAACCTTACGCCTTTTTTACTCTCTGATCGAGGTTTTCGGCATTGAAAAATCTTCGTAAACTAAATCACACGTGTATATGTTGATATTTAAGAGATATACGGTCAAGAAAATCAATGGCAATGGTGATATATATGCGGAATGGACACAAAAAAAAAAACATTCAACAAAGGCTACATTTTAAGGAATGTGTTTAGTGACGGCATCAGATTCCTAATTCATGGAGAAAGGTCTGGTGGCAAGAAAAGCTGCTTCTAGGAGGTTGTCAAGTGTTTTCTCTCGACGATTCCATTCTTGGGTGGTTGGTTTGGCCCTTGTTCCTGTAACTCGAATCCTAGCCCGGTATATCCCATTTTAATTTTACACCATTGGGAACCTTACGCCTTTTTTACTCTCTGATCGAGGTTTTCGGCATTGAAAAAACTTCGTAAACGAAATCACACGTGTATTTGTTGACATTTAAGAGATATACAGTCAAGAAAATCAAGGGCAACGGTGATATATATGCGGATTAGACACAAAAAAAACACTCAACAAATGGCCACCATTTAAGGAATGTGTTTAGTGACGGCATCAGATTCCTAATTAATGGAGAAAGGTCTGGTGGCAATTAAAGCTGCTTCTAGGAGGTTGTCAAGTGTTTTCGCTCGACGATTGTTCTCGGCATTGAAAAATCTTCGTAAACTAAGTCACACATGTATATGTTGATATTTAAGAGATATACAGTCAAGAAAATCAAGGGCAATGGTGATATATATGCAGACTAGACACCAAAAAAAAACTCAACACAGGCTACAATTGAAGGAATGTGTTTAGTGACGGCATCAGATTCCTAATTGATGGAGAAAGGTCTGGTGGCAAGAAAAGCTGCTTCTAGGAGGTTATCAAGTGTTTTCGCTCGACGATTCCATTCTTGGGAGGTTGGTTTGGCCCTTTTTCATGGAAGTCGAATCCTAGACCGGTATATCCCATTTTAATTTTACACCATTGAGAACCTTACGCCTTTTTTACTCTCTGATCGAGGTTCTCGGCATTGAAAAATTTTCGAAAACTAAATCACACGTTTATATGTTGATATTTAAGAGATATACAGTCAAGAAAATCAAGGGCAATGTTGATATATATGCGTATTAGACACCAAAAAATTCACTCAACAAAAGGCAACAATTTAAGGAATGTGTTTAGTGACGACATCAGATTCCTAATTGATGGAGAAAGGTCTAGTGGCAAGAAAAGCTGCTTCTAGGAGGTTGTCAATTGTTTCCGCTCGACGATTCCATTCTTGGGTGGTTGGTTTGGCACTTGTTCCTGTAACTCGAATCCTAGCCCGGTATATCCCTTTTTAATTTTACACCATTTAGAACCTTACACCTTTTTTACTCTTTGATCGAGGTTCTCAGCATTGAAAAATCTTCATAAACTAAATCACACGTGTATATGTTGATATTTAAGAGATATACAGTCAAGAAAATCAAGGGCAATGGTGATATATATGCGAATTAGACACAAAAAAAACACTCAACAAATGGCTACAATTTAAGGAATGTGTTTAGTGACGGCATCAGATTCCTAATTGATGGAGAATTATCTGGTGGCAAGAAAAGCTGCTACTAGGAGGTTGTCAAGTGTTTTCGCTCGACGATTCCATTCTTGGGTGGTTGGTTTGGCACTTGTTCCTGTAACTCGAATCCTAGCCCGGTATATCCCATTTTAATTTTACACCATTGAGAACCTTACGCATTTTTACTCTCTGATCGAGGTTCTCGGCATTGAAAAATCTTCGTAAACTAAATCACACGTGTATATGTTGATATTTAAGAGATATACAGTCAAGAAAATCAAGGGCAATGGTGATATATATGCGGATTAGACACCAAAAAAAAAACACTCAACAAGGGCTACAATTTAAGGAATGTGTTTAGTGACGGCATCGGATTCCTAATTAATGGAGAAAGGTCTGGTGGCAAGAAAAGCTGCTTCTAGGAGGTTGTCAAGTATTTTCGCTCGACGATTCCATTATTGGGTGGTTGGTTTGGCCCTTGTTCCTGTAACTCGAATCCTAGCCCGGTATATCCATTTTTAATTTTACACCATTTAGAACCTTACACCTTTTTTACACTCTGATCGAGGTTCTCGGCATTGAAAAATCTTCGTAAAGTAAATCACACGTGTATATGTTGATATTTAAGAGATATACAGTCATGAAAATCAAGGGCACTGGTGATATATATGCGGATTAGACACCAAAAAAAAAAACACTCAACAAGGGCTACAATTTAAGGAATGTGTTTAGTGACGGCATCAGATTCCTAATTAATGGAGAAAGGTCTGGTGGCAAGAACAGCTGCTTCTAGGAGGTTGTCAAGTATTTTCGCTCGACGATTCCATTCTTGGGTGGTTGGTTTGGCCCTTGTTCCTGTAACTCGAATCCTAGCCCGGTATATCCCATTTTAATTTTACACCATTGAGAACCTTACGCCTTTTTTACTCTCTGATCGAGGTTCTCGGCATTGAAAAATCTTCGTAAACTAAATCACACGTTTATATGTTGATATTTAAGAGATATACAGTCAAGAAAATCAAGGGCAATGATGATATATATGCGTATTAGACACCAAAAAAAATCACTCAACAAATGGCTACAATTTAAGGAATGTGTTTAGTGACGGCATCAAATTCCTAATTGATGGAGAAAAGTCTGGTGGCAAGAAAAGCTGCTTCTAGGAGGTTGTCAAGTGTTTTCGCTCGACGATTCCATTCTTGGGTGGTTGGTTTGGCACTTGTTCCTGTAACTCGAATTCTAGCCCGGTATATCCCTTTTTAATTTTACACCATTTAGAACCTTACACCTTTTTTACTCTCTGATCAAGGTTCTCGGCATTGAAAAATCTTCGTAAACTAAATCACACGTGTATATGTTGATATTTAAGAGATATACAGTCAAGAAAATCAAGGGCAATGGTGATATATATGCGAATTAGACACAAAAAAAACACTCAACAAATGGCTACAATTTAAGGAATGTGTTTAGTGACGGCATCAGATTCCTAATTGATGGAGAAATGTCTGGTGGCAAGAAAAGCTGCTACTAGGAGGTTGTCAAGTGTTTTCGCTCGACGATTCCATTCTTGGGTGGTTGGTTTAGCCCTTGTTCCTGTAACTCGAATCCTAGCCCGGTATATCCCATTTTAATTTTACACCATTGAGAACCTTATGCCTTTTTTACTCTCTGATCGAGGTTCTCGGCATTGAAAGATCTTCGTAAACTAAATCACACGTGTATATGTTGATATTTAAGAGATATACAGTCAAGAAAATCAAGGGCAATGGTGATATATATGCGGATTAGACACCAACAAAAAAACACTCAACAAAGGCTACAATTTAAGGAATGTGTTTAGTGACGGCATCAGATTCCTAATTGATGGAGAAAGGTCTGGTGGCAAGAAAAGCTGCTTCTAGGAAGTTGTCAAGTGTTTTCGCTCGACGATTCCATTCTTGGGTGGTTGGTTTGGCCCTTGTTCCTGTAAGTCGAATCCTAGCCCGGTATATCCCATTTTAATTTTACACCCTTGAGAACCTTACGCCTTTTTTACTCTCTGATCGAGGTTCTCGGCATTGAAATATCTTCGTAAACTAAATCACACGTTTATATGTTGATATTTAAGAGATATACAGTCAAGAAAATCAAGGGCAATGTTGATATATATGCGTATTAGACACAAAAAAAAATCAGTCAACAAATGGCTACAATTTAAGGAATGTGTCTAGTGAGGGCATCAGATTCCTAATTGATGGAGAAAGGTCTGGTGGCAATTAAAGCTGCTTCTAGGAGGTTGTCAAGTGTTTTCGCTCGACGATTCCATTCTTGGGTGGTTGGTTTGGCACTTGTTCCTGTAACTCGAATCCTAGCTCGGTATATCCCTTTTTAATTTTACACCATTTAGAACCTTACACCTTTTTTACTCTCTGATCAAGGTTCTCGGCATTGAAAAATCTTCGTAAACTAAATCACACGTGTATATGTTGATATTTAAGAGATATACAGTCAAGAAAATCAAGCGCAATGGTGATATATATGCGAATTAGACACAAAAAAAACACTCAACAAACGGCTACAATTTAAGGAATGTGTTTAGTGACGGCATCAGATTCCTAATTGATGGAGAAATGTCTGGTGGCAAGAAAAGCTGCTACTAGGAGGTTGTCAAGTGTTTTCGCTCGACGATTCCATTCTTGGGTGGTTGGTTTAGCCCTTGTTCCTGTAACTCGAATCCTAGCCCGGTATATCCCATTTTAATTTTACACCATTGAGAACCTTATGCCTTTTTTACTCTCTGATCGAGTTTGTCGGCATTGAAAGATCTTCGTAAACTAAATCACACGTGTATATGTTGATATTTAAGAGATATACAGTCAAGAAAATCAAGGGCAATGGTGATATATATCCGGATTAGACACCAAAAAAAAAACACTCAACAAAGGCTACAATTTAAGGAATGTGTTTAGTGACGGCATCAGATTCCTAATTGATGGAGAAAGGTCTGGTGGCAAGAAAAGCTGCTTCTAGGAAGTTGTCAAGTGTTTTCGCTCGACGATTCCATTCTTGGGTGGTTGGTTTGGCCCTTGTTCCTGTAAGTCGAATCCTAGCCCGGTATATCCCATTTTAATTTTACACCCTTCAGAACCTTACGCCTTTTTTACTCTCTGATCGAGGTTCTCGGCATTGAAATATCTTCGTAAGCTAAATCACACGTTTATATGTTGATATTTAAGAGATATACAATCAAGAAAATCAAGGGCAATGTTGATATATATGCGTATTAGACACCAAAAAAAATCAGTCAACAAATGGCTACAATTTAAGGAATGTGTCTAGTGAGGGCATCAGATTCCTAATTGATGGAGAAAGGTCTGGTGGCAATTAAAGCTGCTTCTAGGAGGTTGTCAAGTGTTTTCGCTCGACGATTCCATTCTTGGGTGGTTGGTTTGGCCCTTGTTCCTGTAACTCGAATCCTAGCCCGGTATATCACATTTTAATTTTACACCATTGAGAACCTTACGCCTTTTTTACTCTCTGATCGAGGTTCTCGGCATTGAAAAATCTTCGTAGACTAAATCACACGTATATATGTTGATATTTAAGAGATATACAGTCAAGAAAATCAAGGGCAATGGTGATATATATGCGGATTAGACACAAAAAAAAACTCAACAAATGGCTACAATTTAAGGAATGTGTTTAGTGAGGGCATCAGATTCCTAATTGAAGGAGAAAGGCCTGGTGGTAAGAAAAGCTGCTTCTAGGAGGTTGTCAAGTGTTTTCGCTTGACGATTCCATTCTTGGGTGGTTGGTTTGGCCCTTTTTCCTGTAACTCGATTCCTACCCCGGTATATCCCATTTTAATTTTACACCATTGTGAACCTTACGCCTTTTTTACTCTCTGATCGAGGTTCTCAACATTGAAAAATCTTCGTAAACTAAATCACACGTGTATATGTTGATATTTAAGAGATATACAGTCAAGAAAATCAAGGGCAATGGTGATATATATGCGGATTAGACACCCAAAAAAAAACACTCAACAAGGGCTACAATTTAAGGAATGTGTTTAGTGACGGCATCAGATTCCTAGTTGATGGAGAAAGGTCTGGTGGCAAGAAAAGCTGCTACTAGGAGGTTGTCAAGTGTTTTCGCTTGACGATTCCATTCTTGGGTGATTGGTTTAGCCCTTGTTCCTGTAACTCGAATCCTAGCCCGGTATATCCCATTTTAATTTTACACCATTAAGAACCTTACGCCTTTTTTACTCTCTGATCGAGGTTCTCGGCATTGAAAAATCTTCGTAAACTAAATCACACGTGTATATGTTGATATTTAAGAGATATACAGTCAAGAAAATCATGGACAATGGTGATATATATGCGGATTAGACACAAAAAAAAAACACTCAACAAATGGCTACAATTTAAGGAATGTGCTTAGTGAGGGCATCAGATTCCTAATTGATGGAGAAAGGCCTGGTGGTAAGAAAAGCTGCTTCTAGGAGGTTGTAAGTATTTTCGCTTGACGATTCCATTCTTGGGTGGCTGGTTTGGCCCTTGTTCCTGTAACTCGAATCCTAGCCCGGTATATCCCATTTTAATTTTACACCATTGAGAACCTTACGCATTTTTACTCTCTGATCGAGGTTCTCGGCATTGAAAAATCTTCATAAACTAAATCACACGTGTATATGTTGATATTTAAGAGATATACAGTCAAGAAAATCAAGGGCAATGGTGATATATATGCGGATTAGAAACCAAAAAAAAAACACTCAACAAGAGCTACAATTTAAGGAATGTGTTTAGTGACGGCATCAGATTCCTAATTAATGGAAAAAGGTCTGGTGGCAAGAAAAGCTGCTTCTAGGAGGTTGTCAAGTATTTTCGCTCGACGATTCCATTCTTGGGTGGTTGGTTTGGCCCTTGTTCCTGTAACTCGAATCCTAGCCCGGTATATCTATTTTAATTTTACACTATTGAGAACCTTACGCCTTTTTTACTCTCTGATCGAGGTTCTCAGCATTGAAAAATCTTCGTAAACTAAATCACACGTTTATATGTTGATATTTATGAGATATACAGTCAAGAAAATCAAGGGCAATGTTGATATATATGCGTATTAGACACCAAAAAAAATCACTCAACGAATGGCTACAATTTAAGGAATGTGTTTAGTGACAGCATTAGATTCCTAATTGATGGAGAAAAGTCTGGTGGCAAGAAAAGCTGCTTCTAGGAGGTTGTCAAGTGTTTTCGATCGACGATTCCATTCTTGGGTGGTTGGTTTGGCACTTGTTCCTGTAACTCGAATCCTAGCCCGGTATATCCCTTTTTAATTTTACACCATTTAGAACCTTACACCTTTTTTACTCTCTGATCGAGGTTCTCGGAATTGAAAAATCTTCGTAAACTAAATCACACGTGTATATGTTGATATTTAAGAGATATACAGTCAAGAAAATCAAGGGCAATGGTGATATATATGCGAATTAGACACAAAAAAAAAACACTCAACAAATGGCTACAATTTAAGGAATGTGTTTAGTGACGGCATCAGATTCCTAATTGATGGAGAAATGTCTGGTGGTAAGAAAAGCTGCTACTAGGAGGTTGTCAAGTGTTTTCGCTCGACGATTCCATTCTTGGGTGGTTGGTTTAGCCCTTATTCCTGTAACTCGAATCCTAGCCTGGTATATCCCATTTTAATTTTACACCATTGAGAACCTTATGCCTTTTTTACTCTCTGATCGAGGTTCTCGGCATTGAAAGATCTTCGTAAACTAAATCACACGTGTATATGTTGATATTTAAGAGATATACAGTCAAGAAAATCAAGGGCAATGGTGATATATATGCGGATTAGACACCAACAAAAAAACACTCAACAAAGGCTACAATTTAAGGAATGTGTTTAGTGACGGCATCAGATTCCTAATTGATGGAGAAAGGTCTGGTGGCAAGAAAAGCTGCTTCTAGGAAGTTGTCAAGTGTTTTCGCTCGACGATTCCATTCTTGGGTGGTTGGTTTGGCCCTTGTTCCTGTAAGTCGAATCCTAGCCCGGTATATCCCATTTTAATTTTACACCCTTGAGAACCTTACGCCTTTTTTACTCTCTGATCGAGGTTCTCGGCATTGAAATATCTTCGTAAACTAAATCACACGTTTATATGTTGATATTTAAGAGATATACAGTCAAGAAAATCAAGGGCAATGTTGATATATATGCGTTTTAGACACAAAAAAAAATCAGTCAACAAATGGCTACAATTTAAGGAATGTGTCTAGTGAGGGCATCAGATTCCTAATTGATGGAGAAAGGTCTGGTGGCAATTAAAGCTGCTTCTAGGAGGTTGTCAAGTGTTTTCGCTCGACGATTCCATTCTTGGGTGGTTGGTTTGGCACTTGTTCCTGTAACTCGAATCCTAGCCCGGTATATCCCTTTTTAATTTTACACCATTTAGAACCTTACACCTTTTTTACTCTCTGATCAAGGTTCTCGGCATTGAAAAATCTTCGTAAACTAAATCACACATGTATATGTTGATATTTAAGAGATATACAGTCAAGAAAATCAAGGGCAATGGTGATATATATGCGAATTAGACACAAAAAAAAACACTCAACAAACGGCTACAATTTAAGGAATGTGTTTAGTGACGGCATCAGATTCCTAATTGATGGAGAAATGTCTGGTGGCAAGAAAAGCTGCTACTAGGAGGTTGTCAAGTGTTTTCGCTCGACGATTCCATTCTTGGGTGGTTGGTTTAGCCCTTGTTCCTGTAACTCGAATCCTAGCCCGGTATATCCCATTTTAATTTTACACCATTGAGAACCTTATGCCTTTTTTACTCTCTGATCGAGGTTGTCGGCATTGAAAGATCTTCGTAAACTAAATCACACGTGTATATGTTGATATTTAAGAGATATACAGTCAAGAAAATCAAGGGCAATGGTGATATATATCCGGATTAGACACCAAAAAAAAACACTCAACAAAGGCTACAATTTAAGGAATGTGTTTAGTGACGGCATCAGATTCCTAATTGATGGAGAAAGGTCTGGTGGCAAGAAAAGCTGCTACTAGGAAGTTGTCAAGTGTTTTCGCTGGACGATTCCATTCTTGGGTGGTTGGTTTGGCCCTTGTTCCTGTAAGTCGAATCCTAGCCCGGTATATCCCATTTTAATTTTACACCCTTCAGAACCTTACGCCTTTTTTACTCTCTGATCGAGGTTCTCGGCATTGAAATATCTTCGTAAGCTAAATCACACGTTTATATGTTGATATTTAAGAGATATACAGTCAAGAAAATCAAGGGCAATGTTGATATATATGCGTATTAGACACCAAAAAAAATCAGTCAACAAATGGCTACAATTTAAGGAATGTGTCTAGTGAGGGCATCAGATTCCTAATTGATGGAGAAAGGTCTGGTGGCAATTAAAGCTGCTTCTAGGAGGTTGTCAAGTGTTTTCGCTCGACGATTCCATTCTTGGGTGGTTGGTTTGGCCCTTGTTCCTGTAACTCGAATCCTAGCCCGGTATATCACATTTTAATTTTACACCATTGAGAACCTTACGCCTTTTTTACTCTCTGATCGAGGTTCTCGGCATTGAAAAATCTTCGTAAACTAAATCACACGTATATATGTTGATATTTAAGAGATATACAGTCAAGAAAATCAAGGGCAATGGTGATATATATGCGGATTAGACACAAAAAAAAACTCAACAAATGGCTACAATTTAAGGAATGTGTTTAGTGAGGGCATCAGATTCCTAATTGATGGAGAAAGGCCTGGTGGTAAGAAAAGCTGCTTCTAGGAGGTTGTCAAGTGTTTTCGCTTGACGATTCCATTCTTGGGTGGTTGGTTTGGCCCTTTTTCCTGTAACTCGATTCCTACCCCGGTATATCCCATTTTAATTTTACACCATTGTGAACCTTACGCCTTTTTTACTCTCTGATCGAGGTTCTCAACATTGAAAAATCTTCGTAAACTAAATCACACGTGTATATGTTGATATTTAAGAGATATACAGTCAAGAAAATCAAGGGCAATGGTGATATATATGCGGATTAGACACCCAAAAAAAAACACTCAACAAGGGCTACAATTTAAGGAATGTGTTTAGTGACGGCATCAGATTCCTAGTTGATGGAGAAAGGTCTGGTGGCAAGAAAAGCTGCTACTAGGAGGTTGTCAAGTGTTTTCGCTTGACGATTCCATTCTTGGGAGATTGGTTTAGCCCTTGTTCCTGTAACTCGAATCCTAGCCCGGTATATCCCATTTTAATTTTACACCATTAAGAACCTTACGTCTTTTTTACTCTCTGATCGAGGTTCTCGGCATTGAAAAATCTTCGTAAACTAAATCACACGTGTATATGTTGATATTTAAGAGATATACAGTCAAGAAAATCATGGACAATGGTGATATATATGCGGATTAGACACAAAAAAAAACACTCAACAAATGGCTACAATTTAAGGAATGTGCTTAGTGAGGGCATCAGATTCCTAATTGATGGAGAAAGGCCTGGTGGTAAGAAAAGCTGCTTCTAGGAGGTTGTAAGTATTTTCGCTTGACGATTCCATTCTTGGGTGGCTGGTTTGGCCCTTGTTCCTGTAACTCGAATCCTAGCCCGGTATATCCCATTTTAATTTTACACCATTGAGAACCTTACGCATTTTTACTCTCTGATCGAGGTTCTCGGCATTGAAAGATCTTCGTAAACTAAATCACACGTGTATATGTTGATATTTAAGAGATATACAGTCAAGAAAATCAAGGGCAATGGTGATATATATGCGGATTAGACACCAAAAAAATTCACTCAACAAGGGCTACAATTTAAGGAATGTGTTTAGTGACGGCATCAGATTCCTAATTGAATGAGAAAGGTCTGGTGGCAAGAAAAGCTGCTTCTAGGAGGTTGTCAAGAATTTTCGCTCGACGATTCCTTTCTTGGGTGGTTGGTTTGGCCCTTGTTCCTGTAACTCGAATCCTCGCCCGGTATATCCCATTTTAATTTTACACCATTGAGAACCTTACGCTTTTTTAGTCTCTGGTCGAGGTTCTCGGCATTGAAAAATCTTCGTAAACAAAATCACACGTGTATATGTTGACATTTAAGAGATATACAGTCAAGAAAATCAAGGGCAATGGTGAAATATATGCGGATTAGACACAAAAAAAAACACTCAACAAATGGCTACAATTTAAGGAATGTGTTTAATGACGGCATCAGATTCCTAATTGATGGAGAAAGGTCTGGTGGTAAGAAAAGCTGCTTCTAGGAGGTTGTCAAGTGTTTTCGCTCGACGATTCCATTCTTGCGGGGTTGGTTTAGCCCTTGTTCCTGTAACTCGAATCCTAGCCCGGTATATCCCATTTTAATTTTACACCATTGTGAACCTTACGCCTTTTTTACTCTCTGATCGAGGTTCTCGGCATTGAAAAATCTTCGTAAACTAAATCACACGTGTATATGTTGATATTTAAGAGATATACGGTCAAGAAAATCAATGGCAATTGTGATATATATGCGGAATGGACACAAAAAAAACATTCAACAAAGGCTACATTTTAAGGAATGTGTTTAGTGACGGCATCAGATTCCTAATTCATGGAGAAAGGTCTGGTGGCAAGAAAAGCTGCTTCTAGGAGGTTGTCAAGTGTTTTCGCTCGACGATTCCATTCTTGGGTGGTTGGTTTGTCCCTTGTTCCTGTAACTCGAATCCTAGCCCGGTATATCCCATTTTAATTTTACACCATTGAGAACCTTACGCCTTTTTTACTCTCTGATCGAGGTTTTCGGCATTGAAAAATCTTCGTAAACGAAATCACACGTGTATATGTTGACATTTAAGAGATATACAGTTAAGAAAATCAAGGGCAACGGTGATATATATGCGGATTAGACACAAAAAAAACACTCAACAAATGGCCACCATTTAAGGAATGTGTTTAGTGACGGCATCAGATTCCTAATTAATGGAGAAAGGTCTGGTGGCAATTAAAGCTGCTTCTAGGAGGTTGTCAAGTGTTTTCGCTCGACGATTCCATTCTTGGGAGGTTGGTTTGGCCCTTTTTCATGGAAGTCGAATCCTAGACCGGTATATCCCATTTTAATTTTACACCATTGAGAACCTTACGCCTTTTTTACTCTCTGATCGAGGTTCTCGGCATTGAAAATTTTTCGAAAACTAAATCACACGTTTATATGTTGATATTTAAGAGATATACAGTCAAGAAAATCAAGGGCAATGTTGATATATATGCGTATTAGACACCAAAAAATTCACTCAACAAAAGGCTACAATTTAAGGAATGTGTTTAGTGACGACATCAGATTCCTAATTGATGGAGAAAGGTCTAGTGGCAAGAAAAGCTGCTTCTAGGAGGTTGTCAATTGTTTTCGCTCGACGATTCCATTCTTGGGTGGTTGGTTTGGCACCTGTTCCTGTAACTCGAATCCTAGCCCGGTATATCCCTTTTTAATTTTACACCATTTAGAACCTTACACCTTTTTTACTCTTTGATCGAGGTTCTCAGCATTGAAAAATCTTCATAAACTAAATCACACGTGTATATGTTGATATTTAAGAGATATACAGTCAAGAAAATCAAGGGCAATGGTGATATATATGCGAATTAGACACAAAAAAAACACTCAACAAATGGCTACAATTTAAGGAATGTGTTTAGTGACGGCATCAGATTCCTAATTGATGGAGAAATGTCTGGTGGCTAGAAAAGCTGCTACTAGGAGGTTGTCAAGTGTTTTCGCTCGACGATTCCATTCTTGGGTGGTTGGTTTGGCCCTTGTTCCGGTAACTCGAATCCTAGCCCGGTATATCCCATTTTAATTTTACACCATTGAGAACCTTACGCATTTTTACTCTCTGATCGAGGTTCTCGGCATTGAAAAATCTTCGTAAACTAAATCACACGTGTATATGTTGATATTTAAGAGATATACAGTCAAGAAAATCAAGGGCAATGGTGATATATATGCGGATTAGACACCAAAAAAAAAAACACTCAACAAGGGCTACAATTTAAGGAATGTGTTTAGTGACGGCATCAGATTCCTAATTAATGGAGAAAGGTCTGGTGGCAAGAAAAGCTGCTTCTAGGAGGTTGTCAAGTATTTTCGCTCGACGATTCCATTCTTGGGTGGTTGGTTTGGCCCTTGTTCCTATAACTCGAATCCTAGCCCGGTATATATCCCATTATAATTTTACACCATTGAGAACCTTACGCCTTTTTTCTCTCTGATCGAGGTTCTCGGCATTTAAAAATTTTCGTAAACTAAATCACACGTTTATATGTTGATATTTAAGAGATATACAGTCAAGAAAATCAAGGGCAATGTTGATATATATGCGTATTAGACACCAAAAAAAATCACTCAACAAATGGCTACAATTTAAGGAATGTGTTTAGTGACGGCATCAGATTCCTAATTGATGGAGAAAAGTCTGGTGGCAAGAAAAGCTGCATCTAGGAGGTTGTCAAGTGTTTTCGCTCGACGATTCCATTCTTGGGTGGTTGGTTTGGCACTTGTTCCTGTAACTCAAATCCTAGCCCGGTATATCCATTTTTAATTTTACACCATTTAGAACCTTACACCTTTTTTACTCTCTGATCGAGGTTCTCGGCATTGAAAAATCTTCGTAAAGTAAATCACACGTGTATATGTTGATATTTAAGAGATATACAGTCATGAAAATCAAGGGCACTGGTGATATATATGCGGATTAGACACCAAAAAAAAAACACTCAACAAGGGCTACAATTTAAGGAATGTGTTTATTGACGGCATCAGATTCCTAATTAATGGAGAAAGGTCTGGTGGCAAGAACAGCTGCTTCTAGGAGGTTGTTAAGTATTTTCGCTCGACGATTCCATTCTTGGGTGGTTGGTTTGGCCCTTGTTCCTGTAACTCGAATCCTAGCCCGGTATATCCCATTTTAATTTTACACCATTGAGAACCTTACGCCTTTTTTACTCTCTGATCGAGGTTCTCGGCATTGAAAAATCTTCGTAAACTAAATCACACGTTTATATGTTGATATTTAAGAGATATACAGTCAAGAAAATCAAGGGCAATGATGATATATATGCGTATTAGACACCAAAAAAAATCACTCAACAAATGGCTACAATTTAAGGAATGTGTTTAGTGACGGCATCAAATTCCTAATTGATGGAGAAAAGTCTGTTGGCAAGAAAAGCTGCTTCTAGGAGGTTGTCAAGTGTTTTCGCTCGACGATTCCATTCTTGGGTGGTTGGTTTGGCCCTTGTTCCTGTAACTCGAATTCTAGCCCGGTATATCCCTTTTTAATTTTACACCATTTAGAACCTTACACCTTTTTTACTCTCTGATCAAGGTTCTCGGCATTGAAAAATCTTCGTAAACTAAATCACACGTGTATATGTTGATATTTAAGAGATATACAGTTAAGAAAATCAAGGGCAATGGTGATATATATGCGAATTAGACACAAAAAAAACACTCAACAAATGGCTACAATTTAAGGAATGTGTTTAGTGACGGCATCAGATTCCTAATTGATGGAGAAATGTCTGGTGGCAAGAAAAGCTGCTACTAGGAGGTTGTCAAGTGTTTTCGCTCGACGATTCCATTCTTGGGTGGTTGGTTTAGCCCTTGTTCCTGTAACTCGAATCCTAGCCCGGTATATCCCATTTTAATTTTACACCATTGAGAACCTTATGCCTTTTTTACTCTCTGGTCGAGGTTCTCGGCATTGAAAGATCTTCGTAAAGTAAATCACACGTGTATATGTTGATATTTAAGAGATATACAGTCAAGAAAATCAAGGGCAATGGTGATATATATGCGGATTAGACACAAAAAAAAACACTCAACAAAGGCTACAATTTAAGGAATGTGTTTAGTGACGGCATCAGATTCCTAATTGATGGAGAAAGGTCTGGTGGCAAGAAAAGCTGCTTCTAGGAAGTTGTCAAGTGTTTTCGCTCGACGATTCCATTCTTGGGTGGTTGGTTTGGCCCTTGTTCCTGTAAGTCGAATCCTAGCCCGGTATATCCCATTTTAATTTTACACCCTTGAGAACCTTACGCCTTTTTTACTCTCTGATCGAGGTTCTCGGCATTGAAATATCTTCGTAAACTAAATCACACGTTTATATGTTGATATTTAAGAGATATACAGTCAAGAAAATCAAGGTCAATGTTGATATATATGCGTATTAGACACCAAAAAAAATCAGTCAACAAATGGCTACAATTTAAGGAATGTGTCTAGTGAGGGCATCAGATTCCTAATTGATGGAGAAAGGTCTGGTGGCAATTAAAGCTGCTTCTAGCAGGTTGTCAAGTGTTTTCGCTCGACGATTCCATTCTTGGGTGGTTGGTTTGGCACTTGTTCCTGTAACTCGAATCCTAGCCCGGTATATCCCTTTTTAATTTTACACCATTTAGAACCTTACACCTTTTTTACTCTCTGATCAAGGTTCTCGGCATTGAAAAATCTTCGTAAACTAAATCACGCGTGTATATGTTGATATTTAAGAGATATACAGTCAAGAAAATCAAGGGCAATGGTGATATATATGCGAATTAGACACAAAAAAAAACACTCAACAAACGGCTACAATTTAAGGAATGTGTTTAGTGACGGCATCAGATTCCTAATTGATGGAGAAATGTCTGGTGGCAAGAAAAGCTGCTACTAGGAGGTTGTCAAGTGTTTTCGCTCGACGATTCCATTCTTGGGTGGTTGGTTTAGCCCTTGTTCCTGTAACTCGAATCCTAGCCCGGTATATCCCGTTTTAATTTTACACCATTGAGAACCTTACGCATTTTTCCTCTCTGATCGAGGTTCTCGGCATTGAAAAATCTTCGTAAACTAAATCACACGTGTATATGTTGATATTTAAGAGATATACAGTCAAGAAAATCAAGGGCAATGGTGATATATATGCGGATTAGACACCAAAAAAAAACACTCAACAAGGGCTACAATTTAAGGAATGTGTTTAGTGACGGCATCAGATTCCTAATTAATGGAGAAAGGTCTGGTGGCAAGAAAAGCTGCTTCTAGGAGGTTGTCAAGTATTTTCGCTCGACGATTCCATTCTTGGGTGGTTGGTTTGGCCCTTGTTCCTATAACTCGAATCCTAGCCCGGTATATATCCCATTATAATTTTACACCATTGAGAACCTTACGCCTTTTTTCTCTCTGATCGAGGTTCTCGGCATTTAAAAATTTTCGTAAACTAAATCACACGTTTATATGTTGATATTTAAGAGATATACAGTCAAGAAAATCAAGGGCAATGTTGATATATATGCGTATTAGACACCAAAAAAAATCACTCAACAAATGGCTACAATTTAAGGAATGTGTTTAGTGACGGCATCAGATTCCTAATTGATGGAGAAAAGTCTGGTGGCAAGAAAAGCTGCATCTAGGAGGTTGTCAAGTGTTTTCGCTCGACGATTCCATTCTTGGGTGGTTGGTTTGGCACTTGTTCCTGTAACTCAAATCCTAGCCCGGTATATCCATTTTTAATTTTACACCATTTAGAACCTTACACCTTTTTTACTCTCTGATCGAGGTTCTCGGCATTGAAAAATCTTCGTAAAGTAAATCACACGTGTATATGTTGATATTTAAGAGATATACAGTCATGAAAATCAAGGGCACTGGTGATATATATGCGGATTAGACACCAAAAAAAAAACACTCAACAAGGGCTACAATTTAAGGAATGTGTTTATTGACGGCATCAGATTCCTAATTAATGGAGAAAGGTCTGGTGGCAAGAACAGCTGCTTCTAGGAGGTTGTTAAGTATTTTCGCTCGACGATTCCATTCTTGGGTGGTTGGTTTGGCCCTTGTTCCTGTAACTCGAATCCTAGCCCGGTATATCCCATTTTAATTTTACACCATTGAGAACCTTACGCCTTTTTTACTCTCTGATCGAGGTTCTCGGCATTGAAAAATCTTCGTAAACTAAATCACACGTTTATATGTTGATATTTAAGAGATATACAGTCAAGAAAATCAAGGGCAATGATGATATATATGCGTATTAGACACCAAAAAAATCACTCAACAAATGGCTACAATTTAAGGAATGTGTTTAGTGACGGCATCAAATTCCTAATTGATGGAGAAAAGTCTGTTGGCAAGAAAAGCTGCTTCTAGGAGGTTGTCAAGTGTTTTCGCTCGACGATTCCATTCTTGGGTGGTTGGTTTGGCCCTTGTTCCTGTAACTCGAATTCTAGCCCGGTATATCCCTTTTTAATTTTACACCATTTAGAACCTTACACCTTTTTTACTCTCTGATCAAGGTTCTCGGCATTGAAAAATCTTCGTAAACTAAATCACACGTGTATATGTTGATATTTAAGAGATATACAGTTAAGAAAATCAAGGGCAATGGTGATATATATGCGAATTAGACACAAAAAAAACACTCAACAAATGGCTACAATTTAAGGAATGTGTTTAGTGACGGCATCAGATTCCTAATTGATGGAGAAATGTCTGGTGGCAAGAAAAGCTGCTACTAGGAGGTTGTCAAGTGTTTTCGCTCGACGATTCCATTCTTGGGTGGTTGGTTTAGCCCTTGTTCCTGTAACTCGAATCCTAGCCCGGTATATCCCATTTTAATTTTACACCATTGAGAACCTTATGCCTTTTTTACTCTCTGGTCGAGGTTCTCGGCATTGAAAGATCTTCGTAAAGTAAATCACACGTGTATATGTTGATATTTAAGAGATATACAGTCAAGAAAATCAAGGGCAATGGTGATATATATGCGGATTAGACACAAAAAAAAACACTCAACAAAGGCTACAATTTAAGGAATGTGTTTAGTGACGGCATCAGATTCCTAATTGATGGAGAAAGGTCTGGTGGCAAGAAAAGCTGCTTCTAGGAAGTTGTCAAGTGTTTTCGCTCGACGATTCCATTCTTGGGTGGTTGGTTTGGCCCTTGTTCCTGTAAGTCGAATCCTAGCCCGGTATATCCCATTTTAATTTTACACCCTTGAGAACCTTACGCCTTTTTTACTCTCTGATCGAGGTTCTCGGCATTGAAATATCTTCGTAAACTAAATCACACGTTTATATGTTGATATTTAAGAGATATACAGTCAAGAAAATCAAGGTCAATGTTGATATATATGCGTATTAGACACCAAAAAAAATCAGTCAACAAATGGCTACAATTTAAGGAATGTGTCTAGTGAGGGCATCAGATTCCTAATTGATGGAGAAAGGTCTGGTGGCAATTAAAGCTGCTTCTAGCAGGTTGTCAAGTGTTTTCGCTCGACGATTCCATTCTTGGGTGGTTGGTTTGGCACTTGTTCCTGTAACTCGAATCCTAGCCCGGTATATCCCTTTTTAATTTTACACCATTTAGAACCTTACACCTTTTTTACTCTCTGATCAAGGTTCTCGGCATTGAAAAATCTTCGTAAACTAAATCACGCGTGTATATGTTGATATTTAAGAGATATACAGTCAAGAAAATCAAGGGCAATGGTGATATATATGCGAATTAGACACAAAAAAAAACACTCAACAAACGGCTACAATTTAAGGAATGTGTTTAGTGACGGCATCAGATTCCTAATTGATGGAGAAATGTCTGGTGGCAAGAAAAGCTGCTACTAGGAGGTTGTCAAGTGTTTTCGCTCGACGATTCCATTCTTGGGTGGTTGGTTTAGCCCTTGTTCCTGTAACTCGAATCCTAGCCCGGTATATCCCGTTTTAATTTTACACCATTGAGAACCTTATGCCTTTTTTACTCTCTGATCGAGGTTCTCGGCATTGAAAGATCTTCGTAAACTAAATCACACGTGTATATGTTGATATTTAAGAGATATACAGTCAAGAAAATCAAGGGCAATGGTGATATATATGCGGATTAGACACCAAAAAAAAAAACACTCAACAAAGGCTACAATTTAAGGAATGTGTTTAGTGACGGCATCAGATTCCTAATTGATGGGGAAAGGTCTGGTGGCAAGAAAAGCTGCTTCTAGGACGTTGTCAAGTGTTTTCGCTCGACGATTCCATTCTTGGGTGGTTGGTTTGGCCCTTGTTCCTGTAAGTCGAATCCTAGCCCGGTATATCCCATTTTAATTTTACACCTTTCAGAACCTTACGCCTTTTTTACTCTCTGATCGAGGTTCTCGGCATTGAAATATCTTCGTAAACTAAATCACACGTTTATACGTTGATATTTAAGGGATATACAGTCAAGAAATCAAGGGCAATGTTGATATATATGCGTATTAGACACCAAAAAAAATCAGTCAACAAATGGCTACAATTTAAGGAATGTGTCTAGTGAGGGCATCAGATTCCTAATTGATGGAGAAAGGTCTGGTGGCAATTAAAGCTGCTTCTAGGAGGTTGTCAAGTGTTTTCGCTCGACGATTCCATTCTTGGGTGGTTGGTTTGGCCCTTGTTCCTGTAAATCGAATCCTAGCCCGGTATATCACATTTTAATTTTACACCATTGAGAACCTTACGCCTTTTTTACTCTCCGATCGAGGTTCTCGGCATTGAAAAATCTTCGTAAACTAAATCACACGTATATATGTTGATATTTAAGAGATATACAGTCAAGAAAATCAAGGGCAATGGTGATATATATGCGGATTAGACACAAAAAAAAACTCAACAAATGGCTACAATTTAGGGAATGTGTTTAGTGAGGGCATCAGATTCCTAATTGATGGAGAAAGGCCTGGTGGTAAGAAAAGCTGCTTCTAGGAGGTTGTCAAGTGTTTTCGCTTGACGATTCCATTCTTGGGTGGTTGGTTTGGCCCTTTTTCCTGTAACTCGATTCCTACCCCGGTATATCCCATTTTAATTTTACACCATTGTGAACCTTACGCCTTTTTTACTCTCTGATCGAGGTTCTCAACATTGAAAAATCTTCGTAAACTAAATCACACGTGTATATGTTGATATTTAAGAGATATACAGTCAAGAAAATCAAGGGCAATGGTGATATATATGCGGATTAGACACCCAAAAAAAAAAACACTCAACAAGGGCTACAATTTAAGGAATGTGTTTAGTGACGGCATCAGATTCCTAGTTGATGGAGAAAGGTCTGGTGGCAAGAAAAGCTGCTACTAGGAGGTTGTCAAGTGTTTTCGCTTGACGATTCCATTCTTGGGTGATTGGTTTAGCCCTTGTTCCTGTAACTCGAATCCTAGCCCGGTATATCCCATTTTAATTTTACACCATTAAGAAGCTTACGCCTTTTTTACTCTCTGATCGAGGTTCTCGGCATTGAAAAATCTTCGTAAACTAAATCACACATGTATATGTTGATATTTAAGAGATATACAGTCAAGAAAATCATGGACAATGGTGATATATATGCGGATTAGACACAAAAAAAAAACACTCAACAAATGGCTACAATTTAAGGAATGTGCTTAGTGAGGGCATCAGATTCCTAATTGATGGAGAAAGGCCTGGTGGTAAGAAAAGCTGCTTCTAGGAGGTTGTAAGTGTTTTCGCTTGACGATTTCATTCTTGGGTGGCTGGTTTGGCCCTTGTTCCTGTAACTCAAATCCTAGCCCGGTATATCCCATTTTAATTTTACACCATTGAGAACCTTATGCATTTTTACTCTCTGATGGAGGTTCTCGGCATTGAAAAATCTTCATAAACTAAATCACACGTGTATATGTTGATATTTAAGAGATATACAGTCAAGAAAATCAAGGGCAATGGTGATATATATGCGGATTAGAAACCAAAAAAAAAACACTCAACAAGGGCTACAATTTAAGGAATGTGTTTAGTGACGGCATCAGATTCCTAATTAATGGAAAAAGGTCTGGTGGCAAGAAAAGCTGCTTCTAGGAGGTTGTCAAGTATTTTCGCTCGACGATTCCATTCTTGGGTGGTTGGTTTGGCCCTTGTTCCTGTAACTCGAATCCTAGCCCGGTATATCCATTTTAATTTTACACTATTGAGAACCTTACGCCTTTTTTACTCTCTGATCGAGGTTCTCAGCATTGAAAAATCTTCGTAAACTAAATCACATTTTTATATGTTGATATTTAAGAGATATACAGTCAAGAAAATCAAGGGAAATGTTGATATATATGCGTATTAGACACCAAAAAAAATCACTCAACAAATGGCTACAATTTAAGGAATGTGTTTAGTGACAGCATTAGATTCCTAATTGATGGAGAAAAGTCTGGTGGCAAGAAAAGCTGCTTCTAGGAGGTTGTCAAGTGTTTTCGATCGACGATTCCATTCTTGGGTGGTTGGTTTGGCACTTGTTCCTGTAACTCGAATCCTAGCCCGGTATATCCCTTTTTAATTTTACACCATTTAGAACCTTACACCTTTTTTACTCTCTGATCGAGGTTCTCGGAATTGAAAAATCTTCGTAAACTAAATCACACGTGTATATGTTGATATTTAAGAGATATACAGTCAAGAAAATCAAGGGCAATGGTGATATATATGCGAATTAGACACAAAAAAAAACACTCAACAAATGGCTACAATTTAAGGAATGTGTTTAGTGACGGCATCAGATTCCTAATTGATGGAGAAATGTCTGGTGGCAAGAAAAGCTGCTACTAGGAGGTTGTCAAGTGTTTTCGCTCGACGATTCCATTCTTGGGTGGTTCGTTTAGCCCTTATTCCTGTAACTCGAATCCTAGCCCGGTATATCCCATTTTAATTTTACACCATTGAGAACCTTATGCCTTTTTTACTCTCTGATCGAGGTTCTCGGCATTGAAAGATCTTCGTAAACTAAATCACACGTGTATATGTTGATATTTAAGAGATATACAGTCAAGAAAATCAAGGGCAATGGTGATATATATGCGGATTAGACACCAAAAAAATTCACTCAACAAGGGCTACAATTTAAGGAATGTGTTTAGTGACGGCATCAGATTCCTAATTGATGGAGAAAGGTCTGGTGGCAAGAAAAGCTGCTTCTAGGAGGTTGTCAAGAATTTTCGCTAACCGATTCCTTTCTTGGGTGGTTGGTTTGGCCCTTGTTCCTGTAACTCGAATCCTCACCCGGTATATCCCATTTTAATTTTACACCATTGAGAACCTTACGCCTTTTTTACTCTCTGATCGAGGTTCTCGGCATTGAAAAATCTTTGTAAACTAAAACACCCGTGTATATGTTGACATTTAAGAGATATACAGTCAAGAAAATTAAGGGCAATGGTGATATATATGCGGATTAGACACAAAAAAAAACACTCAACAAATGGCTACAATTTAAGGAATGTGTCTAGTGAGGGCATCAGATTCCTAATTGATGGAGAAAGGTCTGGTGGCTATTAAAGTTGCTTCTAGGAGGTTGTCAAGTGTTTTCGCTCGACGATTCCATTCTTGGGTGGTTGGTTTGGCCCTTGTTCCTGTAACTCGAATCCTGGCCCGGTATATCACATTTTAATTTTACACCATTGAGAACCTTACGCCTTTTTTACTCTCTGATCGAGGTTCTCGGCATTGAAAAATCTTCGTAAACTAAATCACACGTGTATATGTTGACATTTAAGAGATATACAGTCAAGAAAATCAAGGGCAATGGTGATATATATGCGGATTAGACACACAAAAAAACCCACAACAAATGGCTACAATTTAAGTAATGTGTTTAGTGAGAGCATCAGATTCCTAATTGATGGAGAAAGGCCTGGTGGTAAGAAAAGCTGCATCTAGGAGGTTGTCAAGTGTTTTCGTTTGACGATTCCATTCTTGGGTTGTTGGTTTGGCCCTTGTTCCTGTAACTCGAATCCTAGCCCGGTATATCCCATTTTAATTTTACATCATTGTGAACCTTACGCCTTTTTTACTCTCTGATCGAGGTTCTCAGCATTGAAAAATCTTCGTAAACTAAATCACACGTGTATATGTTAATATTTAAGAGATATACAGTCAAGAAAATCAAGGGCAATGGTGATATATATGCGGATTAGACACCAAAAAAAAAAACACTCAACAAGGGCTACAATTTAAGGAATGTGTTTAGTGACGGCATCAGATTCCTAATTGATGGAGAAAGGTCTGGTGGTAAGAAAACCTGCTTCTAGGAGGTTGTCAAGTGTTTTCGCTTGACGATTCCATTCTTGGGTGGTTGGTTTGGCCCTTTTTCCTGTAACTCGATTCCTACCCCGGTATATCCCATTTTAATTTTACACCATTGTGAACCTTACGCCTTTTTTACTCTCTGATCGAGGTTCTCAACATTGAAAAATCTTCGTAAACTAAATCACACGTGTATATGTTGATATTTAAGAGATATACAGTCAAGAAAATCAAGGGCAATGGTGATATATATGCGGATTAGACACCCAAAAAAAAACACTCAACAAGGGCTACAATTTAAGGAATGTGTTTAGTGACGGCATCAGATTCCTAGTTGATGGAGAAAGGTCTGGTGGCAAGAAAAGCTGCTACTAGGAGGTTGTCAAGTGTTTTCGCTTGACGATTCCATTCTTGGGTGATTGGTTTAGCCCTTGTTCCTGTAACTCGAATCCTAGCCCGGTATATCCCATTTTAATTTTACACCATTAAGAACCTTACGCCTTTTTTACTCTCTGATCGAGGTTCTCGGCATTGAAAAATCTTCGTAAACTAAATCACACGTGTATATGTTGATATTTAAGAGATATACAGTCAAGAAAATCATGGACAATGGTGATATATATGCGGATTAGACACAAAATAAAAACACTCAACAAATGGCTACAATTTAAGGAATGTGCTTAGTGAGGGCATCAGATTCCTAATTGATGGAGAAAGGCCTGGTGGTAAGAAAAGCTGCTTCTAGGAGGTTGTAAGTGTTTTCGCTTGACGATTCCATTCTTGGGTGGCTGGTTTGGCCCTTGTTCCTGTAACTCAAATCCTAGCCCGGTATATCCCATTTTAATTTTACACCATTGAGAACCTTACGCATTTTTACTCTCTGATCGAGGTTCTCGGCATTGAAAAATCTTCATAAACTAAATCACACGTGTATATGTTGATATTTAAGAGATATACAGTCAAGAAAATCAAGGGTAATGGTGATATATATGCGGATTAGAAACCAAAAAAAAAACACTCAACAAGGGCTACAATTTAAGGAATGTGTTTAGTGACGGCATCAGATTCCTAATTAATGGAAAAAGGTCTGGTGGCAAGAAAAGCTGCTTCTAGGAGGTTGTCAAGTATTTTCGCTCGACGATTCCATTCTTGGGTGGTTGGTTTGGCCCTTGTTCCTGTAACTCGAATCCTAGCCCGGTATATCCATTTTAATTTTACACTATTGAGAACCTTACGCCTTTTTTACTCTCTGATCGAGGTTCTCAGCATTGAAAAATCTTCGTAAACTAAATCACACGTTTATATGTTGATATTTAAGAGATATACAGTCAAGAAAATCAAGGGCAATGTTGATATATATGCGTATTAGACACCAAAAAAAATCACTCAACAAATGGCTACAATTTAAGGAATGTGTTTAGTGACAGCATTAGATTCCTAATTGATGGAGAAAAGTCTGGTGGCAAGAAAAGCTGCTTCTAGGAGGTTGTCAAGTGTTTTCGATCGACGATTCCATTCTTGGGTGGTTGGTTTGGCACTTGTTCCTGTAACTCGAATCCTAGCCCGGTATATCCCTTTTTAATTTTACACCATTTAGAACCTTACACCTTTTTTACTCTCTGATCGAGGTTCTCGGAATTGAAAAATCTTCGTAAACTAAATCACACGTGTATATGTTGATATTTAAGAGATATACAGTCAAGAAAATCAAGGGCAATGGTGATATATATGCGAATTAGACACAAAAAAAAAAACACTCAACAAATGGCTACAATTTAAGGAATGTGTTTAGTGACGGCATCAGATTCCTAATTGATGGAGAAATGTCTGGTGGCAAGAAAAGCTGCTACTAGGAGGTTGTCAAGTGTTTTCGCTCGACGATTCCATTCTTGGGTGGTTCGTTTAGCCCTTATTCCTGTAACTCGAATCCTAGCCCGGTATATCCCATTTTAATTTTACACCATTGAGAACCTTATGCCTTTTTTACTCTCTGATCGAGGTTCTCGGCATTGAAAGATCTTCGTAAACTAAATCACACGTGTATATGTTGATATTTAAGAGATATACAGTCAAGAAAATCAAGGGCAATGGTGATATATATGCGGATTAGACACCAAAAAAATTCACTCAACAAGGGCTACAATTTAAGGAATGTGTTTAGTGACGGCATCAGATTCCTAATTGATGGAGAAAGGTCTGGTGGCAAGAAAAGCTGCTTCTAGGAGGTTGTCAAGAATTTTCGCTAACCGATTCCTTTCTTGGGTGGTTGGTTTGGCCCTTGTTCCTGTAACTCGAATCCTCACCCGGTATATCCCATTTTAATTTTACACCATTGAGAACCTTACGCCTTTTTTACTCTCTGATCGAGGTTCTCGGCATTGAAAAATCTTTGTAAACTAAAACACCCGTGTATATGTTGACATTTAAGAGATATACAGTCAAGAAAATTAAGGGCAATGGTGATATATATGCGGATTAGACACAAAAAAAAACACTCAACAAATGGCTACAATTTAAGGAATGTGTCTAGTGAGGGCATCAGATTCCTAATTGATGGAGAAAGGTCTGGTGGCTATTAAAGTTGCTTCTAGGAGGTTGTCAAGTGTTTTCGCTCGACGATTCCATTCTTGGGTGGTTGGTTTGGCCCTTGTTCCTGTAACTCGAATCCTAGCCCGGTATATCACATTTTAATTTTACACCATTGAGAACCTTACGCCTTTTTTACTCTCTGATCGAGGTTCTCGGCATTGAAAAATCTTCGTAAACTAAATCACACGTGTATATGTTGACATTTAAGAGATATACAGTCAAGAAAATCAAGGGCAATGGTGATATATATGCGGATTAGACACACAAAAAAACCCACAACAAATGGCTACAATTTAAGTAATGTGTTTAGTGAGAGCATCAGATTCCTAATTGATGGAGAAAGGCCTGGTGGTAAGAAAAGCTGCATCTAGGAGGTTGTCAAGTGTTTTCGCTTGACGATTCCATTCTTGGGTTGTTGGTTTGGCCCTTGTTCCTGTAACTCGAATCCTAGCCCGGTATATCCCATTTTAATTTTACATCATTGTGAACCTTACGCCTTTTTTACTCTCTGATCGAGGTTCTCAGCATTGAAAAATCTTCGTAAACTAAATCACACGTGTATATGTTGATATTTAAGAGATATACAGTCAAGAAAATCAAGGGCAATGGTGATATATATGCGGATTAGACACCAAAAAAAAAACACTCAACAAGGGCTACAATTTATGGAATGTGTTTAGTGACGGCATCAGATTCCTAATTGATGGAGAAAGGTCTGGTGGCAAGAAAACCTGCTTCTAGTAGGTTGTCAAGTGTTTTCGCTCGACGATTCCATTCTTGGGTGGTTGGTTTGGCCCTTGTTCCTGTAACTCGAATCCTTGACCGGTATATCCCATTTTAATTTTACACCATTGAGAACCTTACGCCTTTTTTACTCTCTGATCGAGGTTCTCGGCGTTGAAAAATCTTCGTAAACTAAATCACACGTGTATATGTTGATATTTAAGAGATATACAGTCAAGAAAATCAAGGGCAATGGTGATATATATGCGGATTAGACATAAAAAAAACACTCAACAAATGGCTACAATTCAAGGAATGTGTTTAATAACGGCATCAGATTCCTAATTGATGGAGAAAGGTCTGGTGGTAAGAAAAGCTGCTTCTAGGAGGTTGTCAAGTGTTTTCGCTCGACGATTCCATTCTTGGGGGGTTGGTTTGGCCCTTGTTCCTGTAACTCGAATCCTAGCCCGGTATATCCCATTTTAATTTTACACCATTGTGAACCTTACGCCTTTTTTACTCACTGATCGAGGTTCCCGGCATTGAAAAATCTTCGTAAACTAAATCACACGTGTATATGTTGATATTTAAGAGATATAAAGTCAAGAAAATCAAGGGCAATGGTGATATATATGCGGATTAGACACAAAAAAAAAACACTCTACAAAGGCTACAATTTAAGGAATGTGTTTAGTGACGTCATCAGATTCCTAATTGATGGAGAAAGGTCTGGTGGTAAGAAAAGCTGCTTCTAGGAGGTTGTCAAGTGTTTTCGCTCGACGATTCCATTCTTGGGTGGTTGGTTTGGCCCTTGTTCCTGTAACTCGAATCCTTGCCTGGTATATCCCATTTTAATTTTACACCATTGAGAACCTTACGCCTTTTTTACTCTCTGAACGAGGTTCTCAGCATTGAAAAATCTTCGTAAACTAAATCACACGTGTATATGTTGATATTTAAGAGATATACAGTCAAGAAAATCAAGGGCAATGGTGATATATATACGGATTAGACACCAAAAAAAACACTCAACAAGGGCTACAATTTAAGGAATGTGTTTAGTGACGGCATCAGATTCCTAATTGATGGAGAAAGGTCTGGTGGTAATAAAAGCTGCTACTAGGAGGTTGTCAAGTGTTTTCGCTCGACGATTCCATTCTTGGGTGGTTGGTTTAGCCCTTGTTCCTGTAACTCGAATCCTAGCCCGGTATATCTCATTTTAATTTTACACCATTAAGAACCTTACGCCTTTTTTACTCTCTGATCGAGGTTCTCGGCATTGAAAAATCTTCGTAAACTAAATCACACGTGTATATGTTGACATTTAAGAGATATACAGTCAAGAAAATCAAGGGCAATGGTGAAATATATGCGGATTAGACACAAAAAAAAACACTCAAGAAATGGCTACAATTTAAGGAATGTGTTTAATGACGCCATCAGATTCCTAATTGATGGAGAAACGTCTGGTGGTAAGAAAAGCTGCTTCTAGGAGGTTGTCAAGTGTTTTCACTCGACGATTCCGTTCTTGGGGGGTTGGTTTGGCCCTTGTTCCTGTAACTCGAATCCTAGCCCGGTATATCTCATTTTAATTTTACACCATTGTGAACCTTACGCCTTTTTTACTCTCTGATCGAGGTTCTCGGCATTGAAAAATCTTCGTAAACTAAATCACACGTGTATATGTTGACATTTAAGAGATATACAGTCAAGAAAATCAAGGGCAATGGTGATATATATGCGGATTAGACACAAAAAAAAAACACTCAACAAATGGCTACCATTTAAGGAATGTGTTTAGTGACGGCATCAGATTCCTAATTGATGGAGAAAGGTCTGGTGGCAATTAAAGCTGCTTCTAGGAGGTTGTCAAGTGTTTTCGCACGACGATTGTTCTCGGCATTGAAAAATCTTCGTAAACTAAATCACACATGTATATGTTGATATTTAAGAGATATACAGTCAAGAAAATCAAGGGCAATGGTGATATATATGCAGATTAGACACCAAAAAAAAACACTCAACAAAGGCTACAATTTAAGGAATGTGTTTAGTGATGGCATCAGATTCCTAATTGATAGAGAAAGGTCTGGTGGCCAGAAAAGCTGCTTCTAGGAGGTTGTCAAGTGTTTTCGCTAGACGATTCCATTCTTGGGAGGTTGGTTTGGCCCCTGTTCATGTAAGTCGAATCCTAGCCAGGTATATTCCATTTTAATTTTACACCATTGAGAACCTTACGCCTTTTTTACACTCTGATCCAGGTTCTCGGCATTGAAAAATCTTCGTAAACTAAATCACATGTGTATATGTTGATATTTAAGAGATATACAGTCAAGAAAATCAAGGGCAATGGTGACATATATGCGGATTAGACACCAAAAAAAAACACTCAACAAATGGCTACAATGTAAGGAATGTGTTTAATGATGGCATCAGATTCCTAATTGATGGAGAAAGGTCTGGTGGTAAGAAAAGCTGCTTCTAGGAGGTTGTCAAGTGTTTTCGCTCGACGATTCCATTCTTGGTTGGTTGGTTTGGCCCTTGTTCCTATAACTCGAATCCTAGCCCGGTATATCCCATTTTAATTTTACACCATTGTGAACCTTACGCCTTTTTTACTCTCAGATCGAGGTTCTCAGCATTGAAAAATCATCGCAAACTCAATCACACGTGTATATGTTGATATTTAAGAGATATACAATCAAGAAAATCAAGGGCAATGGTGATATATATGTGGATTAGACACCAAAAAAAACTCAACAAATGGCTACAATTTAAGGAATGTGTTTAGTGACGGCATCAGATTCCTAATTGATGGAGAAAGGTCTGGTGGCAAGAAAACCTGCTTCTAGTAGGTTGTCAAGTGTTTTCGCTCGACGATTCCATTCTTGGGTGGTTGGTTTGGCCCTTGTTCCTGTAACTCGAATCCTAGACCGGTATATGCCATTTTAATTTTACACCATTGAGAACCTTACGCCTTTTTTACTCTCTGATCGAGGTTCTCGGCATTGAAAAATCTCCGTAAACTAAATCACACGTGTATACGTTGATATTTAAGAGATATACAGTCAAGAAAATCAAGGGAATGCTGATATATATGCGGATTAGACACCAAAAAAAACACTCAACAGATGGCTACAATTTAAGGAATGTGTTTAGTGACGGCATCAGATTCCTAATTGATGGAGAAAGGTCTGGTGGCAATTAAAGCTGCTTCTAGGAGGTTGTCAAGTGTTTTCGCTCGACGATTGTTCTCGGCATTGAAAAATCTTCGTAAACTAAATCACACGTGTATATGTTGATATTTAAGAGATATACAGTCAAGAAAATCAAGGGCAATGGTGATATATATGTGGATTAGACACCAAATAAAAACACGCAACAAATGGCTACAATTTATGGAATGTGTTTAGTGACTGCATCCGATTCCTAATTGATGGAGAAAGGTCTGGTGGTAAGAAAAGCTGCTTCTAGGAGGTTGTCAAGTGTTTTCGCTCGACGATTCCATTCTTGGGTGGTTGGTTTGGCCCTTGTTCCTGTAACTCGAATCCTAGCCAGGTATATTCCATTTTAATTTTACACCATTGAGAACCTTACGCCTTTTTTACACTCTGATCGAGGTTCTCGGCATTGAAAAATCTTCGTAAACTAAATCACATGTGTATATGTTGATATTTAAGAGATGTACAGTCAAGAAAATCAAGGGCATGGTGATACATATATATGCGGATTAGACAGCAAAAAAAACACTCAACAAATGGCTACAATTTAAGGAAGGTGTTTAGTGACGAGATCAGATTCCTAATTGATGGAGAAAGGTCTGGTGGTAAGAAAAGCTGCTTCTAGGAGGTTGTCAAGTGTTTTCGCTCGACGATTCCATTCTTGGGTGGTTGGTTTGGCCCTTGTTCCTGTAATTCAAATCCTAGCCCGGTATATCCCATTTTAATTTTACACCATTGAGAACCTTACGCCTTTTTTACTCTCTGATCGAGCTTCTCGGCATTGAAAAATCTTCGTAAACTAAATCACACGTGTATATGTTGATATTTAAGAGATATACAGTCAAGAAAATCAAGGGCATGGTGATACATATATATGCGGATTAGACAGCAAAAAAAACACTCAACAAATGGCTACAATTTAAGGAAGGTGTTTAGTGACGAGATCAGATTCCTAATTGATGGAGAAAGGTCTGGTGGTAAGAAAAGCTGCTTCTAGAAGGTTGTCAAGTGTTTTCGATCGACGATTCCATTCTTGGGTGGTTGGTTTGGCCCTTGTTCCTGTAATTCAAATCCTAGCCCGGTATATCTCATTTTAATTTTACACCATTGTGAACCTTACACCTTTTTTACTCTCAGATCGAGGTTCTCGGCTTTGAAAAATCTTCGTAAACTAAATCACACGTGTATAAGTTGATATTTAAGAGATATACAGTCAAGAAAATCAACGGCAATGGTGATATATATGCGGATTAGACACCAAAAAAAACACTCAACAAATGGCTACAATTTAAGGAATGTGTTTAGTGACGGCATCCGATTCTTAATTGATAGAGAAAGGTCTGGTGTGAATTAAAGCTGCTTCTAGGTGGTTGTCAAGTGTTTTCGCTCGACGATTGTTCTTGACATTGAAAAATCTTCGTAAACTAAATCACACGTGTATATGTTGATATTTAAGAGATATACAGTCAAGAAAATCAAGGGCAATGGTGATATATTTATGGATTAGACCCCAAAAAAAACACTCAACAAATGGCTACAATTTAAGGAATGTGTTTTGTGACTGCATCAGATTCCTAATTGATGGAGAAAGGTCAGGTGGTAAGAAAAGCTGCTTCTAGGAGGTTGTCAAGTGTTTTCGCTCGACGATTCCATTTTTGGGTGGTTAGTTTGGCCATTGTTCCTGAAACTCGAATCCTAGCCCGGTATATCCCATTTTAATTTTACACCATTGTGAACCTTACGCCTTTTTTACTCTATGATCGAGGTTCTCGGCAATGAAAAATCTTCGTAAACTAAAACACATGTGTATATGTTGACATTTAAGAGATATACAGTCAACAAAATCAAGGACAATGGTGGTATATATGCGAATTAGACACCAAAAAAAAAATACTCAACAAATGGCTACAATTTAAGGAATGTGTTTAGTGACAGCATCAGATTCCTAATTGATGGAGAAATGTCTGGTGGCAAGAAAAGCTGCTTCTAGGAGGTTGTCAAGTGTTTTCGCTCGACGATTCCATTCTTGGGTGGTTGGTTTGGCCCTTGTTCCTGTAACTCGAATCCTAGCCCGGTATATCCCATTTTAATTTTACACCATTGAGAAACTTATGCCTTTTTTACTCTCTGATCAAGGTTCTCGGCATTTAAAAATGTTCGTAAACTAAATCACACGTGTATATGTTGATATTTAAGAGATATACAGTCAAGAAAATCAAGGGGAATGGTGATATATATGTGGATTAGACACCAAAAAAAACACTCAACAAATGGCTACAATTTAAGGAATGTGTTTAGTGACAGCATCAGATTCCTAATTGATGGAGAAAGGTCTTGTGGTAAGAAAAGCTGCTTCTAGGAGGTTGTCAAGTGTTTTCGCTCGACGATTCCTTTCTTAGGTGGTTGGTTTGGCCCTTGTTCTTGTAACTCGAATCCTAGCCCGGTATATCCCATTTTAATTTTACACCATTGTGAACCTTACGCCTTTTTTACTCTCTGATCGAGGTTCTCGGCATTTAAAAATCTTCGTAAACTAAATCACACATGTATATGTTGAAATTTAAGAGATATACATCAAGAAAATCAAGGGCAATGTTGATATATATGCGGATTAGAAACCAAAAAGAAACACTCAACAAAGGCTACAATTTAAGGAATGTGTTTAGTGACGGCATCAGATTCCTAATTGATGGAGAAAGGTTTGGTGGCATGAAAAGCTGCTTCTAGGAGGTTGTCAAGTGTTTTCGCTTGACGATTCCATTCTTGGGTGGTTGGTTTGGCCCTTGTTCCTGTAACTCGAATCCTAGCCCGGTATATCCCATTTTAATTTTACACCATTGAGAACCTTACGCTTTTTTTAGTCTCTGGTCGAGGTTCTCGGCATTGAAAAATATTCGTAAACTAAATCACACGTGTATATGTTTATATTTAAGAGATATACAGTCAAGAAAATCAAGAGCAATGTAGATATATATGCGTATTAGACACCAAAAAAAAAAATCACTCAACAAATGGCTACAATTTAGGAATGTGTTTAGTGACGGCATCAGATTCCTAATTGATGGAGAAAGGTCTGGTGGCAAGAAAAGCTGCTTCGAGGAGGTTGTCAAGTGTTTTCGCTCGACGATTCCATTCTTGGGTGGTTGGTTTGGCCCTTGTTCCTGTAACTCGAATCCTAGCCCGGTATATCCCATTTTAATTTTACACCATTGAGAACCTTACGCCTTTTTTACTCTCTGATCGATGCTCTCGGCATTGAAAAATCTTCGTAAACTAAATCACATGTGTATATGTTGATATTTAAGAGGTATACAGTCAAGAAAATCAAGGGCAATGGTGATATATGTTGGTGCATGTTTGTGACAACAACTTAGATTTGGTCTTTGGATATCTTGTAATTAGATAAACGATAAACAGTTAGCGGGTTTAGCTTTGTATTAGTGAGATAATAGAGTTTTGGCTAAACAAAACCCACATTGGGTGATGGGGGCGAATTGGGCTTGTCCAATTCGCAGTCCATGATGTTTAACCTTGGCCCAGGTAGCAACCTTGTGTTATATAAACAAGGTTAGGCTTTAGGGTTTAGGTTAATCAGCCAAAACAGTTGCTAGAGAGAATTCGCGAGAGATTATACTGCTTGGACGAATTTGAGTGTTGGTTAGGGATCTTGATTGATTGTAATCACTTTGATAGATAATCAATAAAGATCCGGTTTGAAAGTGAATTGCTGTTTCTGTTCTTCTACTTGTTTCTGTGATATTCTGATCAAGAGGATTCCGCACTCTTGATTGGATTGACAATTCTGTTGAAGATCCATACGTCAAGGGGACCTACAATTGGTATCAGAGCATTAGGCTCTTGAAGGCTCTGTTCAGAATTGTGCTTGGAGAAACAGGGAGATTTTCGGAATTTCTTGAAATCTGACAATTAGGGTTTCTAAATTTTTTGTGTGTTTGATAAAAATTTTAGATTTTTGTTGGCTGTTTTGATCTTCTGTTTTGTTTGATTGCTATTTTGCAGGTTTTAGGTTGTTCAGGAAAGTTTTGGTTGATTCTGGAAGAGTTTCCGGAAGAGTTTTTGGCTGAATTTCTTGAAGATTCGAAAACATTTTTCGTGTTCTTCATTATGTTCATCAGAAATTTGTCAAAAGTTTGCTGATTTGCTTGTTCAATTTTAGGGTTTAGGGTTTAGGATTTGAGTTACAGGAACAAGGGCCAAACCAACCACCCAAGAATGGAATCGTTGAGCGAAAACACCTGACAACCTCCTAGAAGCAGCTTTTCTTCCCACCAGACCATTCTCCATCAATTAGGAATCTGATGCCGTCACTAAACACATTCCTTAAATTGTAGCCATTTGTTGAGTGTTTTTTTTGGTGTCCAATCCGCATATATATCACCATTGCCCTTGATTTTCTTGAATGTATATCTCTTAAATATCAACATATACACGTGTGATTTAGTTTACGAAGATTTTTCAATGCCGAGAACCTCGATCAGAGAGTAAAAAGGGCGTAAGGTACACAATGGTGTAAAATTAAAATGGGATATACCGTGCTAGGATTCGAGTTACAAGAACAAGGGCCAAACCAACCACCCAAGAATGGAATTGTCGAGCGAAAACACTTGACAACCTCCTAGAAGCAGCTTTTCTTGTCACCAGACCTTTCTCCATCAACTAGGAATCTGATGCCGTCACTAAACACATTCCTTAAATTGTAGCCATTTGTTGAGTGGTTTTTTTTGGTGTCTAATCCGCATATATGTATCACCATTGCCCTTGATTTTCTTGACTGTATATCTCTTAAATGTCAACATATACACGTGTGATTTAGTTTACGAAGATTTTTCAATGCCGAGAACCTCGATCAGAGAGTAAAAAAGGCGTAAGGTTCTCAATGGTGTAAAATTAAAATGGGATATACCGGGCTAGGATTCGAGTTACAGGAACAAGGGCCAAACCAACCACCCAAGAATGGAATCGTCGAGCGAAAACACTTGACAACCTCCTAGAAGCAGCTTTTCTTACCACCAGACCTTTCTCCATCAATTAGGAATCTGATGCCGTCACTAAACACATTCCTTAAATTGTAGCCATTTGTTGAGTTTTTTATTGTGTCTAATCCGCATATATATCACCATTGCCCTTGATTTTCATGACTGTATATCTCTTAAATATCAACATATACACGTGTGATTTAGTTTACGAAGATTTTCAATGCCGAGAACCTCGATCAGAGAGTAAAAAAGCCGTAAGGTTCTCAATGGTGTAAAATTAAAATGGGATATACCGGGCTAGGATTCGAGTTACAGGAACAAGGGCCAAACTAACCACCCAATAATGGAATCGTCGAGCCAAAACACTTGACAACCTCCTAGAAGCAGCTTTTCTTACCACCAGACCTTTCTCCATGAATTAGGAATCTTATGCCGTCACTAAACACATTCCTTAATTGTAGCCATTTGTTGAGTGTTTTTTTCGTGTCTAATCCGCATATATATCACCATTGCCCTTGATTTTATTGATTGTATATCTCTTAAATGTCAACATATACACGTGTGATTTAGTTTACCAAGATTTTTCAATGCCGAAAACCTCGATCAGAGAGTAAAAAAGGCGTAAGGTTCTCAATGGTGTAAAATTAATATGGATATACCGGGCTAGGATTCGAGTTACAGGAATAAGGGCCAAACCAACCATCTAAGAATGGAAACGTCGAGCTAAAACACTTGACAACCTCCTAGAAGCAGCTTTTCTTGCCACCAGACCTTTCTCCATCAATTAGGAATCTGATGCCGTCACTAAACATATTCCTTAAATTGTAGCCATTTGTTGAGTGTTTTTTTTGTGTCTAATCCGCATATATATCACCATTGCCCTTGATTTTCTTGACTGTATATCTCTTAAATATCAACATATACACGTGTGATTTAGTTTACGAAGATTTTTCAATGCCGAGAACCTCGATCAGAGTGTAAAAAAGCGTAAGGTTCTCAATGGTGTAAAATTAAAATGGGATATACCGGGCTAGGATTCGAGTTACAGGAACAAGGGCCAAACCAACCACCCAAGAATGGTATCGTCGAGCGAAAACACTTGACAACCTCCTAGAAGCAGGTTTTCTTGCCACCAGTCCTCTCTCCATCAATTAGGAATCTGATGCAGTCACTAAACACATTCCTTAAATTGTAGCCATTTGTTGAATGTTTTTTTTTGGTGTCTAATCCGTATATTTATCACCATTGCCCTTGATTTTCTTGACTGTATATCTCTTAAATATCAACATATACACGTGTGATTTAGTTTACGAAGATTTTTCAATGCCGAGAACCTCGATCAGAGAGTAAAAAATGCGTAAGGTTCACAATGGTGTAAAATTAAAATGGGATATACCGGGCTAGGATTCGAGTTACAGGAACAAGGACCAAACCAACCACCCAAGAATGGAATCGTCGAGCGAAAACACTTGACAACCTCCTAGAAGCAGCTTTTCTTGCCACCAGACCTTTCTCCATCAATTAGGAATCTGATGTCGTCGCTAAACACATTCCTTAAATTGTAGCCATTTGTTGAGTGGTTTTTTTTGTGTCTAATCCGCATATATATCACCATTGCCCTTGATTTTCTTGACTGTATATCTCTTAAATGTCAACTTATACACGTGTGATTTAGTTTATGAAGATTTTTCAATGCCGAGAACCTCGATCAGAGAGTAAAAAAGGCGTAAGGTTCTCAATGGTGTAAAATTAAAATGGGATATACGGGGCTAGGATTCGAGTTACACGAACAAGGGGCAAACCAGCCACCCAAGAATGGAATCGTCGAGCGAAAACACTTGACAACCACCTAGAAGCAGCTTTTTTTGTCACCAGACCTTTCTCCATCAATTAGGAACCTGATGCCGTCACTAAACACATTCCTTAAATTGTAGCCATTTGTTGAGGGGTTTTTTTTTTGGTGTCTAATCCGCATATATATCACCATTGCCCTTGATTTTCTTGACTGTATATCTCTTAAATGTCAACATATACACGTGTGATTTAGTTTACGAAGATTTTTCAATGCCGAGAACCTCGATCAGAGAGTAAAAAAGGCGTAAGGTTCTCAATGGTGTAAAATTAAAATGGGATATACGGGGCTAGGATTCGAGTTACACGAACAAGGGGCAAACCAACCACCCAAGAATGGAATCGTCGAGCGAAAACACTTGACAACCTCCTAGAAGCAGCTTTTCTTACCCCAAGACCTTTCTCCATCAATTCGGAATCTGGTGCCGTCACTAAACAATTTCCTTAAATTGTAGCCATTTGTTGAGTGTTTTTTTTTGGTGTCTAATTGGCATATATATCACCATTGCCCTTGATTTTCTTGACTGTGTATCTCTTAAATATCAACATATACACGTGTGATTTAGTTTACGTAGATTTTTCAATGCCGAGAACCTCGATCAGAGAGGAAAAAAGGTGTAAGGTTCACAATGGTGTAAAATTAAAATGGGATATACCGGGCTAGGATTCGAGTTACAAGAACATGGGCTAAACCAACCACCCAAGAATGGAATCGTAGAGCGAAAACACTTGACAACCTCCTAGAAGCAGCTTTTCTTGCCACCAGACCTTTCTCCACCAATTAGGAATCTGATGCCGTCACTAAACACATTCCTTAAATTGTAGCCATTTGTTGACTGTTTTTTTTATGTCTAATCCGCATATATATATCACCATTGCCCTTGATTTTCTTGATTGTATATCTCTTAAATATCAACATATACACGTGTGATTTAGTTTACGAAGATTTTTCAATGCCGAGAACCTCGATCAGAGAGTAAAAAAGGCGTAAGGTTCTCAATGGTGTAAAATTAAAATGGGATATACCGGGCTAGGATTCGAGTTACAGGAACAAGGGCCAAACCAACCACCCAAGAATGGAATCGTCGAGCGAAAATACTTGACAACCTCCTAGAAGCAGCTTTTCATACCACCCTCCATTAATTAGGAATCTGATGCCATCACTAAACACATTCCTTAAATTGTAGCCATTTGTTGAGTGTTTTTTTGGTGTCTAATACGCATATATATCACCATTGCCCTTGATTTTCTTGACTGTATATCTCTTAAATATCAACATATACACGTGTGATTTAGTTTACGAAGATTTTTAAATGCCGCGAACCTCGATCAGAGAGTAAAAAAGGCGTAAGGTTCACAATGGTGTAAAATTAAAATGGGATATACCGGGCTAGGATTCGAGTTACAAGAACAAGGACCAAACCAACCACCCAAGAATGGAATCGTCGAGCGAAAACACTTGACAACCTCCTAGAAGCAGCTTTTCTTGCCACCAGACCTTTCTCCATCAATTAGGAATCTGATGTCGTCGCTAAACACATTCCTTAAATTGTAGCCATTTGTTGAGTGGTTTTTTTTGGTGTCTAATCCGCATATATATCACCATTGCCCTTGATTTTCTTGACTGTATATCTCTTAAATGTCAACATATACACGTGTGATTTAGTTTACGAAGATTTTTCAATGCCGAGAACCTCGATCAGAGAGTAAAAAAGGCGTAAGGTTCTCAATGGTGTAAAATTAAAATGGGATATACCGGGCTAGGATTCGAGTTACAGGAACAAGAGCCAAACCAGCCACCCAAGAATGGAATCGTCGAGCGAAAACACTTGACAACCACCTAGAAGCAGCTTTTTTTGCCACCAGACCTTTCTCCATCAATTAGGAACCTGATGCCGTCACTAAACACATTCCTTAAATTGTAGCCATTTGTTGAGTGGTTTTTTTTTTGTGTCTAATCCGCATATATATCACCATTGCCCTTGATTTTCTTGACTGTATATCTCTTAAATGTCAACATATACACGTGTGATTTAGTTTACGAAGATTTTTCAATGCCGAGAACCTCGATCAGAGAGTAAAAAAGGCGTAAGGTTCTCAATGGTGTAAAATTAAAATGGGATATGCGGGGCTAGGATTCGAGTTACACGAACAAGGGGCAAACCAACCACCCAAGAATGGAATCGTCGAGCGAAAACACTTGACAACCACCTAGAAGCAGCTTTTCTTACCCCCAGACCTTTCTCCATCAATTAGGAATCTGGTGCCGTCACTAAACAATTTCCATAAATTGTAGCCATTTGTTGAGTGTTTTTTTTTTGGTGTCTAATCCGCATATATATCACCATTGCCCTTGATTTTCTTGACTGTATATCTCTTAAATATCAACATACACACGTGTGATTTAGTTTACGTAGATTTTTCAATGCCGAGAACCTCGATCAGAGAGGAAAAAAGGTGTAAGGTTCACAATGGTGTAAAATTAAAATGGGATATACCGGGCTAGGATTCGAGTTACAAGAACATGGGCTAAACCAACCACCCAAGAATGGAATCGTAGAGCGAAAACACTTGACAACCCCCTAGAAGCAGCTTTTCTTGCCACCAGACCTTTCTCCATCAATTAGGAATCTGATGCCGTCACTAAACACATTCCTTTAATTGTAGCCATTTGTTGAGTGTTATTTTTATGTCTAATCCGCATATATATATATATATATCACCATTGCCCTTGATTTTCTTGACTGTATATCTCTTAAATATCAACATATACACATGTGATTTAGTTTACGAAGATTTTTCAATGCCGAGAACCTCGATCAGAGAGTAAAAAAGGCGTAAGGTTCTCAATGGTGTAAAATTAAAATGGGATATACCGGGCTAGGATTCGAGTTACAGGAACAAGGGCCAAACCAACCACCCAAGAATGGAATCGTCGAGCGAAAACACTTGACAACCTCCTAGAAGCAGCTTTTTCTTGCCACCAGACCTTTCTCCATCAATTAGGAATCTGATGCCGTCACTAAACACATTCCTAAAATTGTAGCCATTTGTTGAGTGTTTTTTTTGGGGTCTAATCCGCATATATATCACCATTGCCCTTGATTTTCTTGACTGTATATCTCTTAAATGTCAACATACACACGTGTGATTTAGTTTACGAAGATTTTACAATGCCGAGAACCTCGATCAGAGAGTAAAAAAGGCGTAAGGTTCTCAATGGTGTAAAATTAAAATGGGATATAGCGGGCTAGGATTCGAGTTACAGGAACAAGGGCCAAACCAACCACCCAAGAATGGAATCATCGCGCGAAAACACTTGACAACCTCCTAGAAGCAGCTTTTCTTACCACCAGACCTTTCTCCATCAATTAGGAATCTGATGCCGTCACTAAACACATTCCTTAAATTGTAGCCATTTGTTGAGTGTTTTTTTTTAGTGTCTAATCCGCATAAATATCACCATTGCCCTTGATTTTCTTCACAGTATATCTCTTAAATATCAACATATACACGTGTGATTTAGTTTACGAAGATTTTTCAATGCCGAGAACCTCGATCAGAGAGTAAAAGAGGCGTAAGGTTCTCAATGGTGTAAAATTAAAATGGGATAAACCGGGCAAGGATTCGAGTTATAGGAACAAGGGCCAAACCAACCACCCAAGAATGGAATCGTCGAGCGAAAACGCTTGACAACCTCCTAGAAGTAGCTTTTCTTTCCACCAGACCTTTCTCCATCAATTAGGAATCTGATGCCGTCACTAAACACATTCCTTAAATTGTAGCTATTTGTTGAGTATTTTTTTTTTTGTGTCTAATACGCATATATATCACCATTTCCTTGATTTTCTTGACTGTGCATCACTTAAATGTCAACATATACACGTGTGATTTAGTTTACGAAGATTTTTCAATGCCGAGAGCCTCAATCAGAGAGTAAAAAAGACGTAAGGTTCTCAATGGTGTAAAATTAAAATGGGATATACCGGGCTAGGATTCGAGTTACAGGAACAAGGGCCAAACCAACCACCCAAGAATGGAATCGTCGAGCGAAAACGCTTGACAACCTCCTAGAAGCAGCTTTTCTTACCACCAGACCTTTCTCCATCAATTAGGAATCTGATGCCGTCACTAAACACATTCCTTAAATTGTAGCTATTTGTTGAGTATTTTTTTTTTGTGTCTAATACGCATATATATCACCATTTCCCTTGATTTTCTTGACTGTGCATCACTTAAATGTCAACATATACACGTGTGATTTAGTTTACGAATATTTTTCAATGCCGAGAATCTCGATCAGAGAGTAAAAAAGGCGTAAGGTTCACAATGGTGTAAAATTAAAATAGGATATACCGGGCTAGGATACGAGTTACAGGAACAAGGGCCAAACAAACCACCCAAGAATTGAATCGTCGAGCAAAAACACTTGACAACCTCCTAGAAGCAGCTTTTCTTGCCACCAGACCTTTCTCCATTAATTAGGAATCTGATGCCGTCACTAAAGACATTCCTTAAATTGTAGCCATTTGTTGAGTGTTTTTTTGGTGTCTAATCCGCATATATATCACCATTGCCCTTGATTTTCTTGACTGTATATCTCTTAAATATCAACATATACACGTGTGATTTAGTTTACGAAGATTTTTCAATGCCGAGAACCTCGATCAGAGAGTAAAAAAGGCGTAAGGTTCTCAATGGTGTAAAATTAAAATGTGATATACCGGGCTATGATTCGAGTTATAGGAACAAGGGCCAATCCAACCACCCAAGAATGGAATCGTCGAGCGAAAACGCTTGACAACCTGCTAGAAGCAGCTTTTCTTACCACCAGACCTTTCTCCATCAATTAGGAATCTGATGCCGTCACTAAACACATTCCTTAAATTGTAGCTATTTGTTGAGTATTTTTTTTTTTTTGTGTCTTATACGCATATATATCACAATTTCCCTTGATTTTCTTGACTGTGCATCACTTAAATGTCAACATATACACGTGTGATTTAGTTTACGAAGATTTTTCAATGCCGAGAACCTCAATCAGAGAGTAAAAAAGACGTAAGGTTCTCAATGGTGTAAAATTAAAATGGGATATACCGGGCTAGGATTCGAGTTACAGGAACAAGGGCCAAACCAACCACCCAAGAATGGAATCGTCGAGCTAAAACGCTTGACAACCTCCTAGAAGCAGCTTTTCTTACCACCAGACCTTTCTCCATCAATTAGGAATCTGATGCCGTCACTAAACACATTCCTTAAATTGTAGCTATTTGTTGAGTATTTTTTTTTGTTTCTAATACGCATATATATCACCATTTCCCTTGATTTTCTTGACTGTGCATCACTTAAATGTCAACATATACACGTGTGATTTAGTTTACGAAGATTTTTCAATGCCGAGAATCTCGATCAGAGAGTAAAAAAGGCATAAGGTTCACAATGGTGTAAAATTAAAATAGGATATACCGGGCTAGGATTCGAGTTACAGGAACAAGGGCCAAACAAACCACCCAAGAATTGAATCTTCGAGCAAAAACACTTGACAACCTCCTAGAAGGAGCTTTTCTTGCCACCAGACCTTTCTCCATCAAATAGGAATCTGATGCCGTCACTAAACACATTACTTAAATTGTAGCCATTTGTTGAGTGTTTATTTGGTGTCTAATCCGCATATATATCACCATTGCCCTTGATTTTCTTGACTGTATATCTCTTAAATATCAACATATACACGTGTGATTTAGTTTATGAAGATTTTTCAATGCCGAGAACCTCGATCAGAGAGTAAAAAAGGCGCAAGGTTCTCAATGGTGTAAAATTAAAATGGGATATACCGGGCTAGGATTCGAGTTATAGGAACAAGGGCCAAACCAACCACCCAAGAATGGAATCGTCGAGCGAAAACGCTTGATAACCTCCTAGAAGCAGCTTTTCTTACCACCAGACCTTTCTCCATCAATTAGGAATCTGATGCCGTCACTAAACACATTCCTTAAATTGTAGCTATTTGTTGAGTATTTTTTTTTGTCTAATACGCATATATATCACCATTTTCCTTGATTTTCTTGACTGTGCATCACTTAAATGTCAGCATATACACGTGTGATTTAGTTTACGAAGATTTTTCAATGCCGAGAATCTCGATCAGAGAGTAAAAAAGGCATAAGGTTCACAATGGTGTAAAATTAAAATGGGATATACCGGGCTAGGATTCGAGTTACAGGAACAAGGGCCAAACCAACCACCCAAGAATTGAATCGTCGAGCAAAAACACTTGATAACCTCCTAGAAGCAGCTATTCTTGCCACCAGACCTTTCTCCATCAATTAGGAATATGATGCCGTCACTAAAGACATTCCTTAAATTGTAGCCATTTGTTGAGTGTTTTTTTGGTGTCTAATCCGCATATCTATCACCATTGCCCTTGATTTTCTTGACTGTATATCTCTTAAATATCAACATATACACGTGTGATTTAGTTTACGAAGATTTTTCAGTGCCGAGAACCTCGATCAGAGAGTAAAAAAGGCGTAAGGTTCACAATGGTGTAAAATTAAAATGGGATATAGCAGGCTAGGATTCAAGTTACAGGAACAAGGGCCAAACGAACCACCCAAGAATGGAATCGTCGAGCGAAAACATTTGACAACCTCCTAGAAGCAGCTTTTCTTACCACCAGACCTTTCTCCATCAATTAGGAATCTGATGCCGTCACCAAACACATTCCTTAAATTGTAGCTATTTGTTGAGTATTTTTTTTTTGTGTCTAATACGCATATATATCACCATTTCCCTTGATTTTCTTCACTGTGCATCATTTAAATGTCAACATATACATGTGTGATTTAGTTTACGAAGATTTTTCAATGCCGAGAATCTCGATCAGAGAGTAAAAAAGTCATAAGGTTCACAATGGTGTAAAATTAAAATGGGATATACCGGGCTAGGATTCGAGTTACAGGAACAAGGGCCAAACCAACCACCCAAGAATTGAATCGTCGAGCAAAAACACTTGATAACCTCCTAGAAGCAGCTTTTCTTGCCACCAGACCTTTCTCCATCAATTAGGAATATGATGCCGTCACTAAAGACATTCCTTAAATTGTAGCCATTTGTTGAGTGTTTTTTTGGTGTCTAATCCGCATATATATCACCTTTGCCCTTGATTTTCTTGACTGTATATCTCTTAAATATCAACATATACACGTGTGATTTAGTTTACGAAGATTTTTCAATGCCGAGAACCTCGATCAGAGAGTAAAAAAGGCGTAAGGTTCTCAATGGTGTAAAATTAAAATGGGATATACCGGGCTAGGATTCGAGTTACAGGAACAAGGGCCAAACCAACCACCCAAGAATTGAATCGTCGAGCAAAAACACTTGATAACCTCCTAGAAGCAGCTTTTCTTGCCACCAGACCTTTCTCCATCAATTAGGAATATGATGCCGTCACTAAAGACATTCCTTAAATTGTAGCCATTTGTTGAGTGTTTTTTTGGTGTCTAATCCGCATATCTATCACCATTGCCCTTGATTTTCTTGACTGTATATCTCTTAAATATCAACATATACACGTGTGATTTAGTTTACGAAGATTTTTCAGTGCCGAGAACCTCGATCAGAGAGTAAAAAAGGCGTAAGGTTCTCAATGGTGTAAAATTAAAATAGGATATAGCAGGCTAGGATTCAAGTTACAGGAACAAGGGCCAAACGAACCACCCAAGAATGGAATCGTCGAGCGAAAACATTTAACAACCTCCTAGAAGCAGCTTTTCTTACCACCAGACCTTTCTCCATCAATTAGGAATCTGATGCCGTCACCAAACACATTCCTTAAATTGTAGCTATTTGTTGAGTATTTTTTTTTGTGTCTAATACGCATATATATCACCATTTCCCTTGATTTTATTGACTGTGCATCACTTAAATGTCAACATATACATGTGTGATTTAGTTTACGAAGATTTTTCAATGCCGAGAATCTCGATCAGAGAGTAAAAAAGGCATAAGGTTCACAATGGTGTAAAATTAAAATAGGATATACCGGGCTAGGATTTGAGTTACAGGAACACGGGCCAAACAAACCACCCAAGAATTGAATCGTCGAGCAAAAACACTTGACAACCTCCTAGAAGCAGCTTTTCTTGCCACCAGACCTTTCTCCATCAATTAGGAATCTGATGCCGTCACTAAAAACATTCCTTAAATTGTAGCCATTTGTTGAGTGTTTTTTTGGTGTCTAATCCGCATATATATCACCTTTGCCCTTGATTTTCTTGACTGTATATCTCTTAAATATCAACATATACACGTGTGATTTAGTTTACGAAGATTTTTCAATGCCGAGAACCTCGATCAGAGAGTAAAAAAGGCGTAAGGTTCTCAATGGTGTAAAATTAAAATGGGATATACCGGGCTAGGATTCGAGTTATAGGAACAAGGGCCAAACCAACCACCCAAGAATGGAATCGTCGAGCGAAAACGCTTGACAACCTCCTAGAAGCAGCTTTTCTTACCACCAGACCTTTCTCCATCAATTAGGATTCTGATGCCGTCACTAAACACATTTCTTAAATTGTAGCTATTTGTTGAGTATTTTTTTTTTGTGTCTAATACGCATATATATCACCATTTCCCTTGATTTTCTTGACTGTGCATCACTTAAATGTCAACATATACACGTGTGATTTAGTTTACGAAGATTTTTCAATGCCGAGAATCTCGATCAGAGAGTAAAAAAGGCATAAGGTTCACAATGGTGTAAAATTAAAATGGGATATACCGGGCTAGGATTCGAGTTACAGGAACAAGGGCCAAACCAACCACCCAAGAATTGAATCGTCGAGCAAAAACACTTGACAACCTCCTAGAAGCAGCTTTTCTTACCACCAGACCTTTCTCCATCAATTAGGAATCTGATGCCGTCACTAAACACATTCCTTAAATTGTAGCTATTTGTTGAGTATTTTTTTTTTGTGTCTAATACGCATATATATCACCATTTCCCTTGATTTTCTTGACTGTGCATCACTTAAATGTCAACATATACACGTGTGACTTAGTTTATGAAGATTTTTCAATGCCGAGAATCTCGATCAGAGAGTAAAAAAGGCATAAGGTTCACAATGGTGTAAAATTAAAATGGGATATACCGGGCTAGGATTCGAGTTACAGGAACAAGGGCCAAACCAACCACCCAAGAATTGAATCGTCGAGCAAAAACACTTGACAACCTCCTAGAAGCAGCTTTTCTTGTCACCAGACCTTTCTCCATCAATTAGGAATCTGATGCCGTCACTAAAGACATTCCTTAAATTGTAGCCATTTGTTGAGTGTTTTTTTGGTGTCTAATCCGCATATCTATCACCATTGCCCTTGATTTTCTTGACTGTATATCTCTTAAATATCAACATATACACGTGTGATTTAGTTTACGAAGATTTTTCAATGCCGAGAACCTCGATCAGAGAGTAAAAAAGGCGTAAGGTTCTCAATGGTGTAAAATTAAAATGGGATATACCGGGCTAGGATTCGAGTTATAGGAACAAGGGCCAAACCAACCACCCAAGAATGGAATCGTCGAGCGAAAACACTTGACAACCTCCTAGAAGCAGCTTTTCTTACCACCAGACCTTTCTCCATCAATTATGAATCTGATGCCCTCACTAAACACATTCCTTAAATTGTAGCTATTTGTTGAGTATTTTTTTTTGTGTCTAATACGCATATATATCACCAATTCCCTTGATTTTCTTGACTGTGCATCACTTAAATGTCAACATATACACGTGTGATTTAGTTTACGAAGATTTTTCAATGCCGAGAACCTCAATCAGAGTGTAAAAAAGACGTAAGGTTCTCAATGGTGTAAAATTAAAATGGGATATACCGGGCTAGGATTCGAGTTAGAGGAACAAGGGCCAAACCAACCACCCAAGAATGGAATCGTCGAGCTAAAACGCTTGACAACCTCCTAGAAGCAGCTTTTCTTACCACCAGACCTTTCTCCATCAATTAGGAATCTGATGCCGTCACTAAACACATTCCTTAAATTGTAGCTATTTGTTGAGTATTTTTTTTTGTGTCTAATACGCATATATATCACCATTTCCCTTGATTTTCTTGACTGTGCATCACTTAAATGTCAACATATACACGTGTGATTTAGTTTACGAAGATTTTTCAATGCCGAGAATCTCGATCAGAGAGTAAAAAAGGCATAAGGTTCACAATGGTGTAAAATTAAAATAGGATATACCGGGCTAGCATTCGAGTTACAGGAACAAGGGCCAAACAAACCACCCAAGAATTGAATCGTCAAGCAAAAACACTTGACAACCTCCTAGAAGCAGCTTTTCTTGCCACCAGACCTTTCTCCATCAATTAGGAATCTGATGCCGTCACTAAAGACATTCCTTAAATTGTAGCCATTTGTTGAGTGTTTTTTTGGTGTCTAATTCACATATATATCACCATTGCCCTAGATTTTCTTGACTGTATATCTCTTAAATATCAACATATACACGTGTGATTTAGTTTACGAAGATTTTTCAATGCCGAGAACCTCGATCAGAGAGTAAAAAAGGCGTAAGGTTCTCAATGGTGTAAAATTGAAATGGGATATACCGGGCTAGGATTCGAGTTATAGGAACAAGGGCCAAACCAACCACCCAAGAATGGAATGGTCGAGCGAAAACGCTTGACAACCTCCTAGAAGCAACTTTTCTTTCCACCAGACCTTTCTCCATCAATTAGGAATCTGATGCCGTCACTAAACACATTCCTTAAATTGTAGCTATTTGTTGAGTTTTTTTTTTGTGTCTAATACGCATATATATCACCATTTCCCTTGATTTTCTTGACTGTGCATCACTTAAATGTCAACATATACACGTGTGATTTAGTTTACGAAGATTTTTCAATGCCGAGAATCTCGATCAGAGAGTAAAAAAGGCATAAGGTTCACAATGATGTAAAATTAAAATGGGATATACCGGGCTAGGATTCGAGTTACAGGAACAAGGGCCAAACCAACCACCCAAGAATTGAATCGTCGAGCAAAAACACTTGATAACCTCCTAGAAGCAGCTTTTCTTGCCACCAGACCTTTCTCCATCAATTAGGAATATGATGCCGTCACTAAATACATTCCTTAAATTGTAGCCATTTGTTGAGTGTTTTTTTGGTGTCTAATCCGCATATCTATCACCATTGCCCTTGATTTTTTTGACTGTATATCTCTTAAATATCAACATATACACGTGTGATTTAGTTTACGAAGATTTTTCAGTGCCGAGAACCTCGATCAGAGAGTAAAAAAGGCGTAAGGTTCTCAATGGTGTAAAATTAAAATGGGATATACCAGGCTAGGATTCAAGTTACAGGAACAAGGGCCAAACCAACCACCCAAGAATGGAATCGTCGAGCGAAAACACTTGACAACCTCCTAGAAGCAGCTTTTCTTACCACCAGACCATTCTCCATCAATTAGGAATCTGATGCCGTCACTAAAGACATTCCTTAAATTGTAGCCATTTGTTGAGTGTTTTTTTGGTGTCTAATTCGCATATATATCACCATTGCCCTTGATTTTCTTGAATGTATATCTCTTAAATATCAACATATACACGTGTGATTTAGTTTACGAAGATTTTTCAATGCCGAGAACCTCGATCAGAGAGTAAAAAAGGCGTAAGGTTCTCAATGGTGTAAAATTAAAATGGGATATACCGGGCTAGGATTCGAGTTAGAGGAACAAGGGCCAAACCAACCACCCAAGAATGGAATCGTCGAGCTAAAACGCTTGACAACCTCCTAGAAGCAGCTTTTCTTACCACCAGACCTTTCTCCATCAATTAGGAATCTGATGCCGTCACTAAACACATTCCTTAAATTTTAGCTATTTGTTGATTATTATTTTTTTGTGTCTAATACGCATATATATCACCATTTCCCTTGATTTTCTTGACTGTGCATCACTTAAATGTCAACATATACACGTGTGATTTAGTTTACGAAGATTTTTCAATGCCGAGAACCTCAATCAGAGAGTAAAAAAGACGTAAGGTTCTCAATGGTGTAAAATTAAAATGGGATATACCGGGCTAGGATTCGAGTTACAGGAACAAGGGCCAAACCAACCACCCAAGAATGGAATAGTCGAGCTAAAACGCTTGACAACCTCCTAGAAGCAACTCTTCTTACCACCAGACCTTTCTCCATCAATTAGGAATCTGATGCCGTCACTAAACACATTCCTTAAATTGTAGCTATTTGTTGAGTATTTTTTTTTTGTGTCTAATACGCATATATATCACCATTTCCCTTGATTTTCTTGACTGTGCATCACTTAAATGTCAACATATACACGTGTGATTTAGTTTACGAAGATTTTTCAATGCCGAGAATCTCGATCAGAGAGTAAAAAAGGCATAAGGTTCACAATGGTGTAAAATTAAAATAGGATATACCGGGCTAGGATTCGAGTTACAGGAACAAGGGCCAAACAAACCACCCAAGAATTGAATCGTCGAGCAAAAACACTTGACAACCTCCTAGAAGCAGCTTTTCTTGCCACCAGACCTTTCTCCACCAATTAGGAATCTGATGCCGTCACTAAAGACATTCCTCAAATTGTAGCCATTTGTTGAGTGTTTTTTTGGTGTCTAATCCGCATATATATCACCATTGCCCTTGATTTTCTTGACTGTATATCTCTTAAATATCAACATATACACGTGTGATTTAGTTTACGAAGATTTTTCAATGCCGAGAACCTCGATCAGAGAGTAAAAAAGGCGTAAGGTTCTCAATGGTGTAAAATTAAAATGGGATATACCGGGCTAGGATTCGAGTTATAGGAACAAGGGCCAAACCAACCACCCAAGAATGGAATCGTCGAGCGAAAACGCTTGACAACCTCCTAGAAGCAGCTTTTCTTACCACCAGACCTTTCTCCATCAATTAGGAATCTGATGCCGTCACTAAACACATTCCTTAAATTTTAGCTATTTGTTGATTATTATTTTTTTGTGTCTAATACGCATATATATCACCATTTCCCTTGATTTTCTTGACTGTGCATCACTTAAATGTCAACATATACACGTGTGATTTAGTTTACGAAGATTTTTCAATGCCGAGAACCTCAATCAGAGAGTAAAAAAGACGTAAGGTTCTCAATGGTGTAAAATTAAAATGGGATATACCGGGCTAGGATTCGAGTTACAGGAACAAGGGCCAAACCAACCACCCAAGAATAGAATAGTCGAGCTAAAACGCTTGACAACCTCCTAGAAGCACCTTTTCTTACCACCAGACCTTTCTCCATCAATTAGGAATCTGATGCCGTCACTAAACACATTCCTTAAATTGTAGCTATTTGTTGAGTATTTTTTTTTGTGTCTAATACGCATATATATCACCATTTCCCTTGATTTTCTTGACTGTGCATCACTGAAATGTCAACATATACACGTGTGATTTAGTTTACGAAGATTTTTCAATGCCGAGAATCTCGATCAGAGAGTAAAAAAGGCATAAGGTTCACAATGGTGTAAAATTAAAATAGGATATACCGGGCTAGGATTCGAGTTACAGGAACAAGGGCCAAACAAACCACCCAAGAATTGAATCTTCGAGCAAAAACACTTGACAACCTCCTAGAAGCAGCTTTTCTTGCCACCAGACCTTTCTCCACCAATTAGGAATCTGATGCCGTCACTAAAGACATTCCTCAAATTGTAGCCATTTGTTGAGTGTTTTTTTGGTGTCTAATCCGCATATATATCACCATTGCCCTTGATTTTCTTGACTGTATATCTCTTAAATATCAACATATACACGTGTGATTTAGTTTACGAAGATTTTTCAATGCCGAGAACCTCAATCAGAGAGTAAAAAAGACGTAAGGTTCTCAATGGTGTAAAATTAAAATGGGATATACCGGGCTAGGATTCGAGTTACAGGAACAAGGGCCAAACCAACCACCCAAGAATGGAATCGTCGAGCTAAAACGCTTGACAACCTCCTAGAAGCAGCTTTTCTTATCACCAGACCTTTCTCCATCAATTAGGAATCTGATGCCGTCACTAAACACATTCCTTAAATTGTAGCTATTTGTTGAGTATTTTTTTTTGTGTCTAATACGCATATATATCACCATTTCCCTTTATTTTCTTGACTGTGCATCACTTAAATGTCAACATATACACGTGTGATTTAGTTTACGAAGATTTTTCAATGCCGAGAATCTCGATCAGAGAGTAAAAAAGGCATAAGGTTCACAATGGTGTAAAATTAAAATAGGATATACCGGGCTAGGATTCGAGTTACAGGAACAAGGGCCAAACAAACCCCCCAAGAATTGAATCGTCGAGCAAAAACACTTGACAACCTCCTAGAAGCAGCTTTTCTTGCCACCAGACCTTTTTCCATCAATTAGGAATCTGATGCCGTCACTAAAGACATTCCTTAAATTGTAGCCATTTTTTGAGTGTTTTTTTGGTGTCTAATCCGCATATATATCACCATTGCCCTTGATTTTCTTGACTGTATATCTCTTAAATATCAACATATACACGTGTGATTTAGTTTACGAAGATTTTTCAATGCCGAGAACCTCGATCAGAGAGTAAAATATGCGTAAGGTTCTAAATGGTGTAAAATTAAAATGGGATATACCGGGCTAGGATTCGAGTTATAGGAACAAGGGCCAAACCAACCACCCAAGAATGGAATCGTCGAGCGAAAACGCTTGACAACCTCCTAGAAGCAGCTTTTCTTACCACCAGACCTTTCTCCATCAATTAGGAATCTGATGCCGTCACTAAACACATTCCTTAAATTGTAGCTATTTGTTGAGTATTTTTTTTGTGTCTAATACGCATATATATCACCATTTCCCTTGATTTTCTTGACTGTGCATCACTTAAATGTCAACATATACACGTGTGATTTAGTTTACGAAGATTTTTCAATGCCTAGAACCTCAATCAGAGAGTAAAAAAGACGTAAGGTTCTCAATGGTGTAAAATTAAAATGGGATATGCCGGGCTAGGATTCGAGTTACAGGAACAAGGGCCAAACCAACCACCCAAGAATGGAATCGTCGAGCTAAAATGCTTGACAACCTCCTAGAAGCAACTTTTCTTACCACCAGACCTTTCTCCATCAATTAGGAATCTGATGCCGTCACTAAACACATTCCTTAAATTGTAGCTATTTGTTGAGTATTTTTTTTTGTGTCTAATACGCATATATATCACCATTTCCCTTGATTTTCTTGACTGTGCATCACTTAAATGTCAACATATACACGTGTGATTTAGTTTACGAAGATTTTTCAATGCCGAGAATCTCGATCAGAGAGTAAAAAAGGCATAAGGTTCACAATGGTGTAAAATTAAAATAGGATATACCGGGCTAGGATTCGAGTTACAGGAACAAGGGCCAAACAAACCACCCAAGAATTGAATCGTCGAGCAAAAACACTTGACAACCTCCTAGAAGCAGCTTTTCTTGCCAACAGACCTTTCTCCATCAATTAGGAATCTGATGCCGTCACTAAAGACATTCCTCAAATTGTAGCCATTTGTTGAGTGTTTTTTTGGTGTCTAATCCGTATATATATCACCATTGCCCTTGATTTTCTTGACTGTATATCTCTTAAATATCAACATATACACGTGTGATTTAGTTTACGAAGATTTTTCAATGCCGAGAACCTCGATCAGAGAGTAAAAAAGGCGTAAGGTTCTCAATGGTGTAAAATTAAAATGGGATATACCTGGCTAGGATTCGAGTTATAGGAACAAGGGCCAAACCAAGCACCCAAGAATGGAATCGTCGAGCGAAAACGCTTGACAACCTCCTAGAAGCAGCTTTTCTTACCACCAGACCTTTCTCCATCAATTAGGAATCTGATGCCGTCACTAAAGACATTCCTTAAATTGTAGCCATTTTTTGAGTGTTTTTTTGGTGTCTAATCCGCATATATATCACCATTGCCCTTGATTTTCTTGACTGTATATCTCTTAAATATCAACATATACACGTGTGATTTAGTTTACGAAGATTTTTCGATGCCGAGAACCTCGATCAGAGAGTAAAAAAGGCGTAAGGTTCTAAATGGTGTAAAATTAAAATGGGATATACCGGGCTAGGATTCGAGTTATAGGAACAAGGGCCAAACCAACCACCCAAGAATGGAATCGTCGAGCGAAAACGCTTGACAACCTCCTAGAAGCAGCTTTTCTTACCACCAGACCTTTCTCCATCAATTAGGAATCTGATGCCGTCACTAAACACATTCCTTAAATTGTAGCTATTTGTTGAGTATTTTTTTTTTTGTGTCTAATACGCATATATATCACCATTTCCCTTGATTTTCTTGACTGTGCATCACTTAAATGTCAACATATACACGTGTGATTTAGTTTACGAAGATTTTTCAATGCCGAGAATCTCGATCAGAGAGTAAAATAGGCATAAGGTTCACAATGGTGTAAAATTAAAATGGGATATACCGGGCTAGGATTCGAGTTAAAGGAACAAGGGCCAAACCAACCACCCAAGAATTGAATCGTCGAGCAAAAACACTTGATAACCTCCTAGAAGCAGCTTCTCTTGCCACCAGACCTTTCTCCATCAATTAGGAATATGATGCTGTCACTAAAGACATTCCTTAAATTGTAGCCATTTGTTGAGTGTTTTTTTGGTGACTAATCCGCATATCTATCACCATTGCCCTTGATTTTCTTGACTGTATATCTCTTAAATATCAACATATACACGTGTGATTTAGTTTACGAATATTTTTCAATGCCGAGAACCTCGATCAGAGAGTAAAAAAGGCGTAAGGTTCTCAATGGTGTATAATTAAAATGGGATATACCGGGCTAGGATTCGAGTTATAGGAACAAGGGCCAAACCAACCACCCAAGAATGGAATCGTCGAGCGAAAACGCTTGACAACCTCCTAGAAGCAGCTTTTCTTACCACCAGACCTTTCTCCATCAATTAGGAATCTGATGCCGTCACTAAACACATTCCTTAAATTTTAGCTATTTGTTGAGTATTTTTTTTTTGTGTCTAATACGCATATATATAACCATTTCCCTTGATTTTCTTGACTGTGCATCACTTAAATGTCAACATATACACGTGTGATTTAGTTTACGAAGATTTTTCAATGCCGAGAACCTCAATCAGAGAGTGAAAAAGACGTAAGGTTCTCAATGGTGTAAAATTAAAATGGGATATACCGGGCTAGGATTTGAGTTACAGGAACAAGGGCCAAACCAACCACCCAAGAATGGAATCGTCGAGCTAAAACGCTTGACAACCTCCTAGAAGCAGCTTTTCTTATCACCAGACCTTTCTCCATCAATTAGGAATCTGTTGCCGTCACTAAACACATTCCTTAAATTGTAGCTATTTGTTGAGTATTTTTTTTTTGTGTCTAATACGCATATATATCACCATTTCCCTTTATTTTCTTGACTGTGCATCACTTAAATGTCAACATATACACGTGTGATTTAGTTTACGAAGATTTTTCAATGCCGAGAATCTCGATCAGAGAGTAAAAAAGGCATAAGGTTCACAATGGTGTAAAATTAAAATAGGATATACCGGGCTAGGATTCGAGTTACAGGAAAAAGGGCCAAACAAACCCCCCATGAATTGAATCGTCGAGCAAAAACACTTGACAACCTCCTAGAAGCAGCTTTTCTTGCCACCAGACCTTTCTCCATCAATTAGGAATCTGATGCCGTCACTAAACACATTCCTTAAATTGTAGCTATTTGTTGAGTATTTTTTTTTGTGTCTAATACGTATATATATCACCATTTCCCTTGATTTTCTTGACTGTATATCTCTTAAATATCAACATATACACGTGTGATTTAGTTTACGAAGATTTTTCAATGCCGAGAACCTCGATCAGAGAGTAAAAAAGGCGTAAGGTTCTAAATGGTGTAAAATTAAAATGGGATATACCGGGCTAGGATTCGAGTTATAGGAACAAGGGCCAAACCAACCACCCAAGAATGGAATCGTCGAGCGAAAACGCTTGACAACCTCCTAGAAGCAGCTTTTCTTACCACCAGACCTTTCTCCATCAATTAGGAATCTGATGCCGTCACTAAACACATTCCTTAAATTGTAGCTATTTGTTGAGTATTTTTTTTTTGTGTCTAATACGCATATATATCACCATTTCCCTTGATTTTCTTGACTGTGCACCACTTAAATGTCAACATATACACGTGTGATTTAGTTTACGAAGATTTTTCAATGCCGAGAATCTCGATCAGAGAGTAAAATAGGCATAAGGTTCACAATGGTGTAAAATTAAAATGGGATATACCGGGCTAGGATTCGAGTTAAAGGAACAAGGGCCAAACAAACCCCCCAAGAATTGAATCGTCGAGCAAAAACACTTGACAACGTCCTAGAAGCAGCTTTTCTTGCCACCAGACCTTTTTCCATCAATTAGGAATCTGATGCCGTCACTAAAGACATTCCTTAAATTGTAGCCATTTTTTGAGTGTTTTTTTGGTGTCTAATCCGCATATATATCACCATTGCCCTTGATTTTCTTGACTGTATATCTCTTAAATATCAACATATACACGTGTGATTTAGTTTACGGAGATTTTTCAGTGCCGAGAACCTCGATCAGAGATTAAAAAAGGCGTAAGGTTCTCAATGGTGTAAAATTAAAATGGGATATACCAGGCTAGGATTCAAGTTACAGGAACAAGGGCCAAACCAGCCACCCAAGAATGGAATCGTCGAGCGAAAACACTTGACAACCTCTTAGAAGCAGCTTTTCTTACCACCAGACCTTTCTCCATCAATTAGGAATCTGATGCCGTCACTAAACACATTCCTTAAATTGTAGCTATTTGTTGAGTATTTTTTTTTGTGTCTAATACGTATATATATCACCATTTCCCTTGATTTTCTTGACTGTATATCTCTTAAATATCAACATATACACGTGTGATTTAGTTTACGAAGATTTTTCAATGCCGAGAACCTCGATCAGAGAGTAAAAAAGGCGTAAGGTTCTAAATGGTGTAAAATTAAAATGGGATATACCGGGCTAGGATTCGAGTTATAGGAACAAGGGCCAAACCAACCACCCAAGAATGGAATCGTCGAGCGAAAACGCTTGACAACCTCCTAGAAGCAGCTTTTCTTACCACCAGACCTTTCTCCATCAATTAGGAATCTGATGCCGTCACTAAACACATTCCTTAAATTGTAGCTATTTGTTGAGTATTTTTTTTTTGTGTCTAATACGCATATATATCACCATTTCCCTTGATTTTCTTGACTGTGCACCACTTAAATGTCAACATATACACGTGTGATTTAGTTTACGAAGATTTTTCAATGCCGAGAATCTCGATCAGAGAGTAAAATAGGCATAAGGTTCACAATGGTGTAAAATTAAAATGGGATATACCGGGCTAGGATTCGAGTTAAAGGAACAAGGGCCAAACCAACCACCCAAGAATTGAATCGTCGAGCAAAAACACTTGATAACCTCCTAGAAGCAGCTTTTCTTGCCACCAGACCTTTCTCCATCAATTAGGAATATGATGCCGTCACTAAAGACATTCCTTAAATTGTAGCCATTTGTTGAGTGTTTTTTTGGTGACTAATCCGCATATCTATCACCATTGCCCTTGATTTTCTTGACTGTATATCTCTTAAATATCAACATATACACGTGTGATTTAGTTTACGGAGATTTTTCAGTGCCGAGAACCTCGATCAGAGATTAAAAAAGGCGTAAGGTTCTCAATGGTGTAAAATTAAAATGGGATATACCAGGCTAGGATTCAAGTTACAGGAACAAGGGCCAAACCAGCCACCCAAGAATGGAATCGTCGAGCGAAAACACTTGACAACCTCTTAGAAGCAGCTTTTCTTACCACCAGACCTTTCTCCATCAATTAGGAATCTGATGCCGTCACTAAACACATTCCTTAAATTGTAGCTATTTGTTGAGTATTTTTTTTTGTGTCTAATACGTATATATATCACCATTTCCCTTGATTTTCTTGACTGTATATCTCTTAAATATCAACATATACACGTGTGATTTAGTTTACGAAGATTTTTCAATGCCGAGAACCTCGATCAGAGAGTAAAAAAGGCGTAAGGTTCTAAATGGTGTAAAATTAAAATGGGATATACCGGGCTAGGATTCGAGTTATAGGAACAAGGGCCAAACCAACCACCCAAGAATGGAATCGTCGAGCGAAAACGCTTGACAACCTCCTAGAAGCAGCTTTTCTTACCACCAGACCTTTCTCCATCAATTAGGAATCTGATGCCGTCACTAAACACATTCCTTAAATTGTAGCTATTTGTTGAGTATTTTTTTTTTGTGTCTAATACGCATATATATCACCATTTCCCTTGATTTTCTTGACTGTGCACCACTTAAATGTCAACATATACACGTGTGATTTAGTTTACGAAGATTTTTCAATGCCGAGAATCTCGATCAGAGAGTAAAATAGGCATAAGGTTCACAATGGTGTAAAATTAAAATGGGATATACCGGGCTAGGATTCGAGTTAAAGGAACAAGGGCCAAACCAACCACCCAAGAATTGAATCGTCGAGCAAAAACACTTGATAACCTCCTAGAAGCAGCTTTTCTTGCCACCAGACCTTTCTCCATCAATTAGGAATATGATGCCGTCACTAAAGACATTCCTTAAATTGTAGCCATTTGTTGAGTGTTTTTTTGGTGACTAATCCGCATATCTATCACCATTGCCCTTGATTTTCTTGACTGTATATCTCTTAAATATCAACATATACACGTGTGATTTAGTTTACGGAGATTTTTCAGTGCCGAGAACCTCGATCAGAGATTAAAAAAGGCGTAAGGTTCTCAATGGTGTAAAATTAAAATGGGATATACCAGGCTAGGATTCAAGTTACAGGAACAAGGGCCAAACCAGCCACCCAAGAATGGAATCGTCGAGCGAAAACACTTGACAACCTCTTAGAAGCAGCTTTTCTTACCACCAGACCTTTCTCCATCAATTAGGAATCTGATGCCGTCACTAAACACATTCCTTAAATTGTAGCTATTTGTTGAGTATTTTTTTTTGTGTCTAATACGTATATATATCACCATTTCCCTTGATTTTCTTGACTGTACATCACTTAAATGTCAACATATACACGTGTGATTTAGTTTACAAAGATTTTTCGATGCCGAGAATCTCGATCAGAGAGTAAAAAAGGCCTAAGGTTCACAATGGTGTAAAAATAAAATGGTATATACCGGGCTAGGATTCGAGTTACAGGAACAAGGGCCAAACCAACCACCCAAGAATTGAATCGTCGAGCAAAAACACTTGACAACCTCCTAGAAGCAGCTTTTCTTGCCACCAGACCTTTCTCCATCAATTAGGAATCTGATGCCGTCACTAAAGACATTCCTTAAATTGTAGCCATTTGTTGAGTGTTTTTTTGGTGTCTAATCCGCATATGTATCACCATTGCCCTTGATTTTCTTGACTGTATATCTCTTAAATATCAACATATACACGTGTGATTTAGTTTACAAAGATTTTTCAATGCCGAGAACCTCTATCAGAGAGTAAAAAAGGCGTAAGGTTCTCAATGGTGTAAAATTAAAATGGGATATACCGGGCTAGGATTCGAGTTACAGGAACACGGGCCTACCCAACCACCCAAGAATGGAATCGTCGAGCGAAAACACTTGACAACCTCCTTGAAGCAGCTTTTCTTACCACCAGACCTTTCTCCATCAATTAGGAATCTGATGCCGTCACTAAAGACATTCCTCAAATTGTAGCAATTTGTTGAGTGTTTTTTTGGTGTCTAATCCGCATATATATCACCATTGCCCTTGATTTTCTTGACTGTATATCTCTTAAATATCAACATATACACGTGTGATTTAGTTTACGAAGATTTTTCAATGCCGAGAACCTCGATCAGAGAGTAAAAAAGGCGTAAGGTTCTCAATGGTGTAAAATTAAAATGGGATATACCGGGCTAGGATTCGAGTTATAGGAACAAGGGCCAAACCAACCACCCAAGAATGGAATCGTCGAGCGAAAACGCTTGACAACCTCCTAGAAGCAGCTTTTCTTACCACCAGACCTTTCTCCATCAATTAGGAATCTGATGCCGTCACTAAACACATTCCTTAAATTTTAGCTATTTGTTGAGTATTTTTTTTTGTGTCTAATACGCATATATATCACCATTTCCCTTGATTTTCTTGACTGTGCATCACTTAAATGTCAACATATACACGTGTGATTTAGTTTACGAACATTTTTCAATGCCGAGAACCTCAATCAGAGAGTAAAAAAGACGTAAGGTTCTCAATGGTGTAAAATTAAAATGGGATATACCGGGCTAGGATTCGAGTTACAGGAACAAGGGCCAAACCAACCACCCAAGAATGGAATCGTCGAGCTAAAACGCTTGACAACCTCCTAGAAGCAGCTTTTCTTATCACCAGACCTTTCTCCATCAATTAGGAATCTGTTGCCGTCACTAAACACATTCCTTAAATTGTAGCTATTTGTTGAGTATTTTTTTTTTGTGTCTAATACGCATATATATCACCATTTCCCTTTATTTTCTTGACTGTGCATCACTTAAATGTCAACATATACACGTGTGATTTAGTTTACGAAGATTTTTCAATGCCGAGAATCTCGATCAGAGAGTAAAAAAGGCATAAGGTTCACAATGGTGTAAAATTAAAATAGGATATACCGGGCTAGGATTCGAGTTACAGGAAAAAGGGCCAAACAAACCCCCCAAGAATTGAATCGTCGAGCAAAAACACTTGACAACGTCCTAGAAGCAGCTTTTCTTGCCACCAGACCTTTTTCCATCAATTAGGAATCTGATGCCGTCACTAAAGACATTCCTTAAATTGTAGCCATTTTTTGAGTGTTTTTTTGGTGTCTAATCCGCATATATATCACCATTGCCCTTGATTTTCTTGACTGTATATCTCTTAAATATCAACATATACACGTGTGATTTAGTTTACGGAGATTTTTCAGTGCCGAGAACCTCGATCAGAGATTAAAAAAGGCGTAAGGTTCTCAATGGTGTAAAATTAAAATGGGATATACCAGGCTAGGATTCAAGTTACAGGAACAAGGGCCAAACCAGCCACCCAAGAATGGAATCGTCGAGCGAAAACACTTGACAACCTCCTAGAAGCAGCTTTTCTTACCACCAGACCTTTCTCCATCAATTAGGAATCTGATGCCGTCACTAAACACATTCCTTAAATTGTAGCTATTTGTTGAGTATTTTTTTTGTGTCTAATACGTATATATATCACCATTTCCTTTGATTTTCTTGACTGTACATCACTTAAATGTCAACATATACACGTGTGATTTAGTTTACAAAGATTTTTCGATGTCGAGAATCTCGATCAGAGAGTAAAAAAGGCGTAAGGTTCACAATGGTGTAAAATTAAAATGGGATATACCGGGCTAGGATTCGAGGTACAGGAACAAGGGCCAAACCAACCACCCATGAATTGAATCGTCGAGCAAAAATACTTGACAACCTCCTAGAAGCAGCTTTTCTTGCCACCAGACCTTTCTCCATCAATTAGGAATCTGATGCCGTCACTAAACACATTCCTTAAATTGTAGCTATTTGATGAGTATTTTTTTTGTGTCTAATACGTATATATATCACCATTTCCCTTGATTTTCTTGACTGTGCATCACTTAAATGTCAACATATACACGTGTGATTTAGTTTACAAAGATTTTTCGATGCCGAGAATCTCGATCAGAGAGTAAGAAAGGCGTAAGGTTCACAATGGTGTAAAAATAAAATGGTATATACCGGGCTAGGATTCGAGTTACAGGAACAAGGGCCAAACCAACCACCCAAGAATTGAATCGTCGAGCAAAAACACTTGACAACCTCCTAGAAGCAGCTTTTCTTGCCACCAGACCTTTCTCCATCAATTAGGAATCTGATGCCGTCACTAAAGACATTCCTTAAATTGTAGCCATTTGTTGAGTGTTTTTTTGGTGTCTAATCCGCATATGTATCACCATTGCCCTTGATTTTCTTGACTGTATATCTCTTAAATATCAACGTATACACGTGTGATTTAGTTTACAAAGATTTTTCAATGCCGAGAACCTCTATCAGAGAGTAAAAAAGGCGTAAGGTTCTCAATGGTGTAAAATTAAAATGGGATATACCGGGCTAGGATTCGAGTTACAGGAACACGGGCCTACCCAACCACCCAAGAATGGAATCGTCGAGCGAAAACACTTGACAACCTCCTTGAAGCAGCTTTTCTTACCACCAGACCTTTCTCCATCAATTAGGAATCTGATGCCGTCACTAAAGACATTCCTCAAATTGTAGCCATTTGTTGAGTGTTTTTTTGGTGTCTAATCCGCATATATATCACCATTGCCCTTGATTTTCTTGACTGTATATCTCTTAAATATCAACATATACACGTGTGATTTAGTTTACGAAGATTTTTCAATGCCGAGAACCTCGATCAGAGAGTAAAAAAGGCGTAAGGTTCTCAATGGTGTAAAATTAAAATGGGATATACCGGGCTAGGATTCGAGTTATAGGAACAAGGGCCAAACCAACCACCCAAGAATGGAATCGTCGAGCGAAAACGCTTGACAACCTCCTAGAAGCAGCTTTTCTTACCACCAGACCTTTCTCCATCAATTAGGAATCTGATGCCGTCACTAAACACATTCCTTAAATTTTAGCTATTTGTTGAGTATTTTTTTTTTGTGTCTAATACGCATATATATCACCATTTCCCTTGATTTTCTTAACTGTGCATCACTTAAATGTCAACATATACACGTGTGATTTAGTTTACGAACATTTTTCAATGCCGAGAACCTCAATCAGAGAGTAAAAAAGACGTAAGGTTCTCAATGGTGTAAAATTAAAATGGGATATACCGGGCTAGGATTCGAGTTACAGGAACAAGGGCCAAACCAACCACCCAAGAAAGGAATCGTCGAGCTAAAACGCTTGACGACCTCCTAGAAGCAGCTTTTCTTATCACCAGACCTTTCTCCATCAATTAGGAATCTGATGCCATCACTAAACACATTCCTTAAATTGTAGCTATTTGTTGAGTATTTTTTTTTTTGTGTCTAATACGCATATATATCACCATTTCCCTTTATTTTCTTGACTGTGCATCACTTAAATGTCAACATATATACGTGTAATTTAGTTTACGAAGATTTTTCAATGCCGAGATTCTCGATCAGAGAGTAAAAAAGGCATAAGGTTCACAATGGTGTAAAATTAAAATAGGATATACCAGGCTAGGATTCGAGTTACAGGAACAAGGGCCAAACAAACCACCCAAGAATTGAATCGTCGAGCAAAAACACTTGACAACCTCCTAGAAGCAGCTTTTCTTGCCACCAGACCTTTCTCCATCAATTAGGAATCTGATGCCGTCACTAAAGACATTCCTTAAATTGTAGCCATTTGTTGAGTGTTTTTTTGGTGTCTAATCCGCATATATATCACCATTGCCCTAGATTTTCTTGACTGTATATCTCTTAAATATCAACATATACACGTGTGATTTAGTTTACGAAGATTTTTCAATGCCGAGAACCTCGATCAGAGAGTAAAAATGGCGTAAGGTTCTAAATGGTGTAAAATTAAAATGGGATATACCGGGCTAGGATTCGAGTTACAGGAATAAGGGCCAAACCAACCACCCAAGAAGGGAATCGTCGAGCGAAAACGCTTGACAACCTCCTCGAAGCAGCTTTTCTTACCACCAGACCTTTCTCCATCAATTAGGAATCTGATGCCGTCACAAAACACATTCCTTAAATTGTAGCTATTTGTTGAGTATTTTTTTTTTGTGTCTAATACGCATATATATCACCATTTCCCTTGATTTTCTTGACTATGCATCACTTAAATGTCAACATATACACGTGTGATTTAGTTTACGAAGATTTTTCAATGCCGAGAACCTCGATCAAAGAGTAAAAAAGGCGTAAGGTTCACAAAGGTGTAAAATTAAAATGAGATATACAGGGCTAGGATTCGAGTTACAGGAACAAGGGCCAACCCAACCACCCAAGAATGGAATCGTCGAGCGAAAACAATTGACAACCTCCTAGAAGCAGCTTTTCTTGCCACCAGACCTTTCTCCATCAGTTAGGAATCTGATGCCGTCACTAAACATATTCCTTAAATTGTAGCCGTTTGTTGAGTGTTTTTTTGTTGTCTAATCCGCATATATATCACCATTGCCCTTGATTTTCTTGACTGTATATCACTTAAATATCTACATATACACGTGTGATTTCTTTTAAGAAGATTTTCAATGCCGAGAACCTCGATCAGAGAGTAAAAAAGGTGTAAGGTTCATAATGGTGTAAAATTAAAATGGGATATACCGGGCTAGGATTTAAGCTACAGGAACAAGGGCCAAACCAACCACCCAAGAATGGAATCGTCGAGCGAAAACACTTGACAACCTCCTAGAAGCAGCTTTTCTTCCCACCAGACCTTTCTCCATCGATTAGGAATCTGATGCCGTCACTAAACACATTCCTTAAATTGTAGCCATTTGTTGAGTGTTTTTTTTGGTGTCCAATCCGCATATATATCACCATTTCCCTTGATTTTCTTGACTGTATATCTCTTAAATATCAACATATACATGTGTGATTTAGTTTACAAAGATTTTTAATGCCGAGAACCTCGATCAGAGAGTAAAAAAGGCGTAAGGTTCACAATGGTGTAAAATTAAAATGGGATATACCGGGCTAGGATTCGAGTTACAGGAACAAGGGCCAAACCAACCACCCAAGAATGGAATTGTCGAGCGAAAACACTTGACAACCTCCTAGAAGCAGCTTTTCTTGTCACCAGACCTTTCTCCATCAATTAGGAATCTGATGCCGTCACTAAACACATTCCTTAAATTGTAGCCATTTGTTGAGTGGTTTTTTTTTGTTGTCTAATCCGCATATATATATCACCATTGCCCTTGATTTTCTTGACTGTATATCTCTTAAATGTCAACACATACACGTGTGATTTAGTTTACGAAGATTTTTCAATGCCGAGAACCTCGATCAGAGAGTAAAAAAGGCGAAAGGTTCTCAATGGTATAAAATTAAAATGAGATATACCGGGCTAGGATTCTAGTTACAGGAACAAGGGACAAACCAACCACCCAAGAATAGAATCGTTGAGCTAATACACTTGACAACCTCCTAGAAGAAGCTTTTCTTACCACCAGACCTTTCTCCATCAATTAGGAATCTGATGCCGTCACTAAACACATTCCTTAAATTGTAGCCATTTGTTGAGTTTTTTTTGTGTCAAATCCGCATATATATCACCATTGCCCTTGATTTTCTTGACTGTATATCTCTTGAATATCAACATATACACGTGTGATTTAGTTTACGAAGATTTTCAATGCCGAGAACCTCGATCAGAGAGTAAAAAAGGCGTAAGGTTCTCAATGGTGTAAAAATAAAATGGGATATACCGGGCTAGGATTCGAGTTACAGGAACAAGGGCCAAACCAACCACCCAAGAATGGAATCGTTGAGCCAAAACACTTGACAACCTCCTAGAAGCAGCTTTTCTTACCACCAGACCTTTCTCCATGAATTAAGAATCTGATGCCGTCACTAAACACATTCCTTAATTGTAGCCATTTGTTGAGTGTTTTTTTGGTGTCTAACCCGCATATATATCACCATTGCCCTTGATTTTATTGACTGTATATCTCTTAAATGTCAACATATACACGTGTGATTTAGTTTACCAAGATTTTTCAAGGCCGAAAACCTCGATCAGAGAGTAAAAATGGCGTAAGGTTCTCAATGGTGTAAAATTAATATGGGATATACCGGGCTAGGATTCGAGTTACAGGAATAAGGGCCAAACCAACCACCTAAGAATGGAAACGTCGAGCTAAAACACTTGACAACCTCCTAGAAGCAGCTTTTCTTGCCACCAGACCTTTCTCCATCAATTAGGAATCTGATGCCGTCACTAAACATATTCCTTAAATTGTAGCCATTTGTTGAGTGTTTTTTTTTGTGTCTAATCCGCATATATATCACCATTGCCCTTGATTTTCTTGACTATATATCTCTTAAATATCAACATATACCCGTGTGATTTAGTTTACGAAGATTTTTCAATGCCGAGAACCACGATCAGAGTGTAAAAAAGCGTAAGGTTCTCAATGGTGTAAAATTAAAATGGGATATACCGGGCTAGGATTCGAGTTACAGGAACAAGGGCCAAACCAACCACCCAAGAATGGAATCGTCTAGCGAAAACACTTGACAACCTCCTAGAAGCAGGTTTTCTTGCCACCAGACCTTTCTCCATCAATTAGGAATCTGATGTAGTCACTAAACACATTCCTTAAATTGTAGCCATTTGTTGAATGTTTTTTTTGGTGTCTAATCCGCATATATATCACCATTGCCCTTGATTTTCTTGACTGTATATCTCTTAAATATCAGCATATACACGTGTGATTTAGTTTACGAAGATTTTTCAATGCCGAGAACCACGACCAGAGAGTAAAAAAGGCGTAAGGTTCACAATGGTGTAAAAAAAATGGGATATACCGGGATAGGATTCGAGTTACAGGAACAAGGGCCAAACCAACCACCCAAGAATGGAATCGTCGAGCGAAAACACGTGACAACCTCCTAGAAGCAGCTTTTATTGCCACCAGCCCTTTCTCCATCAATTAGGAATCTGATGCTGTCACTAAACACATTCCTTAAATTGTAGCCATTTGTTGAGTGTTTTTTTGGTGTCTAATCCGATTATATATCACCATTGCCCTTGATTTTCTTGACTGTATATCTCTTAAATAACAACATATACAAGTGTGATTTAGTTTACGAAGATTTTTCAATGCCGAGAACCTCGATCAGAGATTAAAAAAGGCGTAAGGTTCACAATGGTGTAAAATTAAAATGGGATATACCGGGCTTGGATTCAAGTTACAGGAACAAGGGCCAAACCAACCACCCAAGAATGGAATCGTCGAGCGAAAACACTTGACAACCTCCTTGAAGCAGCTTTTCTTGCCACCAAACCTTTCTCCATCAATTAGGAATCTGATGTCGTCACTAAACACATTCCTTAAATTGTAGCCATTTGTTGATTGTTTTTTTTTTGGTGTCTAATCCGCATATATATCACCATTGCCCTTGATTTTCTTGACTGTATATCTCTTAAATATCAACATATACACGTGTGATTTAGTTTACGAAGATTTTTCAATGCCGAGAACCTCGATCAGAGATTAAAAAAGGCGTAAGGTTCACAATGGTGTAAAATTCAAATGGGATATACCGGGCTAGGATTCAAGTTACAGGAACAAGGGCCAAACCAACAACCCAAGAATGGAATCGTCGAGCGAAAACACTTGATAACCTCCTAGAAGCAGCTTTTCTTGCCACCAGACCTTTCTCCATCAATTAAGAATCTGATGCCGTCACTAAACACATTCCTTAAATTGTAGCCATTTGTTGATTGTTTTTTTTTTTGGTGTCTAATCCGCATATATATCACCATTGCCCTTGATTTTCTTGACTGTATATCGCTTAAATATCAACATGTACACGTGTGATTTAGTTTACGAAGATTTTTCAATGCCGAGAACCACGACCAGAGAGTAAAAAAGGCTTAAGGTTCACAATGGTGTAAAATAAAAATGGGATATACCGGGATAGGATTCGAGTTACAGGAACAAGGGCCAAACCAACTACCCAAGAATAGAATCGTCGAGCGAAAACACTTGACAACCTCCTAGAAACAGCTTTTCTTGCCACTAGCCCTTTCTCCATCAATTAGGAATCTGATGCCGTCACTAAAGACATTCCTCAAATTGTAGCCATTTGTTGAGTGTTTTTTTGGTGTCTAATCCGAATATATATCACCATTGCCCTTGATTTTCTTGACTGTATATCTCTTAAATATCAACATATACACTTTGTGATTTAGTTTACGAAGATTTTTCAATGCCGAGAACCCCGATCAGAGATTAAAAAAGGCGTATGGTTCACAATGGTGTAAAATTCAAATGGGATATACCGGGATAGGATTCAAGTTACAGGAACAAGGGCCAAACCAACCACCCAAGAATGGAATCGTCGAGCGAAAATACTTGATAACCTCCTAGAAGCAGCTTTTCTTGCCACCAAACCTTTCTCCATCAATTAAGAATCTGATGCCGTCACTAAACACATTCCTTAAATTGTAGCCATTTGTTGATTGTTTTTTTTTTTGGTGTCTAATCCGCATATATATCACCATTGCCCTTGATTTTCTTGACTGTATATCTCTTAAATATCAACATATACACGTGTGATTTAGTTTACGAAGATTTTTCAATGCCGAGAACCACGACCAGAGACTAAAAAAGGCTTAAGGTTCACAATGGTGTAAAATAAAAATGGGATATACCGGGATAGGATTCGAGTTACAGGAACAAGGGCCAAACCAACCACCCAAGAATAGAATCGTCGAGCGAAAACACTTGACAACCTCCTAGAAGCAGCTTTTCTTGCCACCAGCCCTTTCTCCATCAAATAGGAATCTGATGCCGTCACTAAACACATTCCTTAAATTGTAGCCATTTGTTGAGTGTTTTTTTGGTGTCTAATCCGAATATATATCACCATTGCCCTTGATTTTCTTGACTGTATATCTCTTAAATATCAACATATACACGTGTGATTTAGTTTACGAAGATTTTTCAATGCCGAGAATCTCGACCAGAGAGTAAAAAAGGCGTAATGTTCACAACGGTGTAAAATTAAAATGGGATATACCGGGCTAGGATTCGAGTTACGGGAACAAGGGCCAAACCAACAACCCAAGAATGGAATCGTCGAGCGAAAACACTTGACAACCTCCTAGAAGCAGCTTTTCTTGCCACCAGACCTTTCTCCATCAATTAGGAATCTGATGCCGTCACTAAACACATTCCTTAAATTGTAGCCATTTGTTGATTGTTTTTTTTTTGTGTCTAATCCGCATATATATCACCATTACCCTTGATTTTCTTGACTGTATATCTCTTAAATATCAACATATGCACGTGTGATTTAGTTTACGAAGATTTTTCAATGCCAAGAACCTCGATCAGAGAGTAAAAAAGGCGTAAGGTTCACAATGCTGTAAAATAAAAATGGGATATACCGGGATAAAATTCGAGTTACAGGAACAAGGTCCAAACCAACCACCCAAGAATGGAATCGTCGAGCGAAAACACTTGACAACCTCCTAGAAGCACCTTTTCTTGCCACCAGCCCTTTCTCCATCAATTAGGAATCTGATGTCGTCACTAAACACATTCCTTAAATTGTAGCCATTTGTTGAGTGTTGTTTTGGTGTCTAATCCGAATATATATCACCATTGCCCTTGATTTTCTTGACTGTATATCTCTTAAATATCAACATATACACATGTGATTTAGTTTACGAAGATTTTTCAATGCCGAGAACCTCGATCAGAGATTAAAAAAGGCGTAAGGTTCACAATAGTGTAAAATTAAAATGGGATATTCCGGGCTAGGATTCAAGTTACAGGAACAAGGGCCAAACCAACCACCCAAGAATGGAATCGTCGAGCGAAAACACTTTACAACCTCCTAGAAGCAGCTTTTCTTGCCACCAGACATTTCTCCATCAATTAGGAATCTGATGCCGTCACTAAACACATTCCTTAAAATGTAGCCATTTGTTGAGTGTTTTTTTTTGGTGTCTGATCCGCATATATATCACCATTGCCATTGATTTTCTTGACTGTATATCTCTTAAATATCAACATATACACGTGTGATTTAGTTTACGAAGATTTTTCAATGCCGAGAACCTCGATCAGAGAGTAAAAAAGGCGTAAGGTTCACAATGGTGTAAAATCAAAATGGGATATACCGGGCTAGGATTCGAGTTACGGGAACAAGGGCCAAACTAACCACCCAAGAATGGAATCGTCGAGCGAAAACACTTGACAACCTCCTAGAATCAGCTTTTCTTGCCACCAGACCTTTCTCCATCAATTAGGAATCTGATGCCGTCACTAAACACATTCCTTAAATTGTAGCCATTTGTTGAGTGTTTTTTTTTTTGGTGTCTAATCCGCATATATATCACCATTGCCCTTAATTTTCATGACTGTATTTCTCTTAAATGTCAACATATACACGTGTGATTTAGTTTACGAAGATTTTTCAATGCCGAGAACCTCGATCAGAGAGTAAAAAAATGCGTAAGGTTCACAATGGTGTAAATTTAAAATGGTATATACCTGGCTAGTATTCGAGTTACAGGAACAAGGGCCAAACCAACCACCCAAGAATGTAATCGTCGAGCGAAAACACTTGACAACCTCCTAGAAGCAGCTTTTCTTGCCACCAGATCTTTCTCCATCAATTAGGAATCTGATGCCGTCACTAAACACATTCCTTAAAATGTAGCCATTTGTTGAGTGTTTTTTTTTTGGTGTCTGATCCGCATATATATCACCATTGCCCTTGATTTTCTTGACTGTATATCTCTTAAATATCAACATATACACGTGTGATTTGGTTTACGAAGATTTTTCAATGCCGAGAACCTCGATCAGAGAGTAAAAAAGGCATAACGTTCGCAATGGTGTAAAATTAAAATGGATATACCGGGCTAGGATTCGAGATACAGGAACAAGGGCCAAACCAACCACCCAAGAATGGAATCGTCGAGCGAAAACACTTGACAACCTCCTAGAAGTAGCTTTTCTTGCCACCAGACCTTTCCCCATCAATAAGGAATCTGATGCCGTCACTAAACACATTCCTTAAATTGTAGCCATTTGTTGATTGTTTTTTTTTTTTGGTGTCTAATCGGCATATAAATCACCATTACCCTTTATTTTCTTGACTGTATATCTCTTAAATATCAACATATACACGTGTGATTTAGTTTACGAAGATTTTTCAATGCCGAGAACCTCGATCAGAGAGTAAAAAAGGCGTAAGGTTCACAATGGTGTAAAATTAAAATGGATATACCGGGCTATGATTCGAGATACAGGAACAAGGGCCAAACCAACCACCCAAGAATGGAATCGTCGAGCGAAAACACTTGACAACCTCCTAGAAGCAGCTTTTCTTACCACCAGACCTTTCTTCATAAATTAGGAATCTGATGCCGTCACTAAACACAATTCTTAAATTGTAGCCATTTGTTGAGTGTTTTTTTGGTGTCTAATCCGCATATATATCACCATTGCCCTTGATTTTCTTGACTGTATATCTCTTAAATATCAACATATACACGTGTGATTTAGTTTACGAAGATTTTTCAATGCCGAGAACCTCAATCAGGGAGTAAAAAAGGCGTAAGGTTCACAATGGTGTAAAATTAAAATGGGATATACCTGGCTAGGATTCGAGTTACAGGAACAAGGGCCAAACCAACCACCCAAGAATGGAATCATCGAGCGAAAACACTTAACAACCTTCTAGAAGCAGCTTTTCTTGCCATCAGACCTTTCTCCATCAATTAGGAATCTGATGCCGTCACTAAACACATTCCTTAAATTGCAGCCATTTGTTGAGTGTTTTTTTTGGTGTCTAATCCGCATAAATATCACCATTGCCCTTGATTTTCTTGACTGTATATCTCTTAAATATCAACATATACACGTGTGATTTAGTTTACGAAGATTTTTCAATGCCGATAACCTCGATCAGAGAGTAAAAAATGCGTAAGGTTCTCAATGGTGTAAAATTGAAATGGGATATACCGGGCTAGGATTCGAGTTACAGGAACAAGGGCCAAACCAACCACCCAAGAATGGAATTGTCGAGCGAAAACACTTGACAACCTCCTAGAAGCTGTTTTTCTTGCCACCAGACCTTTCTCCCTCAATTAGGAATCTGATGCCGTCACTAAACACATTCCTTAAATTGTAGCCATTTGTTGAGTGTTTTTTTTTTGTGTCTAATCCGCATAAATATCACCATTGCCCTTGATTTTCTTGACTGTATATCTCTTAAATATCAACATATACACGTGTGATTTAGTTTACGAAGATTTTTCAATGCCGATAACCTCGATCAGAGAGGAAAAAATGCGTAAGGTTCTCAATGGTGTAAAATTGAAATGGAATAGACCGGACTAGGATTCGAGTTACAGGAACAAGGGCCAAACCAACCACCCACGAATGGAATCGTCGAGCGAAAACACTTGACAACCTCCTAGAAGCAGCTTTTCTTGCCACCAGATCTTTTTCCATCAGTTATGAATCTGAGGCCGGTACTAAAGACATTCCTTACATTGTAGCCATTTGTTGAGTTTTTTTTTGGTGTCTAATCCGCATATATATCGCCATTGCCCTTGATTTTCTTGACTGTATATCTCTTAAATATCAACATATACACGTGTGATTTAGTTTACGAAGATTTTTCAATGCCGAGAACCCGATCAGAGAGTAAAAAAGGCGAAAGGTTCTCAATGGTGTAAAATTAAAAAGGGATATGCCTGGCTAGAATTCGAGTTACAGAAACTAGGGCCAAACCAACCACCCAATAATTGAATCGTCGAGCGAAAACACTTGTCAACCTCTTAGAAGAAGCTTTTCTTGCCACCAGACCTTTCTCCATCAATTAGGAATCTGATGCCGTCACTAAACACATTCCTTAAATTGTAGCCATTTGTTGAGTGTTTTTTTTATATCTAATCCGCATATATATATAACCATTACCCAAGATTTTCTTGACTGTATATCTCTTAAATATCAACATATACACGTGTGATTTAGTTTACGAAGATTTTTCAATGCCGAGAACCTCGATCATAGAGTAAAAAAGGCGTAAGGTTCACAATGGTGTAAAACTAAAATGGGATATACCGGGCTAGGATTCGAGTTACAGGAACAAGGGACAAACCAACCACCCAAGAATGGAATCGTCGAGCGAAAACACTTGACAACCTCCTAGAAACAGCTTTTCATGCCACCAGACCTTTCTCCATCAATTAGGAATCTGATGCCGTCACCAAACACATTCCTTAAATTGTAGCCATTTGTTGAGTGTTTTTTTTTGGTGTCTAATCCGCATATATATCACCATTGCCCTTGATTTTCTTGACTGTATATCTCTTAAATATCAACATATACACGTGTGATTTCGTTTACGAAGATTTTTCAATGCCAAGAACCTCGATCAGAGAGTAAAAAAAGCGTAAGGTTCACAATGGTGTAAAATTAAAATGGGATATACCGGGCTAGGATTCGAGTTACAAGAACAAGGGCCAAACTAACCACCCAAGAATGGAATCGTCGAGCGAAAACACTTGACAAACTCCTAGAAGCAGCTTTTCTTACCACCAGACCTTTCTCCATCAATTAGGAATCTGATGCCGTCACCAAACACATTCCTTATATTGTAGCCATTTGTTGAGTGTTTTTTTTATGTCTAATCCGCATATATATATAACCATTACCCTAGATTTTCTTGACTGTATATCTCTTAAATATCAATGTATACACGTATGATTTAGTTTACGAAGATTTTCCAATGCCGAGAACCTCGATCATAGAATAAAAAAGGCGTAAGGTTCACAATGGTGTAAATTAAAATGGGATATACCGGGCTAGGATTCGAGTTACAGGAACAAGGGCCAAACCAACCACCCAAGAATGGAATCGTCGAGCGAAAACACTTGACAACCTCCTAGAAGCAGCTTTCCATGCCACCACCCCTTTCTCCATCAATTAGGAATCTGATGCCATCACCAAACACATTCCTTAAATTGTAGCCATTTGTTGAGTGTTTTTTTTGGTGTCTAATCCGCATATATATCACCATTACCCTTGATTTTCTTGACTGTATATCTCTTAAATATCAACATATACACGTGTGATTTAGTTTACGAAGATTTTTCAATGCCAAGAACCTCGATCAGAGAGATTAAAAAAGGCGTAAGGTTCTCAATGGTGTAAAATTAAAATGGGATATACCGGGCTAGGATTCGAGTTACAAGAACAAGGGCCAAACAAACCACCAAAGAATGGAATCGTCGAGCGAAAACACTTGACAACCTCCTAGAAGCAGCTTTTCTTACCACCAGACCTTTCTCCATCAATTAGGAATCTGATGCCGTCACCAAACACATTCCTTAAATTGTAGCCATTTGTTGAGTGTTTTTTTGGTGTCTAATCCGCATATATATCACCATTGCCCTTGATTTTCTTGACTGTATATCTCTTAAATATCAACATATACACGTGTGATTTAGTTTACGAAGATTTTTTAATGCCGAGAACCTCGATCAGAGAGTAAAAAAGGCGTAAGGTTCTCAATGGTGTAAAATAAAAATGGGATATGCTGGGATAGGATTCGAGTTACAGGAACTAGGGCCAAACCAACCACCCAATAATTGAATCGTCGAGCGAAAACACTTAACAACCTCCTAGAAGCAGCTTTTCTTGCCACCAGACCTTTCTCCATCAATTAGGAATTTGTTGCCGTCACTAAACACATTCCTTAAATTGTAGCCATTTGTTGAGTGTTTTTTTTGGTGTCTAATCCGCATATATATCACCATTGCCCTTGATTTTCTTGACTGTATATCTCTTAAATGTCAACATATACACGTGTGATTTAGTTTACGAAGATTTTTCAATGCCGAGAACCTCGATCAGAGAGTAAAAAAATGCGTAAGGTTCACAATGGTGTAAATTTAAAATGGTATATACCTGGCTAGTATTCGAGTTACAGGAACAAGGGCCAAACCAACCACCCAAGAATGGAATCGTCGAGCGAAAACATTTGACAACCTCCTAAAAGCAGCTTTTCTTGCCACCAGACATTTCTCCATCAATTTGGAATCTGATGCCCTCACTAAACACATTTCATAAATTGTAGCCATTTGTTGAGTGTTTTTTTTTTTGTGTCTAATCCGCATATATATCACCATTGTCCTTGATTTTCTTGACTGTATATCTTTTAAATATCAATATATACACGTGTGATTTACTTTACGAAGATTTTTCAATGCCGAGAACCTCGATCAGAGAGTAAAAAAGGCGTAAGGTTCACAATGGTGTAAAATTAAAATGGGATGTACCGGGCTAGGATTCGAGTTATAGGAACAAGGGCCAAACCAACCACCCAAGAATGGAATCGTCGAGCGAAAACATTTGACAACCTCCTAGAAGCAGCTTTTCTTGCCACCAGACCTTTCTCCATCAATTAGGAATCTGATGCAGTCACTAAACACATTCCTTAAATTGTAGCCATTTGTTGAGTGTTTTTTTTTGTGTCTAATCCGCATATATATCACCATTGCCCTTGATTTTCTTGAGTGTATATCTCTTAAATGTCAACATATACACGTGTGATTTAGTTTACGAAGATTTTTCAATGCCGAGAACCTCGATCAGAGAGTAAAAAATGCGTAAGGTTCATAATGGTGTAAAATTAAAATGGGATGTACCGGGCTAGGATTCAAGTTACAGGAACAAGGGCCAAACCAACCACCCAAGAATGGAATCGTCGAGCGAAAACATTTGACAACCTCCAAGAAGCAGCTTTTCTTGCCACCAAACCTTTCTCCATCAATTAGGAATCTGATGCAGTCACTAAACACATTCCTTAAATTGTAGCCATTTGTTGAGTGTTTTTTTTTTTTTTGGTGTCCAATCCGCATATATATCACCATTGCCCTTGATTTTATTGAATGTATAACTCTTAAATGTCAACATATACACGTGTGATTTAGTTTACGAAGATTTTTCAATGCCGAGTACCTCGATCAGAGAGTAAAAAAGGCGTAAGCTTCTCCACGGTGTAAAATTAAAATGGAATATAGCGGGCTAGGATTCGAGTTACAGGAACAAGGGCCAAACCAACCACCCAAGAATGGAATTGTGGAGCGAAAACACTTGACAACCTTCTAGAAGCAGCTTTTCTTGCCACCAGACCTTTCTCCATCAATTAGGAATCTGATGCCGTCACTAAACACATTCCTTAAATTGTAACCATTTGTTATGTGTTTTTTTTTGTGTCTAATCCGCATATATATCACCATTGCCCTTGATTTTCTTGACTATATATCTCTTAAATATCAACATATACACGTGTGATTTAGTTTACGAAGATTTTTCAATGCCGAGAACCTCGATCAGAGAGTAAAAAAGGCGTAAGGTTCTCAATGGTGTAAAATTAAAATGGGATATACCGGGCTAGGATTCGAGTTACAGGAACAAGGGCCAAACCAACCACCCAAGAATGGAATCGTCGAGCCAACACACTTGACAACCTCCTGGAAGCAGTTTTTCTTGCCACCAGACCTTTCTCCATCAATTAGGAATCTGAGGCCGTCACTAAACACATTCCTTTAATTGTAGCCATTTGTTGAGTGTTTTTTTTGGTGTCTAATCCGCATATATATCACCATTGCCCTTGATTTTCTTGACTGTATATATCTTAAATATCAACATATACACGTGTGATTTAGTTTACGAAGATTTTTCAATGCCGAGAACCTCGATAAGAGAGTAAAAAAGGCGTAAGGTTCTCAATGGTGTAAAATTAAAATGGGATATGCTGCGCTAGGATTCGAGTTACAGGAACTAGGGCAAAACCAACCACCCAAGAATGGAATCGTCCAGCGAAAACACTTAACAACCTTCTAGAAGCAGCTTTTCTTGCCACCAGACCTTTCTCCATCAATTAGGAATCTGATGCCGTCACGAAACACATTCCTTAAATTGTAGCCATTTGTTGAGTGTTTTTTTTTGTGTCTAATCCGCATATATATCACTATTGCCCTTGATTTTCTTGACTGTATATCTCTTAAATATAAACATATACACGTGTGATTTAGTTTACAAAGATTTTTCAATGCCGAGAACCTCGATAAGAGAGTAAAAAAGGCGTAAGGTTCTCAATGGTGTAAAATTAAAATGGGATATGCCGGGCTAGGATTCGAGTTACAGGAACTAGGGCCAAACCAACCACCCAAGAATGGAATCGTCGAGCGAAAACACTTGACAACCTCCTAGAAGTAGCTTTTCTTGCCACCAGACCTTTCTCCATCAATTAGGAATCTGATGCCGTCACTAAACACATTCCTTAAATTGTAGCCATTTGTTGAGTGTTTTTTTTTGGTGTCTAATCCGCATATATATCACCATTGCCCTTGATTTTCTTGACTGTATATCTCATAAATGTCAACATATACACGTGTGATTTAGTTTACGAAGATTTTTCAATGCCGAGAACCTCGATAAGAGAGTAAAAAAGGCGTAAGGTTCTCAATGGTGTAAAATTAAAATGAGATATGACGGGCTAGGATTCGAGTTACAGGAACTAGGGCCAAACCAACCACCCAAGAATGGAATCGTCGAGCGAAAACACTTGACAACCTCCTAGAAGCAGCTTTTCTTGCCACCAGACCTTTCTCCATCAATTAGGAATCTGATGCCGTCACTAAACACATTCCTTAAATTGTAACCATTTGTTATGTGTTTTTTTTTTGTGTCTAATCCGCATATATATCACAATTTCCCTTGATTTTCTTGACTGTATATCTCTTAAATATCAACATATACACGTGTGATTTAGTTTACGAAGATTTTTCAATGCCGAGAACCTCGATCAGAGAGTAAAAAAGGCGTAAGGTTCTCAATGGTGTAAAATTAAAATGGGATATGACGGGCTAGGATTCGAGTTACAGGAACAAGGGCTAAACCAACCACCCAAGAATGGAATCGTCGAGCGAAAACACTTGACAACCTCCTGGAAGCAGTTTTTCTTGCCACCAGACCTTTCTCCATCAATTAGGAATCTGAGGCCGTCACTAAACACATTCCTTTAATTGTAGCCATTTGTTGAGTGTTTCTTTTGGTGTCTAATCCGCATATATATCACCATTGCCCTTGTTTTTCTTGACTGTATATATCTTAAATATCAACATATACACGTGTGATTTAGTTTACGAAGATTTTTCAATGCCGAGAACCTCGATAAGAGAGTAAAAAAGGCGTAAGGTTCTCAATGGTGTAAAATTAAAATGGGATATGCCGGGCTAGGATTCGAGTTACAGGAACTAGGGCCAAACCAACCACCCAAGAATGGAATCGTCGAGCGAAAACACTTGACAACCTCCTAGAAGCAGCTTTTCTTGCCACCAGACTTTTCTCCATCAATTAGTAATCCGATGCCGTCACTAAACACATTCCTTAAATTGTAGCCATTTGTTGAGTGTTTTTTTTTTTTGGTGTCTAATCCGCATATATATCACCATTGCCCTTGATTTTCTTGACTGTATATCTCTTAAATGTCAACATATACACGTGTGATTTAGTTTACGAAGATTTTTCAATGCCGAGAACCTCGATAAGAGAGTAAAAAAGGCGTAAGGTTCTCAATGGTGTAAAATTAAAATGGGATATGCCGGGCTAGGATTCGAGTTACAGGAACTAGGGCTAAACCAACCACCCAAGAATGGAATCGTCGTGCGAAAACACTTAACAACCTCCTAGAAGCAGCTTTTCTTGCCACCAGACCTTTCTCCATCAATTAGGAATCTGAGGCCGTCACGAAACACATTCCTTAAATTGTAGCCATTTGTTGAGTGTTTTTTTTTGTGTCTAATCCGCATATATATCACTATTGCCCTTGATTTTCTTGACTGTATATCTCTTAAATATCAACATATACACGTGTGATTTAGTTTACGAAGATTTTTCAATGCCGAGAACCTCGATAAGAGAGTAAAAAAGGCGTAAGTTTCTCAATGGTGTAAAATTAAAATGGGATATGCCGGACTAGGATTCGAGTTACAGGAACTAGGGCCAAACCAACCACCCAAGAATGGAATCGTCGAGCGAAAACACTTGACAACCTCCTAGAAGCAGCTTTGCTTGCCACCAGACCTTTCTCCATCAATTAGGAATCTGATGCCGTCACTAAACACATTCCTTAAATTGTAGCCATTTGTTGAGCGTTTTTTGTTTTTTTGGGTCTAATCCGCATATATATCACAATTGCCCTTGATTTTCTTGACAGTATATCTGTTAAATGTCAACATATACACATGTGATTTAGTTTACGAAGATGTTTCAATGCCTAGAACCTCGATCAGAGAGTAAAAAAGGCGAAAGGTTCACAATGGTGTAAAATTAAAATGGGATATGCCGGGCTAGGATTCGAGTTACAGGAACTAGGGCTAAACCAACCACCCAAGAATGGAATCGTCGTGCGAAAACACTTAACAACCTCCTAGAAGCAGCTTTTCTTGCCACCAGACCTTTCTCCATCAATTAGGAATCTGAGGCCGTCACGAAACACATTCCTTAAATTGTAGCCATTTGTTGAGTGTTTTTTTTTGGTGTCTAATCCGCATATATATCACTATTGCCCTTGATTTTCTTGACTGTATATCTCTTAAATATCAATATATACACGTGTGATTTAGTTTACGAAGATTTTTCAATGCTGAGAACCTCGATAAGAGAGTAAAAAAGGAGTAAGTTTCTCAATGGAGTAAAATTAAAATGGGATATACCGGGCTAGGATTCGAGTTACAGGAACAACGGCCAAACCAAACACCCAAGAATGGAATCGTCGAGCGAAAACACTTGACAACCTCCTAGAAGCAGCTTTTCTTGCCACCAGACCTTTCTCCATCAATTAGGAATCTGATGCCCTTACTAAACACATTCCTTAAATTGTTGCCATTTGTTGAGTGTTTTTTTTTGGTGTCTAATCCGTATATATATCACCATTGCCGTTGATTTTCTTGACTGTATATCTCTTAACTATCAACATATACACGTGTGATTTAGTTTACGAAGATTTTTCAATGCTGAGAACCTCGATCAGAGAGTAAAAAAGGCGAAAGGTTCACAATGGTGTAAAATTAAAATGGGATATACCGGGCTAGGATTCGAGTTACAGGAACAAGGGCCAAACCAACCACCCAAGAATGGAATCGTCGAGCCAACACACTTGACAACCTCCTAGAAGCAGTTTTTCTGGCCACCAAACCTTTCTCCATCAATTAGGAATCTGATGTCGTCACTAAACACATTCCTTAAATTGGAGCCATTTGTTGCGAGTTTTTTTTGGTGTCTAATCCGCATATATATCACCATTGCCCTTGATTTTCTTGACTGTATATCTCTTAAATATCAACATATACACGTGTGATTTAGTTTACAAAGATTTTTCAATGCCGAGAACCTCGATAAGAGAGTAAAAAAGTCGTAAGGTTCTCAATGGTGTAAAATTAAAATGGGATGTACCGGGCTAGGATTTGAGTTACAGGAACAAGGGCAAAACCAACCACCCAAGAATGGAATCGTCGAGCGAAAACACCTGACAACCTCCTAGAAGCAGCTTTTCTTGCCACCAGACCTTTCTCCATCAATTAGGAATTTGATCCGTCACTAAACACATACCTTAAATTGTAGCCATTTGTTGAGTGTTTTTTTTTGGTGTCTAATCCGCATATATATCACCATTGCCCTTGATTTTCTTGACTGTATATCTCTTAAATGTCAACATATACACGTGTGATTTAGTTTACGAAGATTTTTCAATGCCGAGAAACTCGATCAGAGAGAATAAAACAGGCGTAAGGTTCTCAATGGTGTAAAATTAAAATGGGATATAGCGGGCCAGGATTCGAGTTACAGGAACAAGGGCCAAACCAACCACCCAAGAATGGAATCGTCGAGCGAAAACACTTGACAACCTTCTAGAAGCAGCTTTTCTTGCCACCAGACCTTTCTCCATCAATTAGGAATCTGATGCCGTCACTAAACACATTCCTTAAATTGTAGCCATTTGTTGAGTGTTTTTTTAGGTGTCTAATCCGCAAATATATCACCATTGCCCTTGATTTTCTTGACTGTATATCTCTTAAATGTCAACACATACACGTGTGATTTACTTTACGAAGATTTTTCAGTGCCGAGAACCTCGATCGAAGAGTAAAAAAGGAGTAAGGTTCACAATGGTGTAAAATTAAAATGGGATATACCGGGGTAGGATTCAAGTTACAGGAACAAGGGCCAAACCAACCACCCACGAATGGAATTGTCTAGCGAAAACACTTGACAACCTCCTAGAAGCAGTTTTTCTTGCCACCAGACCTATCTCCATCATTTAGGAATTTAGGAATCTGATGCCGTAACTGAACATATTCCTTAAATTGTAGCCATTTGTTGAGTGTTTTTTTTTGGTGTCTAATCCTTATATATATCACCATTGCCCTTGATTTTCTGGACTGTATATCTCTTAAATATCAACATATACACGTGTGATTTAGTTTACGAAGATTTTTCAATGCCGAGAACCTCGTTCAGAGAGTAAAAAAGGCATAAGGTTCACAATGGTGTAAAATTAAAATGGGGTATACCGGGCTAGGATTCGAGTTACAGGAACAAGGGCCAAACCAACCACCCAAGAATGGAATCGTCAAGCGAAAACACTTGACAACCTCCTAGAAGCAGCTTTTCTTACCACCAGACCTTTCTCCATCAATTAGGAATCTGATGCCGTCACTAAACACATTCCTTAAATTGTAGCCATTTGTTGAGTGTTTTTTTTTTGTGTCTAATCCACATATATATATCACCATTGCCCTTGATTTTCTTGACTGTATATCTCTTAAATGTCAACATATACACGTGTGATTTAGTTTACGAAGATTTTTCAATGCCGAGAACCTCGATCAGAGAGTAAAAAATGCGTAAGGTTCACAATGGTGTAAAATTAAAATGGGATGTACCGGGCTAGGATTCGAGTTACAGGAACAAGGGCAAAACCAACCACCCAAGAATGGAATCGTCGAGCGAAAACACTTGACAACCTCCTAGAAGCAGCTTTTCTTGCCCCCAGACCTTTCTCCATCAATTAGGAATCTGATGCCGTCACTAAACACATTCCTTAAATTGTAGCCATTTGTTGATTGTTTTTTTTTGTCTAATCCGCATATATATCACCATTGCCGTTGAATTTTTTGACTGTATATCTCTTAAATGTCAACATATACACGTGTGATTTAGTTTACGAAGATTTTTCAATGACGAGAAACTCGATCAGAGAGAATAAAACAGGCGTAAGGTTCTCAATGGTGTAAAATTAAAATGGGATATAGCGGGCCAGGATTCGAGTTACAGGAACAAGGGCCAAACCAACCACCCAAGAATGGAATCGTCGAGCGAAAACACTTGACAACCTTCTAGAAGCAGCTTTTCTTGCCACCAGACCTTTCTCCATCAATTAGGAATCTGATGCCGTCACTAAACACATTCCTTAAATTGTAGCCATTTGTTGAGTGTTTTTTTAGGTGTCTAATCCGCATATGTATCACCATTGCCCTTGATTTTCTTGACTGTATATCTCTTAAATGTCAACATATACACGTGTGATTTAGTTTACGAAGATTTTTCAAAGCCGAGAACCTCGATCGAAGAGTAAAAAAGGAGTGAGGTTCACAATGGTGTAAAATTAAAATGGGATATACCGGGGTAGGATTCAAGTTACAGGAACAAGGGCCAAACCAACCACACACGAATGGAATTGTCTAGCGAAAACACTTGACAACCTCCTAGAAGCAGTTTTTCTTGCAACCTGACCTTTCTCCATCATTTAGGAATTTTGGAATCTGATGCCGTCACTAAACATATTCCTTAAATTGTAGCCATTTGTTGAGTGTTTTTTTTTTGGTGTCTAATCCGCATATATATCACCATTGCCCTTGATTTTCTTGACTGTATATCTCTTAAATATCAACATATACACGTGTGTTTTAGTTTACGAAGATTTTTCAATGCCGAGAACCTCGTTCAGAGAGTAAAAAAGGCGTAAGGTTCACAATGGTGTAAAATTAAAATGGGATATGCCGTGCTAGGATTCGAGTTACAGGAACAAGGGCCAAACCAACCACCCAAGAATGGAATCGTCGAGCGAAAACACATGACAACCTCCTAGAAGCAGCTTTCTTACCACCAGACCTTTCTCCATCAATTAGGAATCTGATGCCGTCACTAAACACATTCCGTAAATTGTAGCCATTTGTTGCGTGTTTTTTTTTTTGGTGTCTAATCCGCATATATATCACCATTGCCCTTGATTTTCTTGACTGTATATCTCTTAAATATCAATATATACACGTGTGATTTAGTTTACGAAGATTTTTCAATGCCGAGAACCTCGATCAGAGAGTAAAAATGGCTTAAGGTTCACAGTGGTGTAAAATTAAAATGGGATGTACCGGGCTAGGATTCGAGTTACAGGAACAAGGGCCAAACCGACCACCCAAGAATTGAATCGTCAAGCGAAAACACTAGACAACCTCCTAGAAGCAGCTTTTCTTGCCACCAGACCTTTCTCCATCAATTAGGAATCTGATGCCGTCACTAAACACATTCCTTAAATTGTAGCCATTTGTTGAGTGTTTTTTTTTTGTGTCTAATCCGCATATATATCACCATTGCCCTTGATTTTCTTGACTGTATATCTCTTAAATGTCAACATATACACGTGTGATTTGGTTTACGAAGATTTTTCAATGCCGAGAAACTCGATCAGAGAGTAAAAAAGGAGTAAGGTTCTCAATGGTGTAAAAGTAAAACGGGATATAGCGGGCCAGGATTCGAGTTACAGGAACAAGGGCCAAACCAACCACCCAAGAATGGAATCGTCGAGCGAAAACACTTGACAACCTCCTAGAAGCAGCTTTTCTTGCCACCAGACCTTTCTCCATCAATTAGGAATCTGATGCCGTCACTAAACACATTCCTTAAATTGTAGCCATTTGTTGAGTGTTTTTTTTTGTGTCTAATCCGCATATATATCACCATTGCCCTTGATTTTCTTGACTGTATATCTCTTAAATGTCAACATATACACGTGTGAGTTAGTTTACGAAGATTTTTCAATGCCGAGAAACTCGATCAGAGAAAATAAAAGAGGCGTAAGGTTCTCAATGGTGTAAAAGTAAAATGGGATATAGCGGGCCAGGATTCGAGTTACAGGAACAAGGGCCAAACCAACCACCCAAGAATGGATTCGTCGAGCGAAAACACTTGACAACCTTCTAGAAGCAGCTTTTCTTGCCACCAGACCTTTCTCCATCAATTAGGAATCTGATGCCGTCACTAAACACATTCCTTAAATTGTAGCCATTTGTTGAGTGTTTTTTTAGGTGTCTAATCTGCATATATATCACCATTGCCCTTGATTTTCTTGTCTGTATATCTCTTAAATGTCAACATATACACGTGTGATTTAGTTTACGAAGATTTTTCAATGCCGAGAACCTCGTTCGAAGAGTAAAAAAGGAGTAAGGTTCACACTGGTGTAAAATTAAAATGGGATATACCGGGGTAGGATTCAAGTTACAGGAACAAGGGCCAAACCAACCACCCACGAATGGAATTGTCTAGCGAAAACACTTGACAACCTCCTAGAAGCAGTTTTTCTTGCCACCAGACCTTTCTCCATCATTTAGGAATTTAGGAATCCGATGCCGTCACTAAACATATTCCTTAAATTGTAGCCATTTGTTGAGTGTATTTTTTTTGGTGTCTAATCCGCATATATATCACCATTGCCCTTGATTTTCTTGACTGTATATCTCTTAAATGTCAACATATACACGTGTGATTTAGATTACGAAGATTTTTCAATGCCGAGAACCTCGATCGAAGAGTAAAAAAGGAGTAAGGTTCACAATGGTGTAAAATTAAAATGGGATATACCGGGGTAGGATTCAAGTTACAGGAACAAGGGCCAAACCAACCACCCACGAATGGAATTGTCTAGCGAAAACACTTGACAACCTCCTAGAAGCAGTTTTTCTTGCCACCAGACCTTTCTCCATCATTTAGGAATTTTGGAATCTGATACCGTCACTAAACATATTCCTTAAATTGTAGCCATTTGTTGAGTGTTTTTTTTTTTGGTGTCTAATCCGCATATATATCACCATTGCCCTTGATTTTCTTGACTGTATATCTCTTAAATATCAACATATACACGTGTGATTTAGTTTACGAAGATTTTTCAATGCCGAGAACCTCGTTCAGAGAGTAAAAAAGGCGTAAGGTTCACAATGGTGTAAAATTAAAATGGGATATGCCGGGCTAGGATTCAAGTTACAGGAACAAGGGCCAAACCAACCACCCAAGAATGGAATCGTCGAGCGAAAACACATGACAACCTCCTAGAAGCAGCTTTCTTACCACCAGACCTTTCTCCATCAATTAGGAATCTGATGCCGTCACTAAACACATTCCGTAAATTGTAGCCATTTGTTGCGTGTTTTTTTTTGGTGTCTAATCCGCATGTATATCACCATTGCCCTTGATTTTCTTGACTGTATATCTCTTAAATATCAACATATACACGTGTGATTTAGTTTACGAAGACTTTTCAATGCCGAGAACCTCGATCAGAGAGTAAAAAAGGCGTAAGGTTCACAATGGTGTAAAATTAAAATGGGATATACCGGGCTAGGATTCGAGTTACAGGAACAAGGGCCAAACCAACCACCCAAGAATGGAATCGTCGAGCGAAAACACATGACAACCTCCTAGAAGCAGCTTTTCTTACCACCAGACCTTTCTGCATCAATTAGGAATCTGATGCCGTCACTAAACACATTCCTTAAATTGTTGCCATTTGTACCGTGTTTTTTTTGGTGTCTAATCCGAATATATATCACCATTGCCCTTGATTTTCTTGACTGTATATCTCTTAAATATCAACATATACACGTGTGATTTAGTTTACGAAGATTTTTCAATGCCGAGAACCTCGATCAGAGAGTAAAAAAGGCTTAAGGATCACAATGGTGTAAAATTAAAATGGGATATACCGGGCTAGGATTCGAGTTACAGGAACAAGGGCCAAACCAACCACCCAAGAATGGAATCGTCAAGCGAAAACACTTGACAACCTCCTAGAAGCAGCTTTTCTTACCACCAGACCTTTCTCCATCAATTAGGAATCTGATGCCGTCACTAAACACATTCCTTAAATTGTAGCCATTTGTTGAGTGTTTTTTTTTTGTGTCTAATCCACATATATATATCACCATTGCCCTTGATTTTCTTGACTGTATATCTCTTAAATGTCAACATATACACGTGTGATTTAGTTTACGAAGATTTTTCAATGCCGAGAACCTCGATCAGAGAGTAAAAAATGCGTAAGGTTCACAATGGTGTAAAATTAAAATGGGATGTACCGGGCTAGGATTCGAGTTACAGGAACAAGGGCAAAACCAACCACCCAAGAATGGAATCGTCGAGCGAAAACACTTGACAACCTCCTAGAAGCAGCTTTTCTTGCCCCCAGACCTTTCTCCATCAATTAGGAATCTGATGCCGTCACTAAACACATTCCTTAAATTGTAGCCATTTGTTGATTGTTTTTTTTTGTCTAATCCGCATATATATCACCATTGCCGTTGAATTTCTTGACTGTATATCTCTTAAATGTCAACATATACACGTGTGATTTAGTTTACGAAGATTTTTCAATGACGAGAAACTCGATCAGAGAGAATAAAACAGGCGTAAGGTTCTCAATGGTGTAAAATTAAAATGGGATATAGCGGGCCAGGATTCGAGTTACAGGAACAAGGGCCAAACCAACCACCCAAGAATGGAATCGTCGAGCGAAAACACTTGACAACCTTCTAGAAGCAGCTTTTCTTGCCACCAGACCTTTCTCCATCAATTAGGAATCTGATGCCGTCACTAAACACATTCCTTAAATTGTAGCCATTTGTTGAGTGTTTTTTTAGGTGTCTAATCCGCATATGTATCACCATTGCCCTTGATTTTCTTGACTGTATATCTCTTAAATGTCAACATATACACGTGTGATTTAGTTTACGAAGATTTTTCAAAGCCGAGAACCTCGATCGAAGAGTAAAAAAGGAGTGAGGTTCACAATGGTGTAAAATTAAAATGGGATATACCGGGGTAGGATTCAAGTTACAGGAACAAGGGCCAAACCAACCACACACGAATGGAATTGTCTAGCGAAAACACTTGACAACCTCCTAGAAGCAGTTTTTCTTGCAACCTGACCTTTCTCCATCATTTAGGAATTTTGGAATCTGATGCCGTCACTAAACATATTCCTTAAATTGTAGCCATTTGTTGAGTGTTTTTTTTTTGGTGTCTAATCCGCATATATATCACCATTGCCCTTGATTTTCTTGACTGTATATCTCTTAAATATCAACATATACACGTGTGTTTTAGTTTACGAAGATTTTTCAATGCCGAGAACCTCGTTCAGAGAGTAAAAAAGGCGTAAGGTTCACAATGGTGTAAAATTAAAATGGGATATGCCGGGCTAGGATTCGAGTTACAGGAACAAGGGCCAAACCAACCACCCAAGAATGGAATCGTCGAGCGAAAACACATGACAACCTCCTAGAAGCAGCTTTCTTACCACCAGACCTTTCTCCATCAATTAGGAATCTGATGCCGTCACTAAACACATTCCGTAAATTGTAGCCATTTGTTGCGTGTTTTTTTTTTGGTGTCTAATCCGCATATATATCACCATTGCCCTTGATTTTCTTGACTGTATATCTCTTAAATATCAATATATACACGTGTGATTTAGTTTACGAAGATTTTTCAATGCCGAGAACCTCGATCAGAGAGTAAAAATGGCTTAAGGTTCACAGTGGTGTAAAATTAAAATGGGATGTACCGGGCTAGGATTCGAGTTACAGGAACAAGGGCCAAACCGACCACCCAAGAATTGAATCGTCAAGCGAAAACACTAGACAACCTCCTAGAAGCAGCTTTTCTTGCCACCAGACCTTTCTCCATCAATTAGGAATCTGATGCCGTCACTAAACACATTCCTTAAATTGTAGCCATTTGTTGAGTGTTTTTTTTTTGTGTCTAATCCGCATATATATCACCATTGCCCTTGATTTTCTTGACTGTATATCTCTTAAATGTCAACATATACACGTGTGATTTGGTTTACGAAGATTTTTCAATGCCGAGAAACTCGATCAGAGAGTAAAAAAGGAGTAAGGTTCTCAATGGTGTAAAAGTAAAACGGGATATAGCGGGCCAGGATTCGAGTTACAGGAACAAGGGCCAAACCAACCACCCAAGAATGGAATCGTCGAGCGAAAACACTTGACAACCTCCTAGAAGCAGCTTTTCTTGCCACCAGACCTTTCTCCATCAATTAGGAATCTGATGCCGTCACTAAACACATTCCTTAAATTGTAGCCATTTGTTGAGTGTTTTTTTTTGTGTCTAATCCGCATATATATCACCATTGCCCTTGATTTTCTTGACTGTATATCTCTTAAATGTCAACATATACACGTGTGAGTTAGTTTACGAAGATTTTTCAATGCCGAGAAACTCGATCAGAGAAAATAAAAGAGGCGTAAGGTTCTCAATGGTGTAAAAGTAAAATGGGATATAGCGGGCCAGGATTCGAGTTACAGGAACAAGGGCCAAACCAACCACCCAAGAATGGATTCGTCGAGCGAAAACACTTGACAACCTTCTAGAAGCAGCTTTTCTTGCCACCAGACCTTTCTCCATCAATTAGGAATCTGATGCCGTCACTAAACACATTCCTTAAATTGTAGCCATTTGTTGAGTGTTTTTTTAGGTGTCTAATCTGCATATATATCACCATTGCCCTTGATTTTCTTGTCTGTATATCTCTTAAATGTCAACATATACACGTGTGATTTAGTTTACGAAGATTTTTCAATGCCGAGAACCTCGTTCGAAGAGTAAAAAAGGAGTAAGGTTCACACTGGTGTAAAATTAAAATGGGATATACCGGGGTAGGATTCAAGTTACAGGAACAAGGGCCAAACCAACCACCCACGAATGGAATTGTCTAGCGAAAAAACTTGACAACCTCCTAGAAGCAGTTTTTCTTGCCACCAGACCTTTCTCCATCATTTAGGAATTTAGGAATCCGATGCCGTCACTAAACATATTCCTTAAATTGTAGCCATTTGTTGAGTGTATTTTTTTTGGTGTCTAATCCGCATATATATCACCATTGCCCTTGATTTTCTTGACTGTATATCTCTTAAATGTCAACATATACACGTGTGATTTAGTTTACGAAGATTTTTCAATGCCGAGAACCTCGATCGAAGAGTAAAAAAGGAGTAAGGTTCACAATGGTGTAAAATTAAAATGGGATATACCGGGGTAGGATTCAAGTTACAGGAACAAGGGCCAAACCAACCACCCACGAATGGAATTGTCTAGCGAAAACACTTGACAACCTCCTAGAAGCAGTTTTTCTTGCCACCAGACCTTTCTCCATCATTTAGGAATTTTGGAATCTGATACCGTCACTAAACATATTCCTTAAATTGTAGCCATTTGTTGAGTGTTTTTTTTTTTGGTGTCTAATCCGCATATATATCACCATTGCACTTGATTTTCTTGACTGTATATCTCTTAAATATCAACATATACACGTGTGATTTAGTTTACGAAGATTTTTCAATGCCGAGAACCTCGTTCAGAGAGTAAAAAAGGCGTAAGGTTCACAATGGTGTAAAATTAAAATGGGATATGCCGGGCTAGGATTCAAGTTACAGGAACAAGGGCCAAACCAACCACCCAAGAATGGAATCGTCGAGCGAAAACACATGACAACCTCCTAGAAGCAGCTTTCTTACCACCAGACCTTTCTCCATCAATTAGGAATCTGATGCCGTCACTAAACACATTCCGTAAATTGTAGCCATTTGTTGCGTGTTTTTTTTTGGTGTCTAATCCGCATGTATATCACCATTGCCCTTGATTTTCTTGACTGTATATCTCTTAAATATCAACATATACACGTGTGATTTAGTTTACGAAGACTTTTCAATGCCGAGAACCTCGATCAGAGAGTAAAAAAGGCGTAAGGTTCACAATGGTGTAAAATTAAAATGGGATATACCGGGCTAGGATTCGAGTTACTGGAACAAGGGCCAAACCAACCACCCAAGAATCGAATCGTCGAGCGAAAACACTTGACAACCTCCTAGAAGCAGCTTTTCTTACCACCAGACCTTTCTCCATCAATTAGGAATCTGATGCCGTCACTAAACTCATTCCTTAAATTGTAGCCATTTTTTGAGTGTTTTTTTTGTGTCTAATCCGCATATATATCACCATTGCCCTTGATTTTCTTGACTGTATATCTCTTAAATGTCAACATATACAAGTGTGATTTAGTTTACGAAGATTTCTCAATGCCGAGAACCTCGATCAGAGAGTTAAAAAGGCGTAAGGCTCACAATGGTGTAAAATTAAAATGGGATATACCGGGCTAGGATTCGAGTTACAGGAACAAGGGCCAAACCAATCACCCAAGAATGGAATCGTCGAGCGAAAACACTTCACAACCTCCTAGAAGCAGCTTTTCTTGCCAGCAGACCTTTCTCCATCGATTAGGAATCTGATGCCGTCACTAAACACATTCCTTAAATTGTAGCCATTTGTTGAGTGTTTTTTTTGGTGTGTAATCCGCGTATATATCACCATTGCCCTTGATTTTCTTGACTGTATATCTCTTAAATATCAACATATACACGTGTGATTTAGTTTTCGAAGATTTTTCAATGCCAAGAACCTCGATCAGAGAGTAAAAAATGCATAAGGTTCACAGTGGTGTAAAATTAAAATGGGATGTACCGGGCTAGGATTCGAGTTACAGGAACAAGGGCAAAACCAACCACCCAAGAATGGAATCGTCGAGCGAAAACACTTGACAACCGCCTAGAAGCAGATTTTCTTGCCACCAGACCTTTCTCCATCAATTAGGAATCTGATGCCGTCACTAAACACATTCCTTAAATTGTAGCCATTTGTTGAGTGTTTTTTTTTTGTGTCTAATCCGCATATATATCACCATTGCCCTTCATTTTCTTGACTGTATATCTCTTAAATGTCAACATATACACGTGTGATTTAGTTTACGAAGATTTTTCAATGCCGAGAAACTCGATCAGTGAAAATAAAACAGGCGTAAGGTTATCAATGGTGTACAATTAAAATGGGATATAGCGGGCCAGGATTCGAGTTACAGGAACAAGGGCCAAACCAACCACCCAAGAATGGAAGTGTCGAGCGAAAACACTTGACAACCTTCTAGAAGCAGCTTTTCTTGCCACCAGACCTTTCTCCATCAATTAGGAATCTGATGCCGTCACTAAACACATTCCTTAAATTGTAGCCATTTGTTGGGTGTTTTTTTAGGTGTCTAATCCGCATATATATCACCATTGCCCTTGATTTTCTTGACTGTATATCTCTTAAATGTCAACATATACACGTGTGATTTAGTTTACGAAGATTTTTCAATGCCGAGAACCTCGATCGAAGAGTAAAAAAGGAGTAAGGTTCACAATGGTGTAAAATTAAAATGGGATATACCGGGGTAGGATTCAAGTTACAGGAACAAGGGCCAAACCAACCACCCACGAATGGAATTGTCTAGCGAAAACACTTGACAACCTCCTAGAAGCAGTTTTTCTTGCCACCAGACCTTTCTCCATCATTTAGGAATTTAGGAATCTGATGCCGTCACTAAACATATTCCTTAAATTGTAGCCATTTGTTGAGTGTTTTTTTTTTGGTGTCTAATCCGCATATATATCACCATTGCCCTTGATTTTCTTGACTGTATATCTCTTAAATATCAACATATACACGTGTGATTTAGTTTACGAAGATTTTTCAATGCCGAGAACCTCGATCAGAGAGTAAAAAAGGCGTAAGGTTCTCAATGGTGTAAAATTCAAATGGGATATACTGGGCAAGGATTCGAGTTACAGGAACAAGGGCAAAACCAACCACCCAAGAATGGAATCGTCGAGCGAAAACACTTGACAACCTCCTAGAAGCAGCTTTTCTTGCCACCAGACCTTTCTCCATCAATTAGGAATCTGATGCCGTCACTAAACACATTCCTTAAATTGTAGCCATTTGTTGAGTGTTTTTTTTTGTGTCTAATCCGCATATATATCACCATTGCCCTTGATTTTCTTGACTGTATATCTCTTAAATGTCAACATATACACGTGTGATTTAGTTTACGAAGATTTTTCAATGCCGAGAAACTCGATCAGAGAAAATAAAACAGGCGTAAGGTTCTCAACGGTGTAAAAGTAAAATTGGATATAGCGGGCCAGGATTCGAGTTACAGGAACAAGGGCCAAACCAACCACCCAAGAATGGAATCGTCGAGCGAAAACACTTGACAACCTTCTAGAAGCAGCTTTTCTTGCCACCAGACCTTTCTCCATCAATTAGGAATCTGATGCCGTCACTAAACACATTCCTTAAATTGTAGCCATTTGTTGAGTGTTTTTTTAGGTGTCTAATCTGCATATATATCACCATTGCCCTTGATTTTCTTGTCTGTATATCTCTTAAATGTCAACATATACACGTGTGATTTAGTTTACGAAGATTTTTCAATGCCGAGAACCTCGTTCGAAGAGTAAAAAAGGAGTAAGGTTCACAATGGTGTAAAATTAAAATGGGATATACCGGGGTAGGATTCAAGTTACAGGAACAAGGGCCAAACCAACCACCCACGAATGGAATTGTCTAGCGAAAACACTTGACAACCTCCTAGAAGCAGTTTTTCTTGCCACCAGACCTTTCTCCATCATTTAGGAATTTAGGAATCCGATGCCGTCACTAAACATATTCCTTAAATTGTAGCCATTTGTTGAGTGTTTTTTTTTTGGTGTCTAATCCGCATATATATCACCATTGCCCTTGATTTTCTTGACTGTATATCTCTTAAATGTCAACATATACACGTGTGATTTAGTTTACGAAGATTTTTCAATGTCGAGAACCTCGTTCAGAGAGTAAAAAAGCGTAAGGTTCACAATGGTGTAAAATTAAAATGGGATATACCGGGCTAGGATTCGAGTTACAGGAACAAGGGCCATACCAACCTCCCAAGAATGGAATCGTCGAGCGAAAACACAAGACAACCTCCTTGAAGCAGCTTTTCTTGCCACCAGACCTTTCTCCATCAATTTGGAATCTGATGCCGTCACTAAACACATTCCGTAAATTGTAGCCATTTGTTGCGTGTTTTTTTTTGGTGTCTAATCCGCATATATATCACCATTGCCCTTTATTTTCTTGACTGTATATCTCTTAAATATCAACATATACACGTGTGATTTAGTTTACGAAGATTTTTCAATGCCGAGAACCTCGATCAGAGAGTAAAAAAGGTTTAAGGTTCACAATGGTGTAAAATTAAAATGGGATATACATGGCTAGGATTCGAGTTACAGGAACAAGGGCCAAACCAACCACCCAAAAATGGAATCGTCGAGCGAAAACACTTGACAACCTCCTAGAAGCAGCTTTTCTTGCCACCAGACCTTTCTCCATCAATTAGGAATCTGATGCCGTCACTAAACACATTCCTTAAATTGTAGCCATTTGTTGAGTGTTTTTTTTTGGTGTCTAATCCGCGTATATATCACCATTGCCCTTGATTTTCTTGACTGTATATCTCTTAAATATCAACATATACACGTGTGATTTAGTTTACGAAGATTTTTCAATGCCGATAACTTCGATCAGAGAGTAAAAAAGGCGTAAGGTTCACAATGGTGTAAAATTAAAATGGGATATACCGGACTAGGATTCGAGTTACAGGAACAAGGGTCAAACCAACCACCCAAGAATGGAATCGTCGAGCGAAAAGACTTGACAACCTCCTAGAAGCAGCTTTTCTTGCCACCAGACCTTTCTCCATCAATTTGGAATCTGATGCCGCACTAAACACATTCCTTAAATTGTAGCCATTTGTTGAGTGTTTTTTTTTTTTGGTGTCTAGTCCGCATATATATCACCATTGCCCTTGATTTTCTTAACTGTATATCTCTTAAATATCAACATGTACACGTGTGATTTAGTTTACGAAGATTTTTCAATGCCGATAACCTCGATCAGAGAGTAAAAAAGGCATAAGGTTCACTATGGTGTAAAATTAAAATGGGATATACCGTGCTAGGATTCGAGTTACAGGAACAAGGGCCAATCTGACCACCCAAGAATGGAATCGTCTAGCGAAAACACTTGACAACTTCCTAGAAGCAGCTTTTCTTACCACCAGACCTTTCTCCATCAATTAGAATCTGATGCCGTCACTAAACATATTCCTTAAATTTTAGCCCTTTGTTGAGTGGTTTTTTTTTGGTGTCTAATCCGCATATATATCACCATTCCCCTTGATTTTCTTAACTGTATATCTCTTAAATGTCAACATATACACGATTGATTTAGTTTACGAAGATTTTTCAATGCCGAGAACATCGATCAGAGAGTAAAAAAGGCGTAAGGTTCACAATAGTGTAAAATTAAAATGGGATATACCGGGCTAGGATTCGAGTTACAGGAACAAGGGCCAAACCAACCACCCAAGAATAGAATCGTCGAGCGAAAACACTTAACAACCTCCTAGAAGCAGCATTTCTTACCACCAGTCCTTTCTCCATCAATTAGGAATATGATGCCGTCACTAAACACATTCCTTAAATTGTAGCCATTTGTTGATTGTTTTTTTTTGTGTTTAATCCGCATATATATCACCATTGCCCTTGACTTTCTTGACTGTATATCTCTTAAATATCAACATATAAACGTGTGATTTAGTTTATGAATATTTTTCAATGCCGAGAACCTCGATCAGAGAGTAAAAAAGGCGTAAGGTTCACAATGGTGTAAAATTAAAATGGGATATACCGGGCTAGGATTCGAGTTACAGGAACAAGGGCCAAACCAACCACCCAAGAATGGAATCGTCGAGCGAAAACACTTGACAACCTCCTAGAAGCAGCTTTTCTTACCACCAGACCTTTCTCCATTAATTAGGAATCTGATTCCGTAACTAAACTCATTCCTTAAATTGTAGCCATTTTTTGAGTTTTTTTTTTGGTGTCTAATCCGCATATATATCACAATTACCCTTGATTTTCTTGACTGTATATCTCTTAACTATCAACATATACACATGTGATTTAGTTTATGAAGATTTTTTAATGCCGAGAACCGCGATCAGAGAGTAAAAAAGGCGTAAGGTTCACAATGGTGTAAAATTAAAATGGGATATACCGGGCTAGGATTCGAGTTACAGGAACAAGGGCCAAACCAACCACCCAAGAATGGAATCGTCGAGCGAAAACACTTGACAACCTCCTAGAAGCAGCTTTTCTTACCACCATACCTTTCTTCATCAATTAGGAATCTGATGCCGTCACTAAACTCATTCCTTAAAATGTAGCCATCTTTTGAGTGTTTTTTTTTGTGTCTAATCCGCATATATATCACCATTGCCCTTGATTTTCTTGACTGTATATCTCTTAAATGTCAACATATACAAGTGTGATTTAGTTTACGAAGATTTCTCAATGCCGAGAACCTCGATCAGAGAGTAAAAAAGGCGTAAGGTTCACAATGGTGTAAAATTAAAATGGGATATACCGAGCTAGGATTCGAGTTACAGGAACAAGGGCCAAACCAACCAACCAAGAATGGAATCGTCGAGCGAAAACACTTGACAACCTCCTAGAAGCAGCTTTTCTTGCCACCAGACCTTTCTCCATCAATTAGGAATCTGATACCGTCACTAAACACATTCCTTAAACTGTAGCCATTTGTTGAGTGTTTTTTTTTTTATGTCTAATCGGCATATATCACCATTGCCCTTGACTTTCTTGACGGTATATCTCTTAAATATCAACATATACATGTGTGATTTAGTTTACAAAGATTTTTCAATGCCGAGAACCTCGATCAGAGAGTAAAAAATGCGTAAGGTTCTCAATGGTGAAAAATTAAAATGGGATATACCGGGCCAGTATTCGAGTTACAGGAACAAGGGCCAAACCAACCACCCAAGAATGGAATCGTCGAGCGAAAACACTTGACAACCTCCTAGAAGTAGCTTTTCTTGCCACCAGACCTTTCTCTATCAATTAGGAATCTGATGCCGTCACTAAACACATTCCTTAAATTGTAGCCATTTGTTGAGTGTTTTTTTTGGTGTCTAATCCGCATATATATCACCATTGCTCTTGATTTGCTTGACGGTATATCTTTTAAATATCAACATATACACGTGTGATTTAGTTTACGAAGATTTTTCAATGCCGAGAACCTCGATCAGAGAGTAAAAAAGGCGTAAGGTTCTCAATGGTGTAAAATTAAAATACGATATACCCGGCTAGTTTTCGATTTATAGGAATAAGGGCCAAACCAGCCACCCAAGAATGGAATCGTCAAGCGAAAACACTTCACAACCTCTTAGAAGCAGCTTTTCTTGCCACCAGACCTTTCTCTATCAATTAGGAATCTGATGCCGTCACTAAACACATTCCTTAAAGTGTAGCCATTTGTTGAGTGTTTTTTTTGTGTCTAATCCGCGTATATATCACCATTGCCCTTGATTTTCTTAACTGTATATCTCTTAAATGTCAACATATACACGATTGATTTAGTTTACGAAGATTTTTCAATGCCGAGAACATCGATCAGAGAGTAAAAAAGGCGTAACGTTGATGTGTGCTAAACAGACTATAAAAACAACCTAAATTAGACTCTCTATTCTAGACACTATAAAGCTTTAAATTTATAGACTAGGACTCTCTAAAACCTAAACCACACAACCGGCAAGTGTACCGGTCAATGTAGTATAGCCTAAGCAAGTCCGAGTATCGAACCCAAAGACTCTATGTATTACGTACTAGACTCTAATAGACACTGACAGACGCGACTTAAACTTGTTTAATTGTTTTGGGGGGGGGGGTTACTGAAAAACTAGGAAATCTATATTAACTAAATTAATTAACTAGACTTAGACTAAGACACGAACGAAAACTGAGGTTTGTATTCAGATAAGATTAACGACTACCTAGACTCGAATCCAGTTTGAATGGGAATGGACTTCTAATGGCATTATTGTTGTATGGAGCCGGGATCGTAAGATACTAAACCTTAAGGTATTTCAATGCTAAGACTTCCCGACCCTTCTCAGGAAGAAACCTAGGAAACCCTACAAGGCTGTTATGAAAACCGACTGTTAGACTTCCTCTCAGTCCTCTAACGATTCTAAAAGGGCCCTAATATGACTATCTACCTCTCAGCGCGATAATCTAAGGCAATTCTAGGTTCTAACTTGGTTTACTAGACACGGATGCAATTAGGGAACTAAGATCGACTTCTCTCAAAACCTATCTTAGATATATATTGCACAGCGACCTAATAACTAACTCGAGCCTCTCAGCGACAAGTTAAGCAGAACACTTGATTTTATTAAATTACCGAATGTTACTTCTAAGGTTACTTACATGATTTTCACCCTAAAGGATCAAAGATTTATTATGTGATATAGACACTCACCAAAACCTAAAACCCTAGCTCGATTCTATTCCGTGATAAAGACCGTCACCAAGATTCAAGCGAAGCAATAAACAGTAGTAAAACAATCGTCAAGCATGCATGTACACCAAATCAGAAATCCTAAAAACACTTTACTTTCATAAATCAATCCATACACAAACAATAAAAACCATTAAAAATCCAAACTTTAATCAAACATTCATCTCGTCTAGGTAGTATCTAGGGTTTAGCCAAGAAACATGTTGTCTAACAAAAACAAATCAAGTTCAAAACAAGAATTCATGGAAAAAGATTGAAAACACGAAATTAAAGAAAACCGGGAGATAAAACCCGAACAATCTTCACTCCCACGCTTCCTAGCTTCAACCGTATGATTCCCGCAAGCAAAAGATCTTCGTAATGTATGAAAACAGCTCCAGACGTCCCTAGGGTTGTGTTGGTTCGTAACCTCCTTTATGATCAATAATAATTCCTTTTTATCGTAAACCCTAGGCTTGAAACGAGAATTCGCGATCTGCTAACCCGTCGCGTAGCGCGACGGGTCTGTATTCAATGCTCGCGCTACGCGAGGCCTTCATAAGTCAACAAAGTCAATGCTTATCAGTAGCGTAGCGCGACTGACTTGCTTCTCATCCTAGCGCTACGCGAGTGACCTTTTTTTCACAGAATGTTGCTTATATTTTCCAGCTCTAACATCTCAAAATTCCTCAAAATAATTTCTAACTCTTTTCAAGTCATTCCAAGACATACACATTCAGCATCAAGCTCGTTTTCACTCAATTTTCAGCCAATTATCGTATCAAGACCTGGAAAACCGAACTTTGATCAATAGTACGCAATTCAAAACAAAACTAAACTAGACATAACGATAAAATATACAAACTATACACGATATAATAATGTATTTTGCAATACATCAAACGTTCACAATAGTGTAAAATTAAAATGGGATATACCGGGCTAGGATTCGAGTTACAGGAACAAGGGCCAAACCAACTACCCAAGAATACAATCGTCGAGCGAAAACAGTTAACAACCTCTTAGAAGCAGCATTTCTTACCACCAGACCTTTCTCCATCAATTAGGAATATGATGCCGTCACTAAACACATTCCTTAAATTGTAGCCATTTGTTGATTGTTTTTTTTTTTTGGTGTCTAATCCGCATATATATCACCATTGCCCTTAATTTTCTTAACTGTTTATCTCTTAAATATCAACATATACACGTGTGATTTAGTTTACGAAGATTTTTCAATGCCGAGAACCTCGATCAGAGAGTAAAAAAGGCGTAAGGTTCACAATGGTGTAAAATTAAAATGGGATATACCGGGCTAGGATTCGAGTTACAGGAACAAGGGCCAAACCAACCACCCAAGAATGGAATCGTCGAGCGAAAACACTTGATAACCTCCTAGAAGCAGCTTTTCTTACCACTAGACCTTTCTCCATCAATTAGGAATCAGATGCCGTCACTAAACTCATTCCTTAAATCGTAGCCATTTTTTGAGTGTTTTTTTTTTTGTGTCTAATCCGCATATATATCACCATTGCCCTTGATTTTCTTGACTGTATATCTCTTAAATGTCAACATATACAAGTGTGATTTAGTTTACGAAGATTTCTCAATGCCGAGAACCTCGATCAGAGTGTAAAAAAGGCGTAAGGTTCACAATGGTGTAAAATTAAAATGGGATATACCGGGCTAGGATTCGAGTTACAGGAACAAGGGCCAAACCAACCACCCAAGAATGGAATCGTCGAGCGAAAACACTTGACAACCTCCTAGAAGCAGCTTTTCTTGCCACCAGACCTTTCTCCATCAATTAGGAATCTGATGCCATCACTAAACACATTCCTTAAATTGCAGCCATTTGTTGAGTGTTTTTATTTGGTGTCTAATCCGCGTATATATCACCATTGCCCTTGATATTCTTGACTGTATATCTCTTAAATATCAACATATACACGTGTGATTTAGTTTACGAAGATTTTTCAATGCCGAGAACCTCTATTAGAGAGTAAAAATGGCGTAAGGTTCACAATGGTGTAAAATTAAAATGGGATATACATGGCTAGGATTCGAGTTACAGGAACAAGGGCCAAACCAACCACCCAAAAATGGAATCGTCGAGCGAAAACACTTGACAACCTCCTAGAAGCAGCTTTTCTTGCCACCAGACCTTTCTCCATCAATTAGGAATCTGATGCCGTCACTAAACACATTCCTTAAATTGTAGCCATTTGTTGAGTGTTTTTTTTTTTTTTGGTGTCTAATCCGCGTATATATCACCATTGCCCTTGATTTTCTTGACTGTATATCTCTTAAATGTCAATATATACACGTGTGATTTAGTTTACGAAGATTTTTCAATGCCGAGAACCTCGATCATAGAGTAAAAAAGGCGTAAGGTTCTCAATTATGTAAAATTAAAATGGGATATACCGTGCTAGGATTCGAGTTACAGGAACAAGGGCCAAACCAACCACCCAAGAATGGAATCGTCGAGCGAAAACACTTGACAACCTCCTAGAAGCAGCTTTTCTTGCCACCAGACCTTTCTCCATCAATTAGGAATCTGATGCCGTCACTAAACACATTCCTTAAATTGTAGCCATTTGTTGAATGTTTTTTTTTGGTGTCTAATCCACATATATATCACCATTACCCTTGATTTTCTTGACTGTATATCTCTTAACTATCAACATATACACGTGTGATTTAGTTTACGAAGATTTTTTAATGCCGAGAACCGCGATCAGAGAGTAAAAAAGGCGTAAGGTTCACAATGGTGTAAAATTAAAATGGGATATACCGGGCTAGGATTCGAGTTACAGGAACAAGGGCCAAACCAACCACCCAAGAATGGAATCGTCGAGCGAAAACACTTGACAACCTCCTAGAAGCAGCTTTTCTTACCACCAGACCTTTCTCCATCAATTAGGAATCTGATGCGATCACTAAACACATTCCTTAAATTGTAGCCATTTGTTGAGTGTTTTTTTTTTTGGTGTCTAATCCGCATATATATCACCATTGCCCTTGATTTTCTTTACTGTATATCTCTTAAATATCAACATATACACGTGTGATTTAGTTTACGAAGAATTTTCAATGCCGAGAACCTCGATCAGAGAGTAAAAAAGGCCTAAGGTTCTCAATGGTGTAAAATTAAAATGGGATACACCGGGCTAGGATTCGAGTTAGAGGAACAAGGGCCAAACCAACCACCCAAGAATGGAATCGTCGAGCGCAAACCCTTGACAACCTCCTAGAAGCAGCTTTTCTTACCACCAGACCTTTCTCCGTCAATTAGGAATCTTATGCCGTCACTAAACACATTCCTTAAATTGTAGCCATTTGTTGAGGTTTTTTTTTTTGTGTCTAATCCGCATATATATCCTCATTTCCCTTGATTTTCTTGACTGTATATCTCTTAAGTATCAACATATACACGTGTGATTTAGTTTACGAAGATTTTTCATTGCCGAGAACCTCGATCAGAGAGTAAAAAAGGCGTGAGGTTCACAATGGTGTAAAATTAAAATGGGATATACCGGGCTAGGATTCGAGTTACAGGAACAAGGGCCATACCAACAAGCCAAGAATGGAATCGTCGAGCGAAAACATTTGACAACCTCCTAGAAGCAGCTTTTCTTACCACCAGACCTTTCTCCATCAATTAGGAATCTGATGCCGTCACTAAACAGATTCCTTAAATTGTAGCCATTTGTCGAGTGTTTTTTTGGTGTCTAAGCTGCATATATATCACCATTGCCCTTGATTTTCTTTACTGTATATCTCTTAAATATCAACATATACACGTGTGATTTAGTTTACGAAGATTTTTCAATGCCGAGAACCTCGATCAGAGAGTAAAAATGGATTAAGGCTCTCAATGGTGTAAAATTAAAATGGGATACACCGTGCTAGGATTCGAGTTACCGGAACAAGGGCCAAACCAACCACCCAAGAATGGAATCGTCGTGCGCTAACACTTGACAACCTCCTAGAAGCAGCTTTTCTTGCCACCAGACCTTTCTCCATCAATTAGGAATCTTATGCCGTCACCAAACACATTCCTTACATTGTAGCCATTTGTTGAGTGTTTTTTTTTGTTGTCTAATCCGCATATATATCACCATTGCCCTTGATTTTCTTGACTGTATATCTCTAAAATATCAACATATACACGTGTGATTTAGTTTACGAAGATTTTTCATTGCCGAGAACCTCGATCAGAGAGTTAAAAAGGCGTAAGGTTCACAATGGTGTAAAATTAAAATGGGATATACCAGGCTAGGATTCGAGTTACAGGAACAAGGGCCAAACCAACCACCCAAGAATGGAATCATCGAGCGAGAACACTTGACAACCTCCTAGAAGCAGCTTTTCTTACCAGCAGACATTTCTCCATCAATTAGGAATCTGATGCCGTCACTAAACACATTCCTTAAATTGTAGCCATTTGTAGTGTGTTTTTTTTGGTGTCTAACCCGCATATATTTCACCATTGCCCTTGATTTTCTTGACTGTATATCTCTTAAATATCAACATATGCACATGTGATTTAGTTTACGAAGATTTTTCAATGCCGAGAACCTCGATCAGAGAGTAAAAAGGGCGTAAGGTTCTCAATGGTGTAAGATTAAAATGGGATTTACCGGGCTAGGATTCGACTTACAGGAACAATGGCCAAACCAACCACCCAAGAATGGAATCGTCGAGCGAAAACAGGTGACAAAAATTCCTAGAAGCAGCTTTTCTTGCCACAAAACCATTCTCCATCAATTTTGAATCTGATGCCGTCACTAAACACATTCCTTAAATTGTAGCCATTTATTGAGTGTTTTTTTTTTGTGTTTAATCCGCATATATATCACCATTGCCCTTGATTTTCTATACTGTATATCTCTTAAATATCAACATATACACGTGTGATTTAGTTTACGAAGATTTTTCAATGCCGAGAACCTCGATCAGAGAGTAAAAAAGGCCTAAGGTTCTCAATGGTGTAAAATTAAAATGGGATACACCGGGGGCTAGGATTCGAGTTACAGGAACAAGGGCCAAACCAACCACCCAAGAATGGAATTGTCGAGCGAAAACACTAGACAACCTCCTAGAAGCAGCTTTTCTTACCACCAGACCTTTCTCCATCAATTAGGAATCTTATGCCGTCACTAAACACATTCCTTAACTTGTAGCCATTTGTTGAGTGTTTTTTTTTGGTGTCTAATCCGCATATATATCACCATTGCCCTTGATTTTCTTGATTGTATATCTCTAAAATATCAACATATACACGTGTGATTTAGTTTACGAAGATTTTTCATTGCCGAGAACCTCGATCAGAGAGTAAAAAAGGCGTAAGGTTCACAATGCTATAAAATTAAAATGGGATATACCGGGCTAGGATTCGAGTTACAGGAACAAGGGCCAAACCAACCACCTAAGAATGGAATTGTCGAGCGAAAACACTTGACAACCTCCTAGAAGCAGCTTTTCTTGCCACCAGACCTTTCTCAATCAATTAGGAATCTGATGCCGTCACTAAACACATTCCTTAAATTGTAGCCATTTGTTGAGTGTTTTTTTTTTGTGTCTAATCCGCATATATATCACCATTGCCCATGATTTTCTTGATTGTATATCTCTAAAATATCAACATATACACGTGTGATTTAGTTTACGAAGATTTTTCATTGCCGAGAACCTCGATCAGAGAGTAAAAAAGGCGTAAGGTTCACAATGCTGTAAAATTAAAATGGGATTACCGGGCTAGGATTCGAGTTACAGGAACAAGGGCCAAACCAACCACCCAAGAATGGAATCGTCGAGCGAAAACACTTGACAACCTCCTAGAAGCAGCTTTTCTTGCCACCAGACCTTTCTCCATCAATTAAGAATCTGATGCCGTCACTAAACACATTCCTTAAATTGTAGCCATTTGTTGAGTGTTTTTTTTTTTTTGTGTCTAATCCGCTTATATATCACCATTGCCCTTGATTTTCTTGACTGTATATCTCTTAAATGTCAACATATACACGTGTGATTTAGTTTATGAAGATTTGTCAATGCCGAGAACCTCGATCAGAGAGTTAAAAAGGCGTAAGGTTCACAATGGTGTAAAATTAAAATGGGATATACCGTGCTAGGATTCGAGTTACAGGAACAAGGGCCAAACCAACCACCCATGAATGGAATCATCGAGCGAGAACACTTGACAACCTCCTAGAAGCAGCTTTTCTTGCCAGCAGACCTTTCTCCATCAATTAGGAATCTAATGCCGTCACTAAACACATTCCTTAAATTGTAGCCATTGTTGAGTGTTTTTTTTGGTGTCTAATCCGCATATATTTCACAATTGCCCTTGATTTTCTTGACTGTATATCTCTTAAATATCAACATATGCACATGTGATTTAGTTTACGAAGATTTTTCAATGCCGAGAACCTCGATCAAAGAGTAAAAAGGGCGTAAGGTTCTCAATGGTGTAAAATTAAAATGGGATATACCGGGCTAGGATTCGAGTTACAGGAACAAGGGCCAAACCAACCACCCAAGAATGGAATCGTCGAGCGAAAAGTGGTGACAAAAATTCCTAGAAGCAGCTTTTCTTGCCACAAGACTTTTCTCCATCAATTTTGAATCGGATGCCGTCACTAAACACATTCCTTAAATTGTAGCCATTTATAGAGTGTTTTTTTTGTGTTTAATACGCATATATATCACCAATGCCCTTGATTTTCTTTACTGTATATCTCTTAAATATCAACATATACACGTGTGATTTAGTTTACGAGGATTTTTCAATGCCGAGAACCTCGATCAGAGAGTAAAAAAGGCCTAAGGTTCTCAATGGTGTAAAATTAAAATGGGATACACAGGGCTAGGATTCGAGTTACAGGAACAAGGGCCAAACCAACCACCCAAGAATGGAATCGTCGAGCGCAAACATTTGACAACCTCCTAGAAGCAGCTTTTCTTACCACCAGACCTTTCTCCATCAATTAGGAATCTTATGCCGTCACTAAACACATTCCCTAACTTGTAGCCATTTGTTGAGTGTTTTTTTTTATGTTTAATCCGCATATATATCACCATTGCCCTTGATTTTCTTGACTGTATATCTCTTAAATATCAACATATACACGTCTGATTTAGTTTACGAAGATTTTTCATTTCCGAGAACCTCGATCAGAGAGTAAAAAAGGCGTAAGGTTAACAATGGTGTAAAATTAAAATGGGATATACCGGGCTTGGATTCGAGTTACAGGAAGAAGGGCCAAACCAACCACCGAAGAATGGAATCGTCGAGCGAAAACATTTGACAAACTCCTAGAAGCACCTTTTCTTGCCACCAGACCTATCTCCATCAATTAGGAATCTGATGCCGTCACTAAACACATTCCTTAAATTGTAGCCATTTGTTGAGTGTTTTTTTTTTGTGTCTAATCCGCATATAAATCACCATTGCCCTTGATTTTCTTGACTGTATATCTCTTAAATATCAACATATACACGTGTGATTTAGTTTACGAAGATTTTTCAATGCCGAGAACCTCGATCAGAGAGTAAAAAAGGTGTAAGGTTCTCAATGGTGTAAAATTAAAATGGGATACACCGGGCTAGGATTCGAGTTACAGGAACAAGGGCCAAACCAACCACCCAAGAATGGAATCATCCAGCGCAAACACTTGACAACCTCCTAGAAGCAGCTTTTCTTACCACCTGACCTTTCTCCATCAATTAGGAATCTGATGCCATCACTAAACACATTCCTTAAATTGTAGCCATTTGTTGAGTGTTTTTTTTTTTTGGTGTCTAATCCGCATATATATCACCATTGCCCTTGATTTTCTTGATTGTATATCTCTTAAATATCAACATATACACGTGTGATTTAGTTTACGAAGATTTTTCATTTCCGAGAAACTCGATCAGAGAGTAAAAAAGGCGTAAGGTTCACAATGCTGTAAAATTAAAATGGGATATACCGGGCTAGGATTCGAGTTACAGGAACTGGGGCCAAACCAACCACCCAAGAATGGAATCGTCGAGCGAAAACACTTGACAACCTCCTAGAAGCAGCTTTTCTTGCCACCAGACCTTTCTCCATCAATTAGGAATCTGATGCCGTCTCTAAACACATTCCTTAAATTGTAGCCATTTGTTGAGTGTTTTTTTTTTGGTGTCTAATCCGCATATAAATCACCATTGCCCTTGATTTTCTTGACTGTATATCTCTTAAATATCAACATATACACGTGTGATTTAGTTTACGAAGATTTTTCAATGCCGAGAACCTCGATCAGAGAGTAAAAAAGGTGTAAGGTTCTCAATGGTGTAAAATTAAAATGGGATACACCGGGCTAGGATTCGAGTTACAGGAACAAGGGCCAAACCAACCACCCAAGAATGGAATCATCCAGCGCAAACACTTGACAACCTCCTAGAAGCAGCTTTTCTTACCACCTGACCTTTCTCCATCAATTAGGAATCTGATGCCATCACTAAACACATTCCTTAAATTGTAGCCATTTGTTGAGTGTTTTTTTTTTTTTGGTGTCTAATCCGCATATATATCACCATTGCCCTTGATTTTCTTGATTGTATATCTCTTAAATGTCAACATATACACGTGTGATTTAGTTTACGAAGATTTTTCAATGCCGAGAACCTCGATCAGAGAGTAAAAAATGCGTAAGGTTCACAATGGTGTAAAATTAAAATGCGATGTACCGGGCTAGGATTCGAGTTACAGGAACAAGGGCAAAACCAACCACCCAAGAATGGAATCGTCGAGCGAAAACACTTGACAACCTCCTAGAAGCAGCTTTTCTTGCCCCCAGACCTTTCTCCATCAATTAGGAATCTGATGCCGTCACTAAACACATTCCTTAAATTGTAGCCATTTGTTGAGTGTTTTTTTTTTGTCTAATCCGCATATATATCACCATTGCCGTTGATTTTCTTGACTGTATATCTCTTAAATGTCAACATATACACGTGTGATTTAGTTTACGAAGATTTTTCAATGCCGAGAACCTCGATGAGAGAGTAAAAAAGGCCTAAGGTTCTCAATGGTGTAAAATTAAAATGGGATATACCGGGCTAGGATTCGAGATACAGGAACAAGGGCCAAACCAACCACCCAAGAAAGGAATCGTCGAGCGAAAAGAGGTGACAAAAATTCCTAGAAGCAGCTTTTCTTGCCACAAGACTTTTCTCCATCAATTTTGAATTGGATGCCGTCACTAAACACATTCCTTAAATTGTAGCCATTTATTGAGTGTTTTTTTTTTTTTTGTGTTTAATCCGCATATATATCACCAATGCCCTTGATTTTCTTTAATGTATATCTCTTAAATATCAACATATACACGTGTGATTTAGTTTACGAAGATTTTTCAATGCCGAGAACCTCGATCAGAGAGTAAAAAAGGCCTAAGGTTCTCAATGGTGTAAAATTAAAATGGGATACACCGGGCTAGGATTCGAGTTACAGGAACAAGGGCCAAACCAACCACCCAAGAATGGAATCGTCGAGCGCAAACATTTGACAACCTCCTAGAAGCAGCTTTTCTTACCACCAGACCTTTCTCCATCAATTAGGAATCTTATGCCGTCACTAAACACATTCCCTAACTTGTAGCCATTTGTTGAGTGTTTTTTTTTATGTTTAATCCGCATATATATCACCATTGCCCTTGATTTTCTTGACTGTATATCTCTTAAATATCAACATATACACGTCTGATTTAGTTTACGAAGATTTTTCATTTCCGAGAACCTCGATCAGAGAGTAAAAAAGGCGTAAGGTTCACAATGGTGTAAAATTAAAATGGGATATACCGGGCTAGGATTCGAGTTACAGGAAGAAAGGCCAAACGAACCACCGAAGAATGGAATCGTCGAGCGAAAACATTTGACAAACTCCTAGAAGCACCTTTTCTTGCCACCAGACCTATCTCCATCAATTAGGAATCAGATGCCGTCACTAAACACATTCCTTAAATTGTTGCCATTTGGTGAGTGTTTTTTTTTTTGGTGTCTAATCCGCATATATATCACCATTGCCCTTGATTTTCTTTACTGTATATCTCTTAAATATCAACATATACACGTGTGATTTAGTTTACGAAGATTTTTCAATGCCGAGAACCTCGATCAGAGAGTAAAAAAGGTGTAAGGTTCTCAATGGTGTAAAATTAAAATGGGATACACCGGGCTAGGATTCGAGTTACAGGAACAAGGGCCAAACCAACCACCCAAGAATGGAATCGTCGAGCGCAAACACTTGACAACCTCCTAGAAGCAGCTTTTCTTACCACCAGACCTTTCTCCATCAATTAGGAATCTGATGCCATCACTAAAACATTCCTTAAATTGTAGCCATTTGTTGAGTGTTTTTTTTTTGGTGTCTAATCCGCATATATATCACCATTGCCCTTGATTTTCTTGATTGTATATCTCTTAAATCTCAACATATACACGTGTGATTTAGTTTACGAAGATTTTTCATTTCCGAGAAACTCGATCAGTGAGTAAAAAAGGCGTAAGGTTCACAATGCTGTAAAATTAAAATGGGATATACCGGGCTAGGATTCGAGTTACAGGAACTGGGGCCAAACCAACCACCCAAGAATGGAATCGTCGAGCGAAAACACTTGACAACCTCCTAGAAGCAGCTTTTCTTGCCACCAGACCTTTCTCCATCAATTAGGAATCTGATGCCATCACTAAACACATTCCTTAAATTGTAGCCATTTGTTGAGTGTTTTTTTTTTTGGGTGTCTAATCCGCATATATATCACCATTGCCCTTGATTTTCTTGATTGTATATCTTTTAAATATCAACATATACACGTGTGATTTAGTTTACGAAGATTTTTCATTTCCGAGAAACTCGATCAGTGAGTAAAAAAGGCGTAAGGTTCACAATGCTGTAAAATTAAAGTGGGATATACCGGGCTAGGATTCGAGTTACAGGAACTGGGGCCAAACCAACCACCCAAGAATGGAATCGTCGAGCGAAAACACTTGACAACCTCCTAGAAGCAGCTTTTCTTGCCACCAGACCTTTCTCCATCAATTAGGAATCTGATGCCGTCTCTAAACACATTCCTTAAATTGTAGCCATTTGTTGAGTGTTTTTTTTTTGGTGTCTAATCCGCATATAAATCACCATTGCCCTTGATTTTCTTGACTGTATATCTCTTAAATATCAACATATACACGTGTGATTTAGTTTACGAAGATTTTTCAATGCCGAGAACCTCGATCAGAGAGTAAAAAAGGTGTAAGGTTCTCAATGGTGTAAAATTAAAATGGGATACACCGGGCTAGGATTCGAGTTACAGGAACAAGGGCCAAACCAACCACCCAAGAATGGAATCATCCAGCGCAAACACTTGACAACCTCCTAGAAGCAGCTTTTCTTACCACCTGACCTTTCTCCATCAATTAGGAATCTGATGCCATCACTAAACACATTCCTTAAATTGTAGCCATTTGTTGAGTGTTTTTTTTTGTCTAATCCGCATATATATCACCATTGCCGTTGATTTTCTTGACTGTATATCTCTTAAATGTCAACATATACACGTGTGATTTAGTTTACGAAGATTTTTCAATGCCGAGAACCTCGATGAGAGAGTAAAAAAGGCCTAAGGTTCTCAATGGTGTAAAATTAAAATGGGATATACCGGGCTAGGATTCGAGATACAGGAACAAGGGCCAAACCAACCACCCAAGAAAGGAATCGTCGAGCGAAAAGAGGTGACAAAAATTCCTAGAAGCAGCTTTTCTTGCCACAAGACTTTTCTCCATCAATTTTGAATTGGATGCCGTCACTAAACACATTCCTTAAATTGTAGCCATTTATTGAGTGTTTTTTTTTTTTTTTTGTGTTTAATCCGCATATATATCACCAATGCCCTTGATTTTCTTTAATGTATATCTCTTAAATATCAACATATACACGTGTGATTTAGTTTACGAAGATTTTTCAATGCCGAGAACCTCGATCAGAGAGTAAAAAAGGCCTAAGGTTCTCAATGGTGTAAAATTAAAATGGGATACACCGGGCTAGGATTCGAGTTACAGGAACAAGGGCCAAACCAACCACCCAAGAATGGAATCGTCGAGCGCAAACATTTGACAACCTCCTAGAAGCAGCTTTTCTTACCACCAGACCTTTCTCCATCAATTAGGAATCTTATGCCGTCACTAAACACATTCCCTAACTTGTAGCCATTTGTTGAGTGTTTTTTTTTATGTTTAATCCGCATATATATCACCATTGCCCTTGATTTTCTTGACTGTATATCTCTTAAATATCAACATATACACGTCTGATTTAGTTTACGAAGATTTTTCATTTCCGAGAACCTCGATCAGAGAGTAAAAAAGGCGTAAGGTTCACAATGGTGTAAAATTAAAATGGGATATACCGGGCTAGGATTCGAGTTACAGGAAGAAAGGCCAAACGAACCACCGAAGAATGGAATCGTCGAGCGAAAACATTTGACAAACTCCTAGAAGCACCTTTTCTTGCCACCAGACCTATCTCCATCAATTAGGAATCAGATGCCGTCACTAAACACATTCCTTAAATTGTTGCCATTTGGTGAGTGTTTTTTTTTTTGGTGTCTAATCCGCATATATATCACCATTGCCCTTGATTTTCTTTACTGTATATCTCTTAAATATCAACATATACACGTGTGATTTAGTTTACGAAGATTTTTCAATGCCGAGAACCTCGATCAGAGAGTAAAAAAGGTGTAAGGTTCTCAATGGTGTAAAATTAAAATGGGATACACCGGGCTAGGATTCGAGTTACAGGAACAAGGGCCAAACCAACCACCCAAGAATGGAATCGTCGAGCGCAAACACTTGACAACCTCCTAGAAGCAGCTTTTCTTACCACCAGACCTTTCTCCATCAATTAGGAATCTGATGCCATCACTAAAACATTCCTTAAATTGTAGCCATTTGTTGAGTGTTTTTTTTTTGGTGTCTAATCCGCATATATATCACCATTGCCCTTGATTTTCTTGATTGTATATCTCTTAAATCTCAACATATACACGTGTGATTTAGTTTACGAAGATTTTTCATTTCCGAGAAACTCGATCAGTGAGTAAAAAAGGCGTAAGGTTCACAATGCTGTAAAATTAAAATGGGATATACCGGGCTAGGATTCGAGTTACAGGAACTGGGGCCAAACCAACCACCCAAGAATGGAATCGTCGAGCGAAAACACTTGACAACCTCCTAGAAGTAGCTTTTCTTGCCACCAGACCTTTCTCCATCAATTAGGAATCTGATGCCATCACTAAACACATTCCTTAAATTGTAGCCATTTGTTGAGTGTTTTTTTTTTGGGTGTCTAATCCGCATATATATCACCATTGCCCTTGATTTTCTTGATTGTATATCTTTTAAATATCAACATATACACGTGTGATTTAGTTTACGAAGATTTTTCATTTCCGAGAAACTCGATCAGTGAGTAAAAAAGGCGTAAGGTTCACAATGCTGTAAAATTAAAGTGGGATATACCGGGCTAGGATTCGAGTTACAGGAACTGGGGCCAAACCAACCACCCAAGAATGGAATCGTCGAGCGAAAACACTTGACAACCTCCTAGAAGCAGCTTTTCTTGCCACCAGACCTTTCTCCATCAATTAGGAATCTGATGCCGTCACTAAACACATTCCTTAAATTGTAGCCATTTGTTGAGTGTTTTTTTTTTTGGTGTCTAATCCGCATATATATCACCATTGCCCATGATTTTCATGATTGTATATCTCTTAAATATCAACATATGCACGTGTGATTTAGTTTACGAAGATTTTTCAATGCCGAGAACCTCGATCAGAGAGTAAAAAAGGCGTAAGGTTCACAATGCTGTAAAATTAAAATGGGATATACCGGGCTAGGATTCGAGTTACAGGAACTGGGGCCAAGCCAACCACCCAAGAATGGAATCGTCGAGCGAAACACTTGACAACCTCCTAGAAGCAGCTTTTCTTGCCACCAGACCTATCTACATCAATTAGGAATCTGATGCCGTCACTAAACACATTCCTTAAATTGTAGCCATTTATTGAGTGTTTTTTTGGTGTCTAATCCGCATATATATCACCATTGCCCTTGATTTTCTTTACTGTATATCTCTTAAATATCAACATATACACGTGTGATTTAGTTTACGAAGATTTTTCAATGCCGAGAACCTCGATCAGAGAGTAAAAAAGGCCTAAGGTTCTCAATGGTGTAAAATTAAAATGGGATACACCGGGCTAGGATTCGAGTTACAGGAAAAAGGGCCAAACCAACAACCCAAGAATGGAATCGTCGAGCGAAAACACTTGACAGCCTCCGAGAAGCAGCTTTTCTTGCCACCAGACCTTTCTCCATCAATTTGGAATCCGATGCCGTCACTAAACACATTCCTTAAATTGTAGCCATTTGTTGAGTGATTTTATTTTGGTGTCTAATCTGCATATATATCACCATTACCCTTGATTTTCTTGGCTGTATATCTCTTAAATATCAACATATACACGTGTGATTTAGTTTACGAAGATTTTTCAATGCCGAGAACTTCGATCAGAGAGTAAAAAAGGCGTAAGGTTCTCAATAGTGTAAAATTAAAATGGGATATACCGGGCTAGGATTCGAGTTACAAGAACAAGGGCCGAACCAACCACCCAAGAATGGAATCGTCAAGCGAAAACACTTGACAACCTCCTAGAAGCAGCTTTTCTTGCCACCAGACCTTTCTCCATCAATTAGGAATCTGATGCCGTCACTAAACACATTCCTTAAATTGTAGCCATTTGTTGAGTGTTTTTTTTTTTGGTGTCTAATCCGCATATATATCACCATTGCCCTTGATTTTCTTGACTATATATCTCTTAAATGTCAACATATACACGTGTGATTTACTTTACGAAGATTTGTCAATGCCAAGAAACTCGATCAGAGAGTTAAAAAGGCGTAAGGTTCACAATGGTGTAAAATTAAAATGGGATATACCGGGCTAGGATTCGAGTTACAGGAACAAGGGCCAAACCAACCACCCAAGAATGGAAACGTCGAGCGAGAACACTTGACAACCTCCTAGAAGCAGCTTTTCTTGCCTGCAGACCTTTCTCCATCAATTAGGAATCTAATGCCGTCACTAAACACATTCCTTAAATTGTAGCCATTTGTTGAGTGTTTTTTTTGGTGTCTAATCCGCATATATTTCACCATTGCCCTTGATTTTCTTGACTGTATAACTCTTAAATGTCAACATATACACGTGTGATTTAGTTTACGAAGATTTTTCAATGCCGAGAACCTCGATCAGAGAGTTAAAAAGGCGTAAGGTTCACAATGGTGTAAAATTAAAATGGGATATACCGGGCTAGGATTCGAGTTACAGGAACAAGGGCTAAACCAACCACCCAAGAATGGAATCGTCGAACGAGAACAGTTGACAACCTCCTAGAAGCAGCTTTTCTTGCCTGCAGACCTTTCTCCATCAATTAGGAATCTAATGCCGTCACTAAACACATTCCTTAAATTGTAGCCATTTGTTGAGTGTTTTTTTTGGTGTTTAATCCGCATATATATCACCATTGCCCTTGATTTTCTTGACTGTATATCTCTTAAATATCAACATATACACGTCTGATTTAGTTTACGAAGATTTTTCATTTCCGAGAACCTCGATCAGAGAGTAAAAAAGGCGTAAGGTTCACAATGGTGTAAAATTAAAATGGGATATACCGGGCTAGGATTCGAGTTACAGGAAGAAGGGCCAAACGAACCACCGAAGAATGGAATCGTCGAGCGAAAACATTTGACAAACTCCTAGAAGCACCTTTTCTTGCCACCAGACCTATCTCCATCAATTAGGAATCAGATGCCGTCACTAAACACATTCCTTAAATTGTAGCCATTTGGTGAGTGTTTTTTTTTTGGTGTCTAATCCGCATATATATCACCATTGCCCTTGATTTTCTTTACTGTATATCTCTTAAATATCAACATATACACGTGTGATTTAGTTTACGATGATTTCTCAATGCCGAGAACCTCGATCAGAGAGTAAAAAAGGTGTAAGGTTCTCAATGGTGTAAAATTAAAATGGGATACACCGGGCTAGGATTCGAGTTACAGGAACAAGGGCCAAACCAACCACCCAAGAATGGAATCATCGAGCGCAAACACTTGACAACCTCCTAGAAGCAGCTTTTCTTGCCACCAGACCTTTCTCCATCAATTAGGAATCTGATGCCGTCACTAAACACATTCCTTAAATTGTAGCCATTTGTTGAGTGTTTTTTTTTTTGGTGTCTAATCCGCATATATATCAGCGTTGCCCTTGATTTTCTTGACTATATATCTCTTAAATGTCAACATATACACGTGTGATTTACTTTACGAAGATTTGTCAATGCCAAGAAACTCGATCAGAGAGTTAAAAAGGCGTAAGGTTCACAATGGTGTAAAATTAAAATGGGATATACCGGGCTAGGATTCGAGTTACAGGAACAAGGGCCAAACCAACCACCCAAGAATGGAAACGTCGAGCGAGAACACTTGACAACCTCCTAGAAGCAGCTTTTCTTGCCTGCAGACCTTTCTCCATCAATTAGGAATCTAATGCCGTCACTAAACACATTCCTTAAATTGTAGCCATTTGTTGAGTGTTTTTTTTTGTGTCTAATCCGCATATATTTCACCATTGCCCTTGATTTTCTTGACTGTATAACTCTTAAATGTCAACATATACACGTGTGATTTAGTTTACGAAGATTTTTCAATGCCGAGAACCTCGATCAGAGAGTTAAAAAGGCGTAAGGTTCACAATGGTGTAAAATTAAAATGGGATATACCGGGCTAGGATTCGAGTTACAGGAACAAGGGCTAAACCAACCACCCAAGAATGGAATCGTCGAACGAGAACACTTGACAACCTCCTAGAAGCAGCTTTTCTTGCCTGCAGACCTTTCTCCATCAATTAGGAATCTAATGCCGTCACTAAACACATTCCTTAAATTGTAGCCATTTGTTGAGTGTTTTTTTTGGTGTTTAATCCGCATATATATCACCATTGCCCTTGATTTTCTTGACTGTATATCTCTTAAATATCAACATATACACGTCTGATTTAGTTTACGAAGATTTTTCATTTCCGAGAACCTCGATCAGAGAGTAAAAAAGGCGTAAGGTTCACAATGGTGTAAAATTAAAATGGGATATACCGGGCTAGGATTCGAGTTACAGGAAGAAGGGCCAAACGAACCACCGAAGAATGGAATCGTCGAGCGAAAACATTTGACAAACTCCTAGAAGCACCTTTTCTTGCCACCAGACCTATCTCCATCAATTAGGAATCAGATGCCGTCACTAAACACATTCCTTAAATTGTAGCCATTTGGTGAGTGTTTTTTTTTTTGGTGTCTAATCCGCATATATATCACCATTGCCCTTGATTTTCTTTACTGTATATCTCTTAAATATCAACATATACACGTGTGATTTAGTTTACGATGATTTCTCAATGCCGAGAACCTCGATCAGAGAGTAAAAAAGGTGTAAGGTTCTCAATGGTGTAAAATTAAAATGGGATACACCGGGCTAGGATTCGAGTTACAGGAACAAGGGCCAAACCAACCACCCAAGAATGGAATCATCGAGCGCAAACACTTGACAACCTCCTAGAAGCAGCTTTTCTTACCACCAGACCTTTCTCCATCAATTAGGAATCTGATGCCATCACTAAACACATTCCTTAAATTGTAGCCATTTATTGAGTGTTTTTTTGGTGTCTAATCCGCTTATTTATCACCAATGCCCTTGATTTTCTTGACTGTATATCTCTTAAATATCAATATATACACGTGTGATTTAGTTTTCGTAGATTTTTCAATGCCGAGTACCTCGATCAGAGAGTAAAAAAGGCGTAAGGTTCTCAATAGTGTAAAATTAAAATGGGATATACCGGGTTAGGATTCGAATTACAGGAACAAGGGCCAAGCCAACCACCCAAGAATGGAATCGTCGAGCGAAACACTTGACAACCTCCTAGAAGCAGCTTTTCTTGCCACCAGACCTATCTACATCAATTAGGAATCTGATGCCGTCACTAAACACATTCCTTAAATTGTAGCCATTTATTGAGTGTTTTTTTGGTGTCTAATCCGCATATATATCACCATTGCCCTAGATTTTCTTTACTGTATATCTCTTAAATATCAACATATACACGTGTGATTTAGTTTACGAAGATTTTTCAATGCCGAGAACCTCGATCAGAGAGTAAAAATAGCCTAAGGTTCTCAATGGTGTAAAATTAAAATGGGATACACCGGGCTAGGATTCGAGTTACAGGAAAAAGGGCCAAACCAACCACCCAAGAATGGAATCGTCGAGCGAAAACACTTTACAGCCTCCGAGAAGCAGCTTTTCTTGCCACCAGACCTTTCTCCATCAATTTGGAATCCGATGCCGTCACTAAACACATTCCTTAAATTGTAGCCATTTGTTGAGTGATTTTATTTTGGTGTCTAATCTGCATATATATCACCATTGTCCTTGATTTTCTTGGCTGTATATCTCTTAAATATCAACATATACACGTGTGATTTAGTTTACGAAGATTTTTCAATGCCGAGAACTTCGATCAGAGAGTAAAAAAGGCGTAAGGTTCTCAATAGTGTAAAATTAAAATGGGATATACCGGGGTAGGATTCGAGTTACAGGAACAAGGGCCAAGCCAACCACCCAAGAATGGAATCGTCGAGCGAAAACACAAGACAACCTCCTAGAAGCAGCTTTTCTTGCCACCAGACCTTTCTCCATCAATTAGGAATCTGATGCCGTCACTAAACACATTCCTTAAATTGTAGCCATTTGTTGAGTGTTTTTTTTTTGGTGTCTAATCCGCATATATATCACCATTGCCCATGATTTTCATGATTGTATATCTCTTAAATATCAACATATGCACGTGTGATTTAGTTTACGAAGATTTTTCAATGCCGAGAACCTCGATCAGAGAGTAAAAAAGGCGTAAGGTTCACAATGCTGTAAAATTAAAATGGGATATACCGGGCTAGGATTCGAGTTACAGGAACTGGGGCCAAGCCAACCACCCAAGAATGGAATCGTCGAGCGAAACACTTGACAACCTCCTAGAAGCAGCTTTTCTTGCCACCAGACCTATCTACATCAATTAGGAATCTGATGCCGTCACTAAACACATTCCTTAAATTGTAGCCATTTATTGAGTGTTTTTTTGGTGTCTAATCCGCATATATATCACCATTGCCCTTGATTTTCTTTACTGTATATCTCTTAAATATCAACATATACACGTGTGATTTAGTTTACGAAGATTTTTCAATGCCGAGAACCTCGATCAGAGAGTAAAAAAGGCCTAAGGTTCTCAATGGTGTAAAATTAAAATGGGATACACCGGGCTAGGATTCGAGTTACAGGAAAAAGGGCCAAACCAACAACCCAAGAATGGAATCGTCGAGCGAAAACACTTGACAGCCTCCGAGAAGCAGCTTTTCTTGCCACCAGACCTTTCTCCATCAATTTGGAATCCGATGCCGTCACTAAACACATTCCTTAAATTGTAGCCATTTGTTGAGTGATTTTATTTTGGTGTCTAATCTGCATATATATCACCATTACCCTTGATTTTCTTGGCTGTATATCTCTTAAATATCAACATATACACGTGTGATTTAGTTTACGAAGATTTTTCAATGCCGAGAACTTCGATCAGAGAGTAAAAAAGGCGTAAGGTTCTAAATAGTGTAAAATTAAAATGGGATATACCGGGCTAGGATTCGAGTTACAAGAACAAGGGCCGAACCAACCACCCAAGAATGGAATCGTCAAGCGAAAACACTTGACAACCTCCTAGAAGCAGCTTTTCTTGCCACCAGACCTTTCTCCATCAATTAGGAATCTGATGCCGTCACTAAACACATTCCTTAAATTGTAGCCATTTGTTGAGTGTTTTTTTTTTTGGTGTCTAATCCGCATATATATCACCATTGCCCTTGATTTTCTTGACTATATATCTCTTAAATGTCAACATATACACGTGTGATTTACTTTACGAAGATTTGTCAATGCCGAGAAACTCGATCAGAGAGTTAAAAAGGCGTAAGGTTCACAATGGTGTAAAATTAAAATGGGATATACCGGGCTAGGATTCGAGTTACAGGAACAAGGGCCAAACCAACCACCCAAGAATGGAATCGTCGAGCGAGAACACTTGACAACCTCCTAGAAGCAGCTTTTCTTGCCTGCAGACCTTTCTCCATCAATTAGGAATCTAATGCCGTCACTAAACACATTCCTTAAATTGTAGCCATTTGTTGAGTGTTTTTTTTGGTGTCTAATCCGCATATATTTCACCATTGCCCTTGATTTTCTTGACTGTATATCTCTTAAATGTCAACATATACACGTGTGATTTAGTTTACGAAGATTTTTCAATGCCGAGAACCTCGATCAGAGAGTTAAAAAGGCGTAAGGTTCACAATGGTGTAAAATTAAAATGGGATATACCGGGCTAGGATTCGAGTTACAGGAACAAGGGCTAAACCAACCACCCAAGAATGGAATCGTCGAACGAGAACACTTGACAACCTCCTAGAAGCAGCTTTTCTTGCCTGCAGACCTTTCTCCATCAATTAGGAATCTAATGCCGTCACTAAACACATTCCTTAAATTGTAGCCATTTGTTGAGTGTTTTTTTTGGTGTTTAATCCGCATATATATCACCATTGCCCTTGATTTTCTTGACTGTATATCTCTTAAATATCAACATATACACGTCTGATTTAGTTTACGAAGATTTTTCATTTCCGAGAACCTCGATCAGAGAGTAAAAAAGGCGTAAGGTTCACAATGGTGTAAAATTAAAATGGGATATACCGGGCTAGGATTCGAGTTACAGGAAGAAGGGCCAAACGAACCACCGAAGAATGGAATCGTCGAGCGAAAACATTTGACAAACTCCCAGAAGCACCTTTTCTTGCCACCAGACCTATCTCGATCAATTAGGAATCAGATGCCGTCACTAAACACATTCCTTAAATTGTAGCCATTTGGTGAGTGTTTTTTTTTTGGTGTCTAATCCGCATATATATCACCATTGCCCTTGATTTTCTTTACTGTATATCTCTTAAATATCAACATATACACGTGTGATTTAGTTTACGATGATTTCTCAATGCCGAGAACCTCGATCAGAGAGTAAAAAAGGTGTAAGGTTCTCAATGGTGTAAAATTAAAATGGGATACACCGGGCTAGGATTCGAGTTACAGGAACAAGGGCCAAACCAACCACCCAAGAATGGAATCATCGAGCGCAAACACTTGACAACCTCCTAGAAGCAGCTTTTCTTACCACCAGACCTTTCTCCATCAATTAGGAATCTGATGCCATCACTAAACACATTCCTTAAATTGTAGCCATTTGTTGAGTGTTTTTTTTTGGTGTCTAATCCGCATATATATCACCATTGCCCTTGATTTTCTTGATTGTATATCTCTTAAATATCAACATATACACGTGTGATTTAGTTTACGAAGATTTTTCATTTCTGAGAAACTCGATCAGTGAGTAAAAAAGGCGTAAGGTTCACAATGCTGTAAAATTAAAATGGGATATACCGGGCTAGGATTCGAGTTACAGGAACTGGGGCCAAACCAACCACCCAAGAATGGAATCGTCGAGCGAAAACACTTGACAACCTCCTAGAAGCAGCTTTTCTTGCCACCAGACCTTTCTCCATCAATTAGGAATCTGATGCCGTCACTAAACACATTCCTTAAATTGTAGCCATTTGTTGAGTGTTTTTTTTTTTGGTGTCTAATCCGCATATATATCACCATTGCCCATGATTTTCATGATTGTATATCTCTTAAATATCAACATATGCACGTGTGATTTAGTTTACGAAGATTTTTCAATGCCGAGAACCTCGATCAGAGAGTAAAAAAGGTGTAAGGTTCTCAATGGTGTAAAATTAAAATGGGATATACCGGGTTAGCATTCGAGTTACAGGAACAAGGGCCAAGCCAACCACCCAAGAATGGAATCGTCGAGCGAAAACACTTGACAACCTCCTAGAAGCAGCTTTTCTTGCCACCAGACCTATCTACATCAATTAGGAATCTGATGCCGTCACTAAACACATTCCTTAAATTGTAGCCATTTATTGAGTGTTTTTTTGGTGTCTAATCCGCTTATTTATCACCAATGCCCTTGATTTTCTTGACTGTATATCTCTTAAATATCAACATATACACGTGTGATTTAGTTTTCGTAGATTTTTCAATGCCGAGTACCTCGATCAGAGAGTAAAAAAGGCGTAAGTTTCTCAATAGTGTAAAATTAAAATGGGATATACCGGGTTAGGATTCGAATTACAGGAACAAGGGCCAAGCCAACCACCCAAGAATGGAATCGTCGAGCGAAACACTTGACAACCTCCTAGAAGCAGCTTTTCTTGCCACCAGACCTATCTACATCAATTAGGAATCTGATGCCGTCACTAAACACATTCCTTAAATTGTAGCCATTTATTGAGTGTTTTTTTGGTGTCTAATCCGCATATATATCACCATTGCCCTAGATTTTCTTTACTGTATATCTCTTAAATATCAACATATACACGTGTGATTTAGTTTACGAAGATTTTTCAATGCCGAGAACCTCGATCAGAGAGTAAAAATAGCCTAAGGTTCTCAATGGTGTAAAATTAAAATGGGATACACCGGGCTAGGATTCGAGTTACAGGAAAAAGGGCCAAACCAACCACCCAAGAATGGAATCGTCGAGCGAAAACACTTGACAGCCTCCGAGAAGCAGCTTTTCTTGCCACCAGACCTTTCTCCATCAATTTGGAATCCGATGCCGTCACTAAACACATTCCTTAAATTGTAGCCATTTGTTGAGTGATTTTATTTTGGTGTCTAATCTGCATATATATCACCATTGCCCTTGATTTTCTTGGCTGTATATCTCTTAAATATCAACATATACACGTGTGATTTAGTTTACGAAGATTTTTCAATGCCGAGAACTTCGATCAGAGAGTAAAAAAGGCGTAAGGTTCTCAATAGTGTAAAATTAAAATGGGATATACCGGGGTAGGATTCGAGTTACAGGAACAAGGGCCAAGCCAACCACCCAAGAATGGAATCGTCGAGCGAAAACACTTGACAACCTCCTAGAAGCAGCTTTTCTTGCCACCAGACCTATCTACATTAATTAGGAATCTGATGCCGTCACTAAACACATTCCTTAAATTGTAGCCATTTATTGAGTGTTTTTTTGGTGTCTAATCCGCTTATATATCACCAATGCCCTTGATTTTCTTGACTGTATATCTCTTAAATATCAACATATACACGTGTGATTTAGTTTTCGTAGATTTTTCAATGCCGAGTACCTCGATCAGAGAGTAAAAAAGGCGTAAGGTTCTCAATAGTGTAAAATTAAAATGGGATATACCGGGCTAGGATTCGAGTTACAGGAACAAGGGCCGAACCAACCACCCAAGAATGGAGTCGTCAAGCGAAAACACTTGACAACCTCCTAGAAGCAGCTTTTCTTGCCACCAGACCTTTCTCCATCAATTAGGAATCTGATGCCGTCACTAAACACATTCTTTAAATTGTAGCCATTTGTTGAGTGTTTTTTTTTTGGTGTCTAATCCGCATATATATCACCATTGCCCTTGATTTTCTTGACAATATATCTCTTAAATGTCAACATATACACGTGTGATTTAGTTTACGAAGATTTGTCAATGCCGAGAAACTCGATCAGAGAGTTAAAAAGGCGTAAGGTTCACAATGGTGCAAAATTAAAATGGGATATACCGGGCTAGGATTCGAGTTACAGGAACAAGGGCCAAACCAACCACCCAAGAATGGAATCGTCGAGCGAGAACACATGACAACCTCCTAGAAGCAGCTTTTCTTGCCTGCAGACCTTTCTCCATCAATTAGGAATCTAATGCCGTCACTAAACACATTCCTTAAATTGTAGCCATTTGTTGAGTGTTTTTTTTGGTGTCTAATCAGCATATATTTCACCATTGCCCTTGATTTTCTTGACTGTATATCTCTTAAATGTCAACATATACACGTGTGATTTAGTTTACGAAGATTTTTCAATGCCGAGAACCTCGATCAGAGAGTTAAAAAGGCGTAAGGATCACAATGGTGTAAAATTAAAATGGGATATACCGGGCTAGGATTCGAGTTACAGGAACAAGGGCCAAACCAACCACCCAAGAATGGAATCGTCGAGCGAGAACACTTGACAACCTCCTAGAAGCAGCTTTTCTTGCCAGCAGACCTTTCTCCATCAATTAGGAATCTGATGCCGTCACTAAAGACATTCCTTTAATTGTAGCCATTTGTTGAGTGTTTTTTTTTGTTTCTTATCCGCATATATATCACCATTGCCCTTGATTTTCTTGACTGTATATCTCTTAAATAACAACATATACACGTGTGATTTAGTTTACGAAGATTTTTCAATGCCGAGAACCTCGATCAGAGAGTAAAAAAGGCGTAAGGTTCACAATGATGTAAAATTAAAATGGGATGTACCGGGCAAAGATTCGAGTTACAGGAACTAGGGCTAAACCAACCACCCAAGAATGGAATCGTCGAGCGAAAACACTTGACAACCTCCTAGAAGCAGCTTTTCTTGCCACCAGACCTTTCTCCATCAATTAGGAATCTGATGCCGTCACTAAACACATTCCTTAAATTGTATCCATTTGTTGAGTGTTTTTTTTTTGGTGTCTAATCCGCATATATATCACCATTGCCCTTGATTTTCGTGACTGTATATATCTTAAATATCAAGATATACACGTGTGATTTAGTTTACGAAGATTTTTCAATGCCGAGAACCTCGATCAGAGAGTAAAAAAGGCCTAAGGTTCTCAATGGTGTAAAATTAAAATGGTATACACCGAGCTAGAATTCGAGTTACAGGAACAAGGGCCAAACCAACCACCCAAGAATGGACTCATCGGGCGCAAACACTTGACAACCTCCTAGAAGCAGCTTTTCTTACCACCAGACCTTTCACCATCAATTAGGAATCTTATGCCGTCAATAAACACATTCCTTAAATTGTAGCCATTTGTTGAGTGTTTTTTTTTGTGTCTAATCCGCATATATATCACCATTGCCCTTGATTTTCTTGACTGTATATCTCTTAAATATCAACGTATACACGTGTGATTTAGTTTACGAAGATATTTCATTGCCGAGAACCTCGATCAAAGAGTAAAAAAGGCGTAAGGTTCACAATGGTGTAAAATTAAAATGGGATATACCGGGCTAGGATTCGAGTTACAGGAACAAGGGCCAAACCAACCACCCAAGAATGGAATCATCGAGCGAAAACATTTGACAACATCCTAGAAGCAGCTTTACTTGCCACCAGACCCTTCTCCATCAATTGGAATCTGATGCCGTCACTAAACACATTCCTTAAATTGTAGCACTTTGTTGAGTGTTTTTTTTGGTGTCTAATCCGCATATATATCACCATTGCCCTTGATTTTCTTCACTGTATATCTCTTAAATATCAACATATACACGTGTGATTTAGTTTACGAAGATTTTTCAATGCCGAGAACCTCGATCAGAGAGTAAAAAAGGCGTAAGGTTCTCAATGGTGTAAAACTAAAATGGGATACACCGGGCTAGGATTCGAGTTACAGGAACAAGGGCCAAACCAACCACCCAAGAATGGAATCGTCGAGCGCAAACACTAGACAACCTCCTAGAAGCAGCTTTTCTTACCACCAGACCTTTCTCCATCAATTAGGAATCTTATGCCGTAACTAAACACATTCCTTAACTTGTAGCCATTTGTTGAGTGTTTTTTTTTGGTGTCTAATCCGCATATATATCACCATTGCCCTTGATTTTCTTGATTGTATATCTCTTAAATATCAACATATACACGTGTGATTTAGTTTACGAATATTTTTCATTGCCGAGAACCTCGATCAGAGAGTAAAAAAGGCGTAAGGTTCACAATACTATAAAATTAAAACGGGATATACCGGGCTAGGATTCGAGTTACCGGAACAAGGGCCAAACCAACCACCCAAGAATGGAATTGTCGAGCGAAAACACTTGACAACCTCCTAGAAGCAGCTTTTCTTGCCACCAGACCTTTCTCCATCAATTAGGAATCTGATGCCGTCACTAAACACATTCCTTAAATTGTAGCCATTTGTTGAGTGTTTTTTTTGTGTCTAATCCGCATATATATCACCATTGCCCTTGATTTTCTTGACTGTATATCTCTTAAATGTCAACATATACACGTGTGATTTAGTTTACGAAGATTTTTCATTGCCGAGAACCTCGATCAGAGAGTAAAAAAGGCGTAAGGTTCACAATGCTGTAAAATTAAAATGGGATATACCGGGCTAGGATTCGAGTTACAGGAACAAGGGCCAAACCAACCACCCAAGAATGAAATCGTCGAGCGAAAACACTTGACAACCTCCTAGAAGCAGCTTTTCTTGCCACCAGACCTTTCTCCATCAATTAGGAATCTGATGCCGTCACTTAACACATTCCTTAAATTGTAGCCATCTGTTGAGTGTTTTTTTTTGGTGTCTAATCCGCATATATATCACCATTGCCCTTGATTTTCTTGACTGTATATCTCTTAAATGTCAACATATACACGTGTGATTTAGTTTATGAAGATTTGTCAATGCCGAGAACCTCGATCAGAGAGTTAAAAAGGCGTAAGGTTCACAATGGTGTAAAATTAAAATGGGATATACCGTGCTAGGATTCGAGTTACAGGAACAAGGGCCAAACCAACCACCCATGAATGGAATCATCGTGCGAGAACACTTGACAACCTCCTAGAAGCAGCTTTTCTTGCCAGCAGACCTTTCTCCATCAATTAGGAATCTAATGCCGTTACTAAACACATTCCTTAAATTGTAGCCATTGTTGAGTGTTTTTTTTGGTGTCTAATCCGCATATATTTCACCATTGCCCTTGATTTTCTTGACTGTATATCTCTTAAATATCAACGTATGCACATGTGATTTAGTTTACGAAGATTTTTCAATGCCGAGAACCTCGATCAGAGAATAAAAAGGGCGTAAGGTTCTCTATGGTGTAAAATTAAAATGGGATATACCGGGCTAGGATTCGAGTTACAGGAACAAGGGCCAAACCAACCACCCAAGAATGGAATCGTCGAGCGAAAAGAGGTGACAAAAATTCCTAGAAGCAGCTTTTCTTGCCACAAGACTTTTCTCCATCAATTTTGAATCGGATGCCGTCACTAAACACATTCCTTAAATTGTAGCCATTTATTGAGTGTTTTTTTTTGTGTTTAATCCGCATATATATCACCAATGCCCTTGATTTTCTTTACTGTATATCTCTTAAATATCAACATATACACGTGTGATTTAGTTTACGAAGATTTTTCAATGCCGAGAACCTCGATCAGAGAGTAAAAAAGGCCTAAGGTTCTCAATGGTGTAAAATTAAAATGGGATACACAGGGCTAGGATTCGAGTTACAGGAACAAGGGCCAAACCAACCACCCAAGAATGGAATCGTCGAGCGCAAACATTTGACAACCTCCTAGAAGCAGCTTTTCTTACCACCAGACCTTTCTCCATCAATAAGGAATCTTATGCCGTCACTAAACACATTCCCTAACTTGTAGCCATTTGTTGAGTGTTTTTTTTTATGTTTAATCCGCATATATATCACCATTGCCCTTGATTTTCTTGACTGTATATCTCTTAAATATCAACATATACACGTCTGATTTAGTTTACGAAGATTTTTCATTTCTGAGAACCTCGATCAGAGAGTAAAAAGGCGTAAGGTTCACAATGGTGTAAAATTAAAATGGGATATACCGGGCTAGGATTCGAGTTACAGGAAGAAGGGTCAAACCAACCACCGAAGAATGGAATCGTCGAGCGAAAACATTTGACAAACTCCTAGAAGCACCTTTTCTTGCCACCAGACCTATCTCCATCAATTAGGAATCTGATGCCGTCACTAAACACATTCCTTAAATTGTAGCCATTTGTTGAGTGTTTTTTTTTGTGTCTAATCCGCATATATATCACCATTGCCCTTGATTTTCTTTACTGTATATCTCTTAAATATCAACATATACACGTGTGATTTAGTTTACGAAGATTTTTCAATGCCGAGAACCTCGATCAGAGAGTAAAAAAGGTGTAAGGTTCTCAATGGTGTAAAATTAAAATGGGATACACCTGGCTAGCATTCGAGTTACAGGAACAAGGGCCAAACCAACCACCCAAGAATGGAATCGTCGAGCGCAAACACTTGACAACCTCCTAGAAGCAGCTTTTCTTACCACCTGACCTTTCTCCATCAATTAGGAATCTGATGCCATCACTAAACACATTCCTTAAATTGTAGCCATTTGTTGAGTGTTTTTTTTTTTTTGGTGTCTAATCCGCATATATATCACCATTGCCCTTGATTTTCTTGATTGTATATCTCTTAAATATCAACATATACACGTGTGATTTAGTTTACGAAGATTTTTCATTTCCGAGAAACTCGATCAGAGAGTAAAAAAGGCGTAAGGTTCACAATGCTGTAAAATTAAAATGGGATATACCGGGCTAGGATTCGAGTTACAGGAACTGGGGCCAAACCAACCACCCAAGAATGGAATCGTCGAGCGAAAACACTTGACAACCTCCTAGAAGCAGCTTTTCTTGCCACCAGACCTTTCTCCATCAATTAGGAATCTGATGCCGTCACTAAACACATTCCTTAAATTGTAGCCATTTGTTGAGTGTTTTTTTTTTTGTGTCTAATCCGCATATATATCACCATTGCCCTTGATTTTCTTGATTGTATATCTCTTAAATATCAACATATACACGTGTGATTTAGTTTACGAAGATTTTTCATTTCCGAGAACCTCGATCAGAGAGTAAAAAAGGCGTAAGGCTCTCAATGGTGTAAAATTAAAATGGGATACACCGTGCTAGGATTCGAGTTACAGGAACAAGGGCCAAACCAACCACCCAAGAATGGAATCGTCGTGCGCAAACACTTGACAACCTCCTAGAAGCAGCTTTTCTTTCCACCAGACCTTTCTCCATCAATTAGGAATCTTATGCCGTCACCAAACACATTCCTTAAATTGTAGCCATTTGTTGAGTGTTTTTTTTGTTATCTAATCCGCATATATATCACCATTGCCCTTGATTTTCTTGACTGTATATCTCTAAAATATCAACATATACACGTGTGATTTAGTTTACGAAGATTTTTCATTGCCGAGAACCTCGATCAGAGATTTAAAAAGGCGTAGGGTTCACAATGGTGTAAAATTAAAATGGGATATATCGGGCTAGGATTCGAGTTACAGGAACAAGGGCCAAACCAACCACCCAAGAATGGAATCATCGAGCGAGAACACTTGACAACCTCCTAGAAGCAGCTTTTCTTGCCAGCAGACCTTTCTCCATCAATTAGGAATCTGATGCCGTCACTAAACACATTCCTTAAATTGTAGCCATTTGTAGAGTGTTTTTTTTGGTGTCTAATCCGCATATATTTCACCATTGCCCTTGATTTTCTTGACTGTATATCTCTTAAATATCAACATATGCACATGTGATTTAGTTTACGAAGATTTTTCAATGCCGAGAACCTCGATCAGAGAGTAAAAAGGGCGTAAGGTTCTCAATGGTGTAAGATTAAAATGGGATTTACCGGGATAGGATTCGAGTTACAGGAACAATGGCCAAACCAACCACCCAAGAATGGAATCGTCGAGCGAAAACAGGTGACAAAAATTCCTAGAAGCAGCTTTTCTTGCCACAAGACCATTCTCCATCAATTTTGAATTTGATGCCGTCACTAAACACATTCCTTAAATTGTAGCCATTTATTGAGTGTTTTTTTTTGTGTTTAATCCGCATATATATCCCCATTGCCCTTGATTTTCTTTACTGTATATCTCTTAAATATCAACATATACACGTGTGATTTAGTTTACGAAGATTTTTCAACGCCGAGAACCTCGATCAGAGAGTAAAAAAGGCCTAAGGTTCTCAATGGTGTAAAATTAAAATGGGATACACCGGGCTAGGATTCGAGTTACAGGAACAAGGGCCAAACCAACCACCCAAGAATGGAATCGTCGAGCGCAAACACTTGACAACCTCCTAGAAGCAGCTTTTCTTACCACCAGACCTTTCTCCATCAATTAGGAATCTTATGCCGTCACTAATCACATTCCTTAACTTGTAGCCATTTGTTGAGTGTTTTTTTTTTGTGTCTAATCCGCATATATATCACCATTGCCCTTCATTTTCTTGATTGTATATCTCTAAAATATCAACATATACACGTGTGATTTAGTTTACGAAGATTTTTCATTGCCGAGAACCTCGATCAGAGAGTAAAAAAGGCGTAAGGTTCACAATACTATAAAATTAAAATGGGATATACCGGGCTAGGATTCGAGTTACAGGAACAAGGGCCAAACCAACCACCCAAGAATGGAATTGTCGAGCGAAAACACTTGACAACCTCCTAGAAGCAGCTTTTCTTGCCACCAGACCTTTCTCCATCAATTAGGAATCTGATGCCGTCACTAAACACATTCCTTAAATTGTAGCCGTTTGTTGAGTCTTTTTTTTTTGTGTCTAATCCGCATATATATCACCATTGCCCTTGATTTTCTTGATTGTATATCTCTAAAATATCAACATATACAAGTGTGATTTAGTTTACGAAGATTTTTCATTGCCGAGAACCTCGATCAGAGAGTAAAAAAGGCGTAAGGTTCACAATGCTGTAAAATTAAAATGGGATATACCGGGCTAGGATTCGAGTTACAGGAACAAGGGCTAAACCAACCACCCCAGAATGGAATCGTCGAGCGAAAACACTTGACAACCTCCTAGAAGCAGCTTTTCTTGCCACCAGACCATTCTCCATCAATTAGGAATCTGATGCCGTCACTAAACACATTCCTTAAATTGTATCCATTTGTTGAGTGTTTTTTTTTTGGTGTCTAATCCGCATATATATCACCATTGCCCTTGATTTTCTTGACTGTATATCTCTTAAATGTCAACATATACACGTGTGATTTAGTTTATGAAGATTTGTCAATGCCGAGAACCTCGATCAGAGAGTTAAAAAGGCGTAAGGTTCACAATGGTGTAAAATTAAAATGGGATATACCGTGCTAGGATTCGAGTTACAGGAACAAGGGCCAAACCAACCACCCATAAATGGAATCATCGAGCGAGAACACTTGACAACCTCCTAGAAGCAGCTTTTCTTGCCAGCAGACCTTTCTCCATCAATTAGGAATCTAATGCCGTCACTAAACACATTCCTTAAATTGTAGCCATTGTTGAGTGTTTTTTTTGGTGTCTAATCCGCATATATTTCACCATTGCCCTTGATTTTCTTGACTGTATATCTCTTAAATATCAACATATGCACATGTGATTTAGTTTACGAAGATTTTTCAATGCCGAGAACCTCGATCAGAGAGTAAAAAGGGCGTAAGGTTCTCAATGGTGTAAAATTAAAATGGGATATACCGGGCTAGGATTCGAGTTACAGGAACAAGGGCCAAACCAACCACCCAAGAATGGAATCGTCGAGCGAAAAGAGGTGACAAAAATTCCTAGAAGCAGCTTTTCTTGCCACAAGACTTTTCTCTATCAATTTTGAATCGGATGCCGTCACTAAACACATTCCTTAAATTGTAGCCATTTATTGAGTGTTTTTTTTTTGTGTTTAATCCGCATATATATCACCAATGCCCTTGATTTTCTTTACTGTATATCTCTTAAATATCAACATATACACGTGTGATTTAGTTTACGAAGATTTTTCAATGCCGAGAACCTCGATCAGAGAGTAAAAAAGGCCTAAGGTTCTCAATGGTGTAAAATTAAAATGGGATACACAGGGTTAGGATTCGAGTTACAGGAACAAGGGGCCAAACCAACCACCCAAGAATGGAATCGTCGAGCGCAAACATTTGACAACCTCCTAGAAGCAGCTTTTCTTACCACCAGACCTTTCTCCATCAATAAGCAATCTTATGCCGTCACTAAACACATTCCCTAACTTGTAGCCATTTGTTCAGTGTTTTTTTTATGTTTAATCCGCATATATATCACCATTGCCCTTGATTTTCTTGACTGTATATCTCTTAAATATCAACATATACACGTCTTATTTAGTTTACGAAGATTTTTCATTTCCGAGAACCTCGATCAGAGAGTAAAAAGGCGTAAGGTTCACAATGGTGTAAAATTAAAATGGGATATACCGGGCTAGGATTCGAGTTACAGGAAGAAGGGCCAAACCAACCACCGAAGAATGGAATCGTCGAGCGAAAACATTTGACAAACTCCTAGAAGCACCTTTTCTTGCCACCAGACCTATCTCCATCAATTAGGAATCTGATGCCGTCACTAAACACATTCCTTAAATTGTAGCCATTTGTTGAGTGTTTTTTTTTTGTGTCTAATCCGCATATATATCACCATTGCCCATGATTTTCATGATTGTATATCTCTTAAATATCAACATATACACGTGTGATTTAGTTTACGAAGATTTTTCAATGCCGAGAACCTCGATGAGAGAGTAAAAAAGGCCTAAGGTTCTCAATGGTGTAAAATTAAAATGGGATATACCGGGCTAGGATTCGAGTTACAGGAACAAGGGCAAACCAACCACCCAAGAAAGGAATCGTTGAGCGAAAAGAGGTGACAAAAACTCCTAAAAGCAGCTTTTCTTGCCACAAGACTTTTCTCCATCAATTTTGAATCGGATGCCGTCACTAAACACATTCCTTAAATTGTAGCCATTTATTGAGTGTTTTTTTTTGGTGTTTAATCCGCAAATATATCACCAATGCCCTTGATTTTCTTTACTGTATATCTCTTAAATATCAACATATACACGTGTGATTTAGTTTACGAAGATTTTTCAGTGCCGAGTACCTCGAACAGAGAGTAAAAAAGGCCTAAGGTTCTCAATGGTGTAAAATTAAAATGGGATACACCGGGCTAGGATTCGAGTTACAGGAACAAGGGCCAAACCAACCACCCAGGAATGGAATCGTCGAGCGCAAACATTTGTCAACCTCCTAGAAGCAGCATTTCTTACCACCAGACCTTTCTCCATCAATTAGGAATCTTATGCCGTCACTAAACACATTCCCTAACTTGTAGCCATTTGTTGAGTGTTTTTTTTGGTGTTTAATCCGCATATATATCACCATTGCCCTTGATTTTCTTGACTGTATATCTCTTAAATATCAACATATACACGTCTGATTTAGTTTACGAAGATTTTTCATTTCCGAGAACCTCGATCAGAGTGTAAAAAAGGCGTAAGGTTCACAATGGTGTAAAATTAAAATGGGATATACCGGGCTAGGATTCGAGTTACAGGAAGAAGGGCCAAACCAACCACCGAAGAATGGAATCGTCGAGCGAAAACATTTGACAAACTCCAAGAAGCACCTTTTCTTGCCACCAGACCTATCTCCATCAATTAGGAATCTGATGCCGTCACTAAACACATTCCTTAAATTGTAGCCATTTGTTGAGTGTTTTTTTTTGGTGTCTAATCCGCATATATATCACCATTGCCCTTGATTTTCTTTACTGTGTATCTCTTAAATATCAACATATACTGATATACACGTGTGATTTAGTTTACGAAGATTTTTCAATGCCGAGAACCTCGATCAGAGAGTAAAAAAGGCCTTAAGGTTCTCAATGGTTTAAAATTAAAATGGGATACACCGGGCTAGGATTCGAGTTACAGGAACAAGGGCCAAACCAACCACCCAAGAATGGAATCGTCGAGCGCAAACATTTTACAACCTTCTAGAAGCAGCTTTTCTTACCACCAGACCTTTCTCCATCAATTAGGAATCTTATGCCGTCACTAAACACATTCCCTAACTTGTAGCCATTTGTTGAGTGTTTTTTTTTTGGTGTTTAATCCGCATATATATCACCATTGCCCTTGATTTTCTTGACTGTATATCTCTTAAATATCAATATATACACGTCTGATTTAGTTTACGAAGATTTTTCATTTCCGAGAACCTCGATCAGAGAGTAAAAAAGGCGTAAGGTTCACAATGGTGTAAAATTAAAATGGGATATACCGGGTTAGGATTCGAGTTACAGGAAGAAGAGCCAAACCAACCACCGAAGAATGGAATCGACGAGCGAAAACATTTGACAAACTCCTAGATGCACCTTTTCTTGCCACCAGACCTATCTCCATCAATTAGGAATCTGATGCCGTCACTAAACACATTCCTTAAATTGTAGCCATTTGTTGAGTGTTTTTTTTTGGTGTCTAATCCGCATATATATCACCATTGCCCTTGATTTTCTTTACTGTATATCTCTTAAATATCAACATATACACGTGTGATTTAGTTTACGAAGATTTTTCAATGCCGAGAACCTCGATCAGAGAGTAAAAAAGGTGTAAGGTCCTCAATGGTGTAAAATTAAAATGGGATACACCGGGCTAGGATTCGAGTTACAGGAACAAGGGCCAAACCAACCACCCAAGAATGGAATCGTCGAGCGCAAACACTTGACAACCTCCTAGAAGCAGCTTTTCTTACCACCAGACCTTTCTCTATCAATTAGGAATCTGATGCCATCAATAAACACATTCCTTAAATTGTAGCCATTTGTTGAGTGTTTTTTTTTGGTGTCTAATCCGCATATATATCACCATTGCCCTTGATTTTCTTGATTGTATATCTCTTAAATATCAACATATACACGTGTGATTTAGTTTACGAAGATTTTTCATTTCTGAGAAACTCGATCAGTGAGTAAAAAAGGCGTAAGGTTCACAATGCTGTAAAATTAAAATGGGATATACCGGGCTAGGATTCGAGTTACAGGAACTGGGGCCAAACCAACCACCCAAGAATGGAATCGTCGAGCGAAAACACTTGACAACCTCCTAGAAGCAGCTTTGCTTGCCACCAGACCTTTCTCCATCAATTAGGAATCTGATGCCGTCACTAAACACATTCCTTAAATTGTAGCCATTTGTTGAGTGTTTTTTTTGTGTCTAATCCGCATATATATCACCCTTGCCCATGATTTTCATGATTGTATATCTCTTAAATATCAACATATGCACGTGTGATTTAGTTTACGAAGATTTTTCAATGCCGAGAACCTCGATCAGAGAGTAAAAAAGGTGTAAGGTTCTCAATGGTGTAAAATTAAAATGGGATATACCGGGTTAGGATTCGAGTTACAGGAACAAGGGCCAAGCCAACCACCCAAGAATGGAATCGTCGAGCGAAAACACATGACAACCTCCTAGAAGCAGCTTTTCTTGCCACCAGACCTATCTACATCAATTAGGAATCTGATGCCGTCACTAAACACATTCCTTAAATTGTAGCCATTTATTGAGTGTTTTTTTGGTGTCTAATCCGCTTATATATCACCAATGCCCTTGATTTTCTTGACTGTATATCTCTTAAATATCAACATATACACGTGTGATTTAGTTTTCGTTGATTTTTCAATGCCGAGTACCTCGATCAGAGAGTAAAAAAGGCGTAAGGTTCTCAATAGTGTAAAATTAAAATGGGATATACCGGGTTGGGATTCGAATTTCAGGAACAAGGGCCAAGCCAACCACCCAAGAATGGAATCGTCGAGCGAGAACACTTGACAACCTCCTAGAAGCAGCTTTTCTTGCCAGCAGACCTTTCTCCATCAATTAGGAATCTGATGCCGTCACTAAAGACATTCCTTAAATTGTAGCCATTTGTTGAGTGTTTTTGTTGGTGTCTAATCCGCATATATTTCACCATTGCCCTTGATTTTCTTGACTGTATATCTCTTAAATGTCAACATATACACGTGTGATTTAGTTTAAGAAGATTTTTCATTGCCGAGAATCTCGATCAGAGAGTAAAAAAGGCGTAAGGTTCACAATGCTGTAAAATTAAAATGGGATATACCGGGCTAGGATTCGAGTTACAGGAACAAGGGCCAAACCAACCACCCAAGAATGGAATCGTCGAGCGAGAACACTTGACAACCTCCTGGAAGCAGCTTTTCTTGCCAGCAGACCTTTCTCCATCAATTAGGAATCTGATGCCGTCACTAAACACATTCCGTAAATTGTAGCCATTTGTTGAGTGTTTTTTTTTGGTGTCTAATCCGCATATATATCACCATTGCCCTTGATTTTCTTGACTGTATAACTCTTAAATGTCAACATATACACGTGTGATTTAGTTTACGAAGATTTGTCAATGCCGAGAACCTCGATCAGAGAGTTAAAAAGACGTAAGGTTCACAGTGGTGTAAAATTAAAATGGGATATACCGGGCTAGGATTCGAGTTACAGGAACAAGGGCCAAACCAACCACCCAAGAATAGAATCGTCGAGCGAGAACACTTGACAACCTCCAAGAAGCAGCTTTTCTTGCCAGCAGACCTTTCTCCATCAATTAGGAATCTGATGCCGTCACTAAACACATTCCTTAAATTGTAGCCAGTTGTTGAGTGTTTTTTTTGGTGTCTAATCCGCATATATTTCACCATTGCCCTTGTTTTTCTTGACTTTATATCTCTTAAATATCAACATTTGCACGTGTGATTTAGTTTACGAAGATTTTTCATTGCCGAGAATCTCGATCAGAGAGTAAAAAAGGCGTAAGGTTCACAATGCTGTAAAATTAAAATGGGATATAACGGGCTAGGATTCGAGTTACAGGAACAAGGGCCAAACCAACCACCCAAGAATGGAATCGTCGAGCAAGAACACTTGACAACCTCCTAGAAGCAGCTTTTCTTGCCAACAGACCTTTCTCCATCAATTAGGAATCTGATGCCGTCACTAAACACATTCCTTAAATTGTAGCCATTTGTTGAGTGTTTTTTTTTTGGTGTCTAATCCGCGTATATATCACCATTGCCCTTGATTTTCTTGACTGTATATCTCTTAAATGTCAACATATACACGTGTGATTTAGTTTACGAAGAATTGTCAATGCCGAGAACCTCGATCAGAGAGTTAAAAAGACGTAAGGTTCACAATGGTGTAAAATTAAAATGGGATATACCGGGATAGGATTCGAGTTACATTAACAAGGGCCAAACCAACCACCCAAGAATGGAATCGTCAAGCGAGAACACTTGACAACCTCCTAGAAGCAGCTTTTCTTGCCAGCAGACCTTTCTCCATCAATTAGGAATCTGATGCCGTCACTAAACACATTCCTTAAATTGTAGCCATTTGTTGAGTGTTTTTTTTTTTGGTGTCTAATTCGCAGATATATCACCATTGCCCTTGATTTTCTTGACTGTATATCTCTTAAATGTCAACATATACACGTGTGATTTAGTTTACGAAGATTTGTCAATGCCGAGAACCTCGATCGGAGAGTTAAAAAGGCGTAAGGTTCACAATGGTGTAAAATTAAAATGGGATATACCGGGCTAGGATTCGAGTTACAGGAACAAGGGCCAAACCAACCACACAAGAATAGAATCGTCGAGCGAGAACACTTGACAACCTCCTAGAAGCAGCTTTTCTTGCCAGCAGATCTTTCTGCATCAATTAGGAATCTGATGCCGTCACTAAAGACATTCCTTAAATTGTAGCCATTTGTTGAGTGTTTTTGTTGGTGTCTAATCCGCATATATTTCACCATTGCCCTTGATTTTCTTGACTGTATATCTCTTAAATGTCAACATATACACGTGTGATTTAGTTTACGAAGATTTTTCATTGCCGAGAATCTCGATCAGAGAGTAAAAAAGGCGTAAGGTTCACAATGCTGTAAAATTAAAATGGGATATACCGGGCTAGGATTCGAGTTACAGGAACAAGGGCCAAACCAACCACCCAAGAATGGAATCGTCGAGCGAGAACACTTGACAACCTCCTGGAAGCTGCTTTTCTTGCCAGCAGACCTTTCTCCATTAATTAGGAATCTGATGCCGTCACTAAACACATTCCTTAAATTGTAGCCATTTGTTGAGTGTTTTTTTTTTGGTGTCTAATCCGCGTATATATCACCATTGCCCTTGATTTTCTTGACTGTATATCTCTTAAATGTCAACATATACACGTGTGAATTAGTTTACGAAGAATTGTCAATGCCGAGAACCTCGATCAGAGAGTTAAAAAGACGTAAGGTTCACAATGGTGTAAAATTAAAATGGGATATACCGGGATAGGATTCGAGTTACATTAACAAGGGCCAAACCAACCACCCAAGAATGGAATCGTCAAGCGAGAACACTTGACAACCTCCTAGAAGCAGCTTTTCTTGCCAGCAGACCTTTCTCCATCAATTAAGAATCTGATGCCGTTACTAAACACATTCCTTAAATTGTAGCCATTTGTTGAGTGTTTTTTTTTTGGTGTCTAATTCGCAGATATATCACCATTGCCCTTGATTTTCTTGACTGTATATCTCTTAAATGTCAACATATACACGTGTGATTTAGTTTACGAAGATTTGTCAATGCCGAGAACCTCGATCGGAGAGTTAAAAAGGCGTAAGGTTCACAATGGTGTAAAATTAAAATGGGATATACCGGGCTAGGATTCGAGTTACAGGAACAAGGGCCAAACCAACCACACAAGAATAGAATCGTCGAGCGAGAACACTTGACAACCTCCTAGAAGCAGCTTTTCTTGCCAGCAGATCTTTCTGCATCAATTAGGAATCTGATGCCGTCACTAAAGACATTCCTTAAATTGTAGCCATTTGTTGAGTGTTTTTGTTGGTGTCTAATCCGCATATATTTCACCATTGCCCTTGATTTTCTTGACTGTATATCTCTTAAATGTCAACATATACACGTGTGATTTAGTTTACGAAGATTTTTCATTGCCGAGAATCTCGATCAGAGAGTAAAAAAGGCGTAAGGTTCACAATGCTGTAAAATTAAAATGGGATATACCGGGCTAGGATTCGAGTTACAGGAACAAGGGCCAAACCAACCACCCAAGAATGGAATCGTCGAGCGAGAACACTTGACAACCTCCTGGAAGCTGCTTTTCTTGCCAGCAGACCTTTCTCCATCAATTAGGAATCTGATGCCGTCACTAAACACATTCCTTAAATTGTAGCCATTTGTTGAGTGTTTTTTTTTTGGTGTCTAATCCGCATATATATCACCATTGCCCTTGATTTTCTTGACTGTATATCTCTTAAATGTCAACATATACACGTGTGATTTAGTTTGCGAAGATTTGTCAATGCTGAGAACCTCGATCAAAGAGTTAAAAAGGCGTAAGGTTCACAATGGTGTAAAATTAAAATGGGATATACCGGGCTAGGATTCGAGTTACAGGAACAAGGGCCAAACCAACCACCCAAGAATGGAATCGTCAAGCGAGAACACTTGACAACCTCCTAGAAGCAGCTTTTCTTGCCAGCAGACCTTTCCCCATCAATTAGGAATCTGATGCCGTCACTAAACACATTCCTTAAATTGTAGCCATTTGTTGAGTGTTTTTTTTGGTGTCTAATCCGCATATATATAACCATTGCCCTTGATTTTCTTGACTGTATATCTCTTAAATGTCAACATATACACGTGTGATTTAGTTTACGAAGATTTGTCAATGCCGTGAACCTCGATCAGAGAGTTAAAAAGGCGTAAGGTTCACAGTGGTGTAAAATTAAAATGGGATATACCGGGCTAGGATTCGAGTTACAGGAACAAGGGCCAAACCAACCACCCAAGAATAGAATCGTGGAGCGAGATCACTTGACAACCTCCAAGAAGCAGCTTTTCTTGCCAGCAGACCTTTCTCCATCAATTAGGAATCTGATGCCGTCACTAAACACATTCCTTAAATTGTAGCCAGTTGTTGAGTGTTTTTTTTGGTGTCTAATCCGCATATATTTCACCATTGCCCTTGATTTTCTTGACTGTATATCTCTTAAATGTCAACATATACACGTGTGATTTAGTTTACGAAGATTTTTCATTACCGAAAATCTCGATCAGAGAGTAAAAAAGGCGTAAGGTTCACAATGCTGTAAAATTAAAATGGGATATACCGGGCTTGGATTCGAGTTACAGGAACAAGGGCCAAACCAACAACCCAAGAATGGAATCGTCGAGCGAGAACACTTGACAACCTCCTGGAAGCAGCTTTTCTTGCCAGCAGACCTTTCTCCATCAATTAGGAATCTGATGCCGTCACTAAACACATTCCTTAAATTGTAGCCATTTGTTGAGTGTTTTTTTTTGTGTCTAATCCGTATATATATCACCATTGCCATTGATTTTCTTGACTGTATATCTCTTAAATGTCAACATATACACGTGTGATTTAGTTTACGAAGATTTGTCAATGCCGAGAACCTCGATCAGAGAGTTAAAAAGGCGTAAGGTTCACAATGGTGTAAAATTAAAATGGGATATACCGGGCTAGGATTCGAGTTACAGGAACAAGGGCCAAACCAACCACCCAAGAATGGAATCGTCGAGCGAGAACACTTGACAACCTCTTAGAAGCAGCTTTTCTTGCAATCAGACCTTTCTTCATCAATTAGGAATCTGATGCCGTCACAAAACACATTCCTTAAATTGTAGCCATTTGTTGAGTGTTTTTTTTGGTGTCTAATGCGCATATATTTCACCATTGCCCTTGAATTTCTTGAATGTATATCTCTTAAATATCAACTTATGCATGTGTGATTTAGTTTACGAAGATTTTTCATTGCCGAGAATCTCGATCAGAGAGTAAAAAAGGCGTAAGGTTCACAATGCTGTAAAATTAAAATGGGATATACCGGGCTAGGATTCGAGTTACAGGAACAAGGGCCAAACCAACCACCCAAGAATGGAATCGTCGAGCGAGAACACTTGACAACCTCCTGGAAGCAGCTTTTCTTGCCAACAGACCTTTCTCCATCAATTAGGAATCTGATGCCGTCACTAAACACATTCCTTAAATTGTAGCCATTTGTTGAGTGTTTTTTTTGGTGTCTAATCCGTATATATATCACCATTGCCCTTGATTTTCTTGACTGTATATCTCTTAAATGTCAACATATACACGTGTGATTTAGTTTGCGAAGATTTGTCAATGTCGGGAACCTCGATCAGAGAGTAAAAAAGGCGTAAGGTTCACAATGCTGTAAAATTAAAATGGGATATACCGGGCTAGGATTCGAGTTACAGGAACAAGGGCCAAACCAACCACCCAAGAATGGAATCGTCGAGCGAGAACACTTGACAACCTCCTGGAAGCACCTTTTCTTGCCAGCAGACCTTTCTCCATCAATTAGGAATCTGATGCGGTCACTAAACACATTCCTTAAATTGTAGCCTTTTGTTGAGTGTTTTTTTTTGTGTCTAATCCGCATATATATCACCATTGCCCTTGATTTTCTTGTCTGTATATCTCTTAAATGTCAACATATACACGTGTGATTTAGTTTGCGAAGATTTGTCAATGTCGAGAACCTCGATCAGAGAGTAAAAAAGGCGTAAGGTTCACAATGCTGTAAAATTAAAATGGGATATACCGGGCTAGGATTCGAGTTACAGGAACAAGGGCCAAACCAACCACCCAAGAATGGAATCGTCGAGCGAGAACACTTGACAACCTCCTGGAAGCACCTTTTCTTGCCAGCAGACCTTTCTCCATCAATTAGGAATCTGATGCCGTCACTAAACACATTCCTTAAATTGTAGCCTTTTGTTGAGTGTTTTTTTTTGTGTCTAATCCGCATATATATCACCATTGCCCTTGATTTTCTTGACTGTATATCTCTTAAATGTCAACATATACACGTTTGATTTAGTTTACGAAGATTTGTCAATGCCGAGAACCTCGATCAGAGAGTTAAAAAGGCGTAAGGTTCACAATGGTGTAAAATTAAAATGGGATATACTGGGCTAGGATTCGAGTTACAAGAACAAGGGCCAAACCAACCACCCAAGAATGGAATCGTCGAGCGAGAACACTTGACAACCTCCTAGAAGCAGCTTTTCTTGCCAGCAGACCTTTCTCCATCAATTAGGAATCTGATGCCGTCACTAAACACATTCCATAAATTGTAGCCATTTGTTGAGTGTTTTTTTTGGTGTCTAATCCGCATATATATCACCATTGCCCTTGATTTTCTTGACTGTATATCTCTTAAATGTTAACATATACACGTGTGATTTAGTTTACGAAGATTTGTCAATGCCGAGAACCTCGATCAGAGAGTTAAAAAGGTGTAAGGTTCACAATGGTGTAAAATTAAAATGGGATATACCGGGCTAGGATTCGAGTTACAGGAACAAGGGCCAAACCAACCACCCAAGAATGGAATCGTCGAGCGAGAACACTTGACAACCTCCTAGAAGCAGCTTTTCTTGCCAGCAGACCTTTCTCCATCAATTAGGAATCTGATGCCATCACTAAACACATTCCTTAAATTGTAGCCATTTGTTGAGTGTTTTTTTTGGTGTCTAATCCGCATATATATCACCATTGCCCTTGATTTTCTTGACTGTATATCTCTTAAATGTCAACATATACACGTGTGATTTAGTTTACGAAGATTTTTCATTGCCGAGAATCTCGATCAGAGAGTAAAAAAGGCGTAAGGTTCACAATGCTGTAAAATTAAAATGGGATATACCGGGCTAGGATTCAAGTTACAGGAACAAGGGCCAAACCAACCACCCAAGAATGGAATCGTCGAGCGAGAACACTTGACAACCTCCTGGAAGCAGCTTTTCTTGCCAGCAGACCTTTCTCCATCAATTAGGAATCTGATGCCGTCACTAAACACATTCCTTAAATTGTAGCCATTTGTTGAGTGTTTTTTTTTGGTGTCTAATCCGCATATATATCACCATTGCCCTTGATTTTCTTGACTATATATCTCTTAAATGTCAACATATACACGTGTGATTTAGTTTAGAAGATTTGTCAATGCCGAGAACCTCGATCAGAGAGTTAAAAAGGCGTAAGGTTCACAATGGTGTAAAATTAAAATGGGATATACCGGGCTAGGATTCGAGTTACAGGAACAAGGGCCAAACCAACCACCCAAGAATGGAATCGTCAAGCGAGAACACCTGACAACCTCCTAGAAGCAGCTTTTCTTGCCAACAGACCTTTTCCCATCAATTAGGAATCTGATGCCGTCACTAAACACATTCCTTAAATTGTAGCCATTTGTTGAGTGTTTTTTTTGGTGTCTAATCCGCATATATATCACCATTGCCCTTGATTTTCTTGACTGTATATCTCTTAAATGTCAACATATACACGTGTGATTTAGTTTACGAAGATTTGTCAATGCCGAGAACCTCGATCAGAGAGGTAAAAAGGCGTAAGGTTCACAGTGGTGTAAAATTAAAATGGGATATACCGAGCTAGGATTCGAGTTACAGGAACAAGGGCCAAACCAACCACCCAAGAATAGAATCGTCGAGCGAGAACACTTGACAACCTCCAAGAAGCAGCTTTTCTTGCCAGCAGACCTTTCTCCATCAATTAGGAATCTGATGCCGTCACTAAACACATTCCTTAAATTGTAGCCATTTGTTGAGTGTTTTTTTTGGTGTCTAATCCGCATATATTTCACCATTGCCCTTGATTTTCTTGACTGTATATCTCTTAAATGTCAACATATACACGTGTGATTTAGTTTACGAAGATTTTTCATTGCCGAGAATCTCGATCAGAGAGTAAAAAAGGCGTAAGGTTCACAATGCTGTAAAATTAAAATGGGATATACCGGGCTAGGATTCGAGTTACAGGAACAAGGGCCAAACCAACCACCCAAGAATGGAATCGTCGAGCGAGAACACTTGACAACCTCCTGGAAGCAGCTTTTCTTGCCAGCAGACCTTTCTCCATCAATTAGAAATCTGATGCCGTCACTAAACACATTCCTTAAATTGTAGCCATTTGTTGAGTGTTTTTTTTGGTGTCTAATCCGTATATATATCACCATTGCCCTTGATTTTCTTGACTGTATATCTCTTAAATGTCAACATATACACGTGTGATTTAGTTTACGAAGATTTGCCAATGCCGAGAACCTCGATCAGAGAGTTAAAAAGGCGTAAGGTTTACAATGGTGTAAAATTAAAATGGGATATACCGGGTTAGGATTCGAGTTACAGGAACAAGGGCCCAACCAACCACCCAAGAATGGAATCGTCGAGCGAGAACACTTGACAACCTCTTAGAAGCAGCTTTTCTTGCCAGCAGACATTTCTTCATCAATTAGGAATCTGATGCCGTCACAAAACACATTCCTTAAATTGTAGCCATTTGTTGAGTGTTTTTTTTGGTGTCTAATGCGCATATATTTCACCATTGCCCTTGATTTTCTTGAATGTATATCTCTTAAATATCAACATATGCACGTGTGATTTAGTTTACGAAGATTTTTCATTGCTGAGAATCTCGATCAGAGAGTAAAAAAAGCGTAAGGTTCACAATGCTGTAAAATTAAAATGGGATATACCGGGCTAGGATTCGAGTTACAGGAACAAGGGCCAAACCAACCACCCAAGAATGGAATCGTCGAGCGAGAACACTTGACAACCTCCTGGAAGCAGCTTTTCTTGCCAACAGACCTTTCTCCATCAATTAGGAATCTGATGCCGTCACTAAACACATTCCTTAAATTGTAGCCATTTGTTGAGTGTTTTTTTTGGTGTCTAATCCGTATATATATCACCATTGCCCTTGATTTTCTTGACTGTATATCTCTTAAATGTCAACATATACATGTGTGATTTAGTTTACGAAGATTTGTCAATGCCGAGAACCTCGATCAGAGAGTAAAAAAGGCGTAAGGTTCAAAATGCTGTAAAATTAAAATGGGATATACCGGGCTAGGATTCGAGTTACAGGAACAAGGGCCAAACCAACCACCAAAGAATGGAATCGTCGAGCGAGAACACTTGACAACCTCCTGGAAGCAGCTTTTCTTGCCAGCAGACCTTTCTCCATCAATTAGGAATCTGATGCCGTCACTAAACACATTCCTTAAATTGTAGCCATTTGTTGAGTGTTTTTTTTTGGTGTCTAATCCGCATATATATCACCATTGCCCTTGATTTTCTTGACTATATATCTCTTAAATGTCAACATATACACGTGTGATTTAGTTTAGAAGATTTGTCAATGCCGAGAACCTCGATCAGAGAGTTAAAAAGGCGTAAGGTTCACAATGGTGTAAAATTAAAATGGGATATACCGGGCTAGGATTCGAGTTACAGGAACAAGGGCCAAACCAACCACCCAAGAATGGAATCGTCAAGCGAGAACACTTGACAACCTCCTAGAAGCAGCTTTTCTTGCCAGCAGACCTTTCTCCATCAATTAGGAATCTGATGCCGTCACTAAACAAATTCCTTAAATTGTAGCCATTTGTTGAGTGTTTTTTTTGGTGTCTAATCCGCATATATATCACCATTGCCCTTGATTTTCTTGACTTTATATCTCTTAAATGTCAACATATACACGTGTGATTTAGTTTACGAAGATTTTTCATTGCCGAGAATCTCGATCAGAGAGTAAAAAAGGCGTAAGGTTCACAATGCTGTAAAATTAAAATGGGATATACCGGGCTAGGATTCAAGTTACAGGAACAAGGGCCAAACCAACCACCCAAGAATGGAATCGTCGAGCGAGAACACTTGACAACCTCCAAGAAGCAGCTTTTCTTGCCAGCAGACCTTTCTCCATCAATTAGGAATCTGATGCCGTCACTAAACACATTCCTTAAATTGTAGCCATTTGTTGAGTGTTTTTTTTTGGTGTCTAATCCGCATATATATCACCATTGCCCTTGATTTTCTTGACTATATATCTCTTAAATGTCAACATATACACGTGTGATTTAGTTTAGAAGATTTGTCAATGCCGAGAACCTCGATCAGAGAGTTAAAAAGGCGTAAGGTTCACAATGGTGTAAAATTAAAATGGGATATACCGGGCTAGGATTCGAGTTACAGGAACAAGGGCCAAACCAACCACCCAAGAATGGAATCGTCAAGCGAGAACACCTGACAACCTCCTAGAAGCAGCTTTTCTTGCCAACAGACCTTTTCCCATCAATTAGGAATCTGATGCCGTCACTAAACACATTCCTTAAATTGTAGCCATTTGTTGAGTGTTTTTTTTGGTGTCTAATCCGCATATATATCACCATTGCCCTTGATTTTCTTGACTGTATATCTCTTAAATGTCAACATATACACGTGTGATTTAGTTTACGAAGATTTGTCAATGCCGAGAACCTCGATCAGAGAGGTAAAAAGGCGTAAGGTTCACAGTGGTGTAAAATTAAAATGGGATATACCGAGCTAGGATTCGAGTTACAGGAACAAGGGCCAAACCAACCACCCAAGAATAGAATCGTCGAGCGAGAACACTTGACAACCTCCAAGAAGCAGCTTTTCTTGCCAGCAGACATTTCTCCATCAATTAGGAATCTGATGCCGTCACTAAACACATTCCTTAAATTGTAGCCATTTGTTGAGTGTTTTTTTTGGTGTCTAATCCGCATATATTTCACCATTGCCCTTGATTTTCTTGACTGTATATCTCTTAAATGTCAACATATACACGTGTGATTTAGTTTACGAAGATTTTTCATTGCCGAGAATCTCGATCAGAGAGTAAAAAAGGCGTAAGGTTCACAATGCTGTAAAATTAAAATGGGATATACCGGGCTAGGATTCGAGTTACAGGAACAAGGGCCAAACCAACCACCCAAGAATGGAATCGTCGAGCGAGAACACTTGACAACCTCCTGGAAGCAGCTTTTCTTGCCAGCAGACCTTTCTCCATCAATTAGAAATCTGATGCCGTCACTAAACACATTCCTTAAATTGTAGCCATTTGTTGAGTGTTTTTTTTTGGTGTCTAATCCGTATATATATCACCATTGCCCTTGATTTTCTTGACTGTATATCTCTTAAATGTCAACATATACACGTGTGATTTAGTTTACGAAGATTTGTCAATGCCGAGAACCTCGATCAGAGAGTTAAAAAGGCGTAAGGTTTACAATGGTGTAAAATTAAAATGGGATATACCGGGTTAGGATTCGAGTTACAGGAACAAGGGCCAAACCAACCACCCAAGAATGGAATCGTCGAGCGAGAACACTTGACAACCTCTTAGAAGCAGCTTTTCTTGCCAGCAGACCTTTCTTCATCAATTAGGAATCTGATGCCGTCACAAAACACATTCCTTAAATTGTAGCCATTTGTTGAGTGTTTTTTTTGGTGTCTAATGCGCATATATTTCACCATTGCCCTTGATTTTCTTGAATGTATATCTCTTAAATATCAACATATGCACGTGTGATTTAGTTTACGAAGATTTTTCATTGCTGAGAATCTCGATCAGAGAGTAAAAAAGGCGTAAGGTTCACAATGCTGTAAAATTAAAATGGGATATACCGGGCTAGGATTCGAGTTACAGGAACAAGGGCCAAACCAACCACCCAAGAATGGAATCGTCGAGCGAGAACACTTGACAACCTCCTGGAAGCAGCTTTTCTTGCCAACAGACCTTTCTCCATCAATTAGGAATCTGATGCCGTCACTAAACACATTCCTTAAATTGTAGCCATTTGTTGAGTGTTTTTTTTGGTGTCTAATCCGTATATATATCACCATTGCCCTTGATTTTCTTGACTGTATATCTCTTAAATGTCAACATATACATGTGTGATTTAGTTTACGAAGATTTGTCAATGCCGAGAACCTCGATCAGAGAGTAAAAAAGGCGTAAGGTTCAAAATGCTGTAAAATTAAAATGGGATATACCGGGCTAGGATTCGAGTTACAGGAACAAGGGCCAAACCAACCACCAAAGAATGGAATCGTCGAGCGAGAACACTTGACAACCTCCTGGAAGCAGCTTTTCTTGCCAGCAGACCTTTCTCCATCAATTAGGAATCTGATGCCGTCACTAAACACATTCCTTAAATTGTAGCCATTTGTTGAGTGTTTTTTTTTGGTGTCTAATCCGCATATATATCACCATTGCCCTTGATTTTCTTGACTATATATCTCTTAAATGTCAACATATACACGTGTGATTTAGTTTAGAAGATTTGTCAATGCCGAGAACCTCGATCAGAGAGTTAAAAAGGCGTAAGGTTCACAATGGTGTAAAATTAAAATGGGATATACCGGGCTAGGATTCGAGTTACAGGAACAAGGGCCAAACCAACCACCCAAGAATGGAATCGTCAAGCGAGAACACTTGACAACCTCCTAGAAGCAGCTTTTCTTGCCAGCAGACCTTTCTCCATCAATTAGGAATCTGATGCCGTCACTAAACAAATTCCTTAAATTGTAGCCATTTGTTGAGTGTTTTTTTTGGTGTCTAATCCGCATATATATCACCATTGCCCTTGATTTTCTTGACTTTATATCTCTTAAATGTCAACATATACACGTGTCATTTAGTTTACGAAGATTTGTCAATGCCGAGAACCTCGATCAGAGAGTTAAAAAGGCGTAAGGTTCACAATGGTGTAAAATTAAAATGGGATATACCGGGCTAGGATTCGAGTTACAGGAACAAGGGCCAAACCAACCACCCAAGAATGGAATCGTCGAGCGAGAACACTTGACAACCTCCTAGAAGCAGCTTTTCTTGCCAGCAAACCTTTCTCCATCAATTAGGAATCTGATGCCATCACTAAACACATTCCTTAAATTGTAGCCATTTGTTGAGTGTTTTTTTTGGTGTCTAATCCGCATATATATCACCATTGCCCTTGATTTTCTTGACTGTATATCTCTTAAATGTCAACATATACACGTGTGATTTAGTTTACGAAGATTTTTCATTGCCGAGAATCTCGATCAGAGAGTAAAAAAGGCGTAAGGTTCACAATGCTGTAAAATTAAAATGGGATATACCGGGCTAGGATTCGAGTTACAGGAACAAGGGCCAAACCAACCACCCAAGAATGGAATCGTCGAGCGAGAAAACTTGACAACCTCCTGGAAGCAGCTTTTCTTGCCTGCAGACCTTTCTCCATCAATTAGGAATCTGATGCCGTCACTAAACACATTCCTTAAATTGTAGCCATTTGTTGAGTGTTTTTTTTTTTGTGTCTAATCCGCATATATATCACCATTGCCCTTAATTTTCTTGACTGTATATCTCTTAAATGTCAACATATACACGTGTGATTTAGTTTACGAAGATTTGTCAATGCCGAGAACCTCGATCAGAGAGTTAAAAAGGCGTAAGGTTCACAATGGTGTAAAATTAAAATGGGATATACCGGGCTAGGATTCGAGTTACAGGAACAAGGGCCAAACCAACCACCCAAGAATGGAATCGTCAAGCGAGAACACTTGACAATCTCCTGGAAGCAGCTTTTCTTGCCAGCAGACCTTTCTCCATCAATTAGGAATCTGATGCCGTCACTAAACACATTCCTTAAATTGTAGCCTTTTGTTGAGTGTTTTTTTTTTTGTGTCTAATCCGCATATATATCACCCTTGCCCTTGATTTTCTTGACTGTATATCACTTAAATGTCAACATATACAGGTGTGATTTAGTTTACGAAGATTTGTCAATGCCGAGAACCTCGATCAGAGAGTTAAAAAGGCGTAAGGTTCACAATGGTGTAAAATTAAAATGGGATATACTGGGCTAGGTTTCGAGTTACAAGAACAAGGGCCAAACCAACCACCCAAGAATGGAATCATCGAGCGAGAACACTTGACAACCTCCTAGAAGCAGCTTTTCTTCCCAGCAGACCTTTCTCCATCAATTAGGAATCTGATGCCGTCACAAAACACATTCCTTAAATTGTAGCCATTTGTTGAGTGTTTTTTTTGGTGTCAAATCCGCATATATTTCACCATTGCCCTTGATTTCCTTGACTGTATATCTCTTAAATATCAACATATGCACGTGTGATTTAGTTTACGAAGATTTTTCATTGCCAAGAATCTCGATCAGAGAGTAAAAAAGGCGTAAGTATCACAATGCTGTAAAATTAAAATGGGATATACCGGGCTAGGATTCGAGTTACAGGAACAAGGGCTAAACCAACCACCCAAGAATGGAATCGTCGAGCGAAAACACTTGACAACCTCCTAGAAGCAGCTTTTCTTGCCACCAGAGCTTTCTCCGTCTATTAGGAATCTGATGCCGTCACTAAACACATTCCTTAAATTGTAGCCATTTGTTGAGTGTTTTTTTTTTATGTGTAATCCGCATATATATCACCATTGCCCTTGATTTTCTTGATTGTATATCTCTTAAATGTCAACATATACACGTGTGATTTAGTTTACGAAGATTTGTCAATGCCGAGAACCTCGATCAGAGAGTTAAAAAGGCGTAAGGTTCACAATGGTGTAAAATTAAAATGGGATATACCGGGATAGGATTCTAGTTACAGGAACAGGGGCCAAACCAACCACCCAAGAATGGAATCGTCAAGCGAGAACACTTAACAACCTCTTAGAAGCAGCTTTTCTTGCCAGCAGACCTTTCTCCATCAATTAGGAATCTGATGCCGTCACTAAACACATTCCTTAAATTGTAGCCATTTGTTGAGTGTTTTTTTTTTGGTGTCTAATCCGCATATATATCACCATTGCCCTTGATTTTCTTGACTGTATATCTCTTAAATGTCAACATATACACGTGTGATTTAGTTTACGAAGATTTGTCAATGCCGAGAACCTCGATCAGAGAGTTAAAAAGGTGTTAGGTTCACAATGGTGTAAAATTAAAATGGGATATACCGGGCTAGGATTCGAGTTACAGGAACAAGGGCCAAACCAACCACCCAAGAATAGAATCGTCGAGCGAGAACACTTGACAACCTCCTAGAAGCAGCTTTTCTTGCCCGCAGACCTTTCTTCATCAATTAGGAATCTGATGCCGTCACTAAACACATTCCTTAAATTGTAGTCATTTGTTGATTGTTTTTTTTTTGGTGTCTAATCCGCATATATATCACCAATGCCCTTGATTTTCTTGACTGTATATCTCTTAAATGTCAACATATACACGTTTGATTTAGTTTACGAAGATTTGTCAATGCCGAGAACCTCGATCAGAGAGTTAAAAAGGCGTAAAGTTCACAATGGTGTAAAATTAAAATGGGATATACCGGGCTAGTATTCGAGTTACAGGAACAAGGGCCAAACCAACTACCCAAGAATAGAATCGTCGAGCGAGAACACTTGACAACCTCCTAGAAGCAGCTTTTCTTGCCAGCAGACCTTTCTCCATCAATTAGGAATCTGATGCCGTCACTAAACACATTCCTTAAATTGTAGCCATTTGTTGAGTGTTTTTTTTTGTGTCTAATCCGCATATATATCACCATTGCCCTTGATTTTCTTGACTGTATATCTCTTAAATATCAACATATACACGTGTGATTTAGTTTACGAAGATTTGTCAATGCCGAGAACCTCGATCAGAGAGTTAAAAAGGCGTAAGGTTCACAATGGTGTGAAATTAAAATGGGATATACCGGGCTAGGATTCGAGTTACAGGAACAAGGGCCAAACCAACCACCCAAGAATGGAATCGTCAAGCGAGAACACTTGACAACCTCCTCGAAGCAGCTTTTCTTGCCAGAAGACCTTTCTCCATCAATTAGGAATCTGATGCCGTCACTAAACACATTCCTTAAATTGTAGCCTTTTGTTGAGTGTTTTTTTTTTGTGTCTAATCCGCATATATATCACCCTTGCCCTTGATTTTCTTGACTGTATATCTTTTAAATGTCAACATATACACGTGTGATTTAGTTTACGAAGATTTGTCAATGCCGAGAACCTCGATCAGAGAGTTAAAAAGGCGTAAGGTTCACAATGGTGTAAAATTAAAATGGGATATATCGGGCTAGGATTCGAGTTACAGGAACAAGGGCCAAACCAACCACCCAAGAATGGAATCGTCGAGCGAGAACACTTGACAACCTCCTGGAAGCAGCTTTTCTTGCCAGCAGACCTTTCTCCATCAATTAGGAATCTGATGCCGTCACTAAACACATTCCTTAAATTGTAGCCATTTGTTGAGTGTTTTTTTTTGGTGTCTAATCCGCATATATATCACCATTGCCCTTGATTTTCTTGACTGTATATCTCTTAAATGTCAACATATACACGTGTGATTTAGTTTACGAAGATTTGTCAATGCCGAGAACCTCGATCAGAGAGTTAAAAAGGCGTAAGGTTCACAATGGTGTAAAATTAAAACGGGACATACCGGGCTAGGATTCTAGTTACAGGAACAGGGGCCAAACCAACCACCCAAGAATGGAATCGTCAAGCGAGAACACTTGACAACCTCCTAGAAACAGCTTTTCTTGCCAGCAGACCTTTCTCCATTAATTAGGAATCTGATGCCGTCACTAAACACATTCCTTAAATTGTAGCCATTTGTTGAGTGTTTTTTTTTGGTGTCTAATCCGCATATATATCACCATTGCCCTTAATTTTTTTGACTGTATATCTCTTAAATGTCAACATATACACGTGTGATTTAGTTTACGAAGATTTGTCAATGCCGAGCACCTCGATCAGAGAGTTAAAAAGGCGTAAGGTTCACAATGGTGTAAAATTAAAATGGGATATACCGGGCTAGGATTCGTGTTACAGGAACAAGGGCCAAACCAACCACCCAAGAATGGAATCGTCGAGCGAGAACACTTGACAACCTCCTGGAAACAGCTTTTCTTACCAGTAGACCTTTCTCCATCAATTAGGAATCTGATGCCGTCACTAAACACATTCCTTAAATGGTAGCCATTTGTTGAGTGTTTTTTTTGGTGTCAAATCCGCATATATTTCACCATTGCCCTTGATTTTCTTGACTGTATATCTCTTAAATGTCAACATATGCACGTGTGATTTAGTTTACGAAGATTTTTCATTGCCGAGAATCTCGATCAGAGAGTAAAAAAGGCGTAAGGTTCACAATGCTGTAAAATTAAAATGGGATATACCAGGCTAGGATTCGAGTTACAGGAACAAGGGCCAAACCAACCACCCAAGAATGGAATCGTCGAGCGAGAACACTTGACAACCTCCTGGAAGCAGCTTTTCTTGCCAGCAGACCTTTCTCCATCAATTAGGAATCTGATGCCGTCACTAAACACTTTCCTTAAATTGTAGCCATTTGTTGAGTGTTTTTTTTGGTGTCTAATCCGCAAATATTTCACCATTGCCCTTGATTTTCTTGACTGTATATCTCTTAAATGTCAACATATACACGTGTGATTTAGTTTACGAAGATTTTTCATTGCCGAGAATCTCGATCAGAGAGTAAAAAAGGCGTAAGGTTCACAATGCGGTAAAATTAAAATGGGATATACCGGGCTAGGATTCGAGTTACAGGAACAAGGGCCAAACCAACCACCCAAGAATGGAATCGTCGAGCGAGAACACTTGACAACCTCCTGGAAGCAACTTTTCTTGCCACCAGACCTTTCTCCATCAATTAGGAATCTGATGCCGTCACTAAACACATTCCTTAAATTATAGCCATTTGTTGAGTGTTTTTTTTTGGAGTCTAATCCGCATATATATCACCATTGCCCTTGATTTTCTTGACTGTATATCTCTTAAATGTCAACATATACACGTGTGATTTAGTTTACGAAGATTTGTCAATGCCGAGAACCTCGATCAGAGAGTTAAAAAGGCGTAGGGTTCACAATGGTGTAAAATTAAAATGGGATATACCGGGCTAGGATTCGAGTTACAGGAACAAGGGCAAACCAACCACCCAAGAATTGAATCGTCGAGCGAGAACACTTGACAACCTCCTAGAAACAGCTTTTCTTGCCAGCAGACCTTTCTCCATCAATTAGGAATCTGATGCCGTCACTAAACACATTCCTTAAATTGTAGCCATTTGTTGAGTGTTTTTTTTGGTGTTTAATCCGCATATATTTCACCATTGCCCTTGATTTTCTTGACTGTATATCTCTTAAATGTCAACATATACACGTGTGATTTAGTTTACGAAGATTTTTCATTGCCGAGAATCTCGATCAGAGAGTAAAAAAGGCGTAAGGTTCACAATGCTGTAAAATTAAAATGGGATATACCGGGCTAGGATTCGAGTTACAGGAACAAGGGCCAAACCAACCACCCAAGAATGGAATCGTCGAGCGAGAACACTTGACAACATCCTGGAAGCAGCTTTTCTTGCCAGCAGACCTTTCTCCATCAATTAGGAATCTGATGCCGTCACTAAACACATTCCATAAATTGCAGCCATTTGTTGAGTGTTTTTTTTTGTGTCTAATCCGCATATATATCACTATTGCCCTTGATTTTCTTGACTGTGTATCTCTTAAATGTCAACATATACACGTGTGATTTAGTTTACGAAGATTTGTCAATGCCGAGAACCTCGATTAGAGAGTTAAAAAGGCGTAAGGTTCACAATGGTGTAAAATTAAAATGGGATATACGGGGCTAGGATTCGAGTTACAGGAACAAGGGCCAAACCAACCACCCAAGAATGGAATCGTCAAGCGAGAACACTTGACAACCTCCTAGAAGCAGCTTTTCTTGCCAGCAGACCTTTCTCCATCAATTAGGAATCTGATGCCGTCACTAAACACATTCCTTAAATTGTAGCCTTTTGTTGAGTGTTTTTTTTGTGTCTAATCCGCATATATATCACCCTTTCCCTTGATTTTCTTGACTGTATATCTCTTAAATGTCAACATATACACGTGTGATTTAGTTTACGAAGATTTGTCAATGCCGAGAACCTCGATCAGAGAGTTAAAAAGGCGTAAGGTTCACAATGGCGTAAAATTAAAATGGGATATACTGGGCTAGGATTCGAGTTACAAGAACAAGGGCCAAACCAACCACCCAAGAATGGAATCGTCGAGCGAAAACACTTGACAACCTCCTGGAAGCAGCTTTTCTTGCCAGCAGACCTTTCTCCATCAATTAGGAATCTGATGCCGTCACTAAACACATTCCTTAAATTGTAGCCATTTGTTGAGTGTTTTTTTTTTGTGTCTAATCCGCATATATATCACGATTGCCCTTGATTTTCTTGACTGTATATCTCTTAAATGTCAACATATACACGTGTGATTTAGCTGACGAAGATTTGTCAATGCCGAGAACCTCGAACAGAGAGTTAAAAAGGCGTAAGGTTCACAATGGTGTAAAATTAAAATGGGATATACCGGGCTAGGATTCGAGTTACAGGAACAAGGGCCAAACCAACCACCCAAGAATAGAATCGTCAAGCGAGAACACTTGACAACCTCCTAGAAACAGCTTTTCTTGCCAGCAGACCTTTCTCCATTAATTAGGAATCTGATGCCGTCACTAAACACATTCCTTAAATTGTAGCCATTTGTTGAGTGTTTTTTTTGGTGTTTAATCCGCATATATTTCACCATTGCACTTGATTTTCTTGATTGTATATCTCTTAAATGGCAACATATACACGTGTGATTTAGTTTACGAAGATTTTTCATTGCCGAGAATCTCGATCAGAGAGTAAAAAAGGCGTAAGGTTCACAATGCTGTAAAATTAAAATGGGATATACCGGGCTAGGATTCGAGTTACAGGAACAAGGGCCAAACCAACCACCCAAGAATGGAATCGTCGAGCGAGAACACTTGACAACATCCTGGAAGCAACTTTTCTTGTCAGCAGACCTTTCTCCATCAATTAGGAATCTGATGCCATCACTAAACACATTCCATAAATTGCAGCCATTTGTTGAGTGTTTTTTTTTGTGTCTAATCCGCATATATATCACTATTGCCCTTGATTTTCTTGACTGTGTATCTCTTAAATGTCAACATATACACGTGTGATTTAGTTTACGAAGATTTGTCAATGCCGAGAACCTCGATTAGAGAGTTAAAAAGGCGTAAGGTTCACAATGGTGTAAAATTAAAATGGGATATACGGGGCTAGGATTCGAGTTACAGGAACAAGGGCCAAACCAACCACCCAAGAATGGAATCGTCAAGCGAGAACACTTGACAACCTCCTAGAAGCAGCTTTTCTTGCCAGCAGACCTTTCTCCATCAATTAGGAATCTGATGCCGTCACTAAACACATTCCTTAAATTGTAGCCTTTTGTTGAGTGTTTTTTTTGTGTCTAATCCGCATATATATCACCCTTTCCCTTGATTTTCTTGACTGTATATCTCTTAAATGTCAACATATACACGTGTGATTTAGTTTACGAAGATTTGTCAATGCCGAGAACCTCGATCAGAGAGTTAAAAAGGCGTAAGGTTCACAATGGCGTAAAATTAAAATGGGATATACTGGGCTAGGATTCGAGTTACAAGAACAAGGGCCAAACAAACCACCCAAGAATGGAATCGTCGAGCGAAAACACTTGACAACCTCCTGGAAGCAGCTTTTCTTGCCAGCAGACCTTTCTCCATCAATTAGGAATCTGATGCCGTCACAAAACACATTCCTTAAATTGTAGCCATTTGTTGAGTGTTTTTTTTGTGTCAAATCCGCATATATTTCACCATTGCCCTTGATTTTCTTGACTTTATATCTCTTAAATATCAACATATGCACGTGTGATTTAGTTTACGAAGATTTTTCATTGCCGAGAATCTCGATCAGAGAGTAAAAAAGGCGTAAGGTTTCACAATGCTGTAAAATTAAAATGGGATATACCGGGCTGGGATTCGAGTTACAGGAACAAGGGCCAAACCAACCACCCAAGAATGGAATCGTCGAGCGAAAACACTTGACAACCTCCTAGAAACAGCTTTTCTTGCCACCAGACCTTTCTCCATCAATTAGGAATCTGATGCCGTCACTAAACACATTCCTTAAATTGTAGCCATTTGTTGAGTGTTTTTTTTTGTGTCTAATCCGCATATATATCACGATTGCCCTTGATTTTCTTGACTGTATATCTCTTAAATGTCAACATATACACGTGTGATTTAGTTGACGAAGATTTGTCAATGCCGAGAACCTCGATCAGAGAGTTAAAAAGGCGTAAGGTTCACAATGGTGTAAAATTAAAATGGGATATACCGGGCTAGGATTCTAGTTACAGGAACAAGGGCCAAACCAACCACCCAAGAATGGAATCGTCAAGCGAGAACACTTGACAACCTCCTAGAAGCAGCTTTTCTTGCCAGCAGACCTTTCTCCATCAATTAGGAATCTGATGCCGTCACTAAACACATTCCTTAAATTGTAGCCATTTGTTGAGTGTTTTTTTTGGTGTCTAATCCGCATATATTTCACCATTGCCCTTGATTTTCTTGACTGTATATCTCTTAAATATTAACATATGCACGTGTGATTTAGTTTACGAAGATTTTTCAATGCCGGGAACCTCGATCAGAGAGTAAAAAGGGCGTAAGGTTCTCAATGGTGTAAAATTAAAATGGGATATACCGGGCTAGGATTCGAGTTACAGGAACAAGGGCCAAACCAACCACCCAAGAATGGAATCGTCGAGCGAAAACAGGTGACAAAAATTCCTAGAAGCAGCTTTTCTTGCCACAAGTCCTTTCTCCATCAATTATGAATCTGATGCCGTCACTAAACACATTCCTTAAATTGTAGCCATTTATTGAGTGTTTTTTTTGGTGTTTAATCCGCATATATATCACCATTGCCCTTGCTTTTCTTTACTGTATATCTCTTAAATATCAACATATACACGTGTGATTTAGTTTACGAAGATTTTTCAGTGCCGAGAACCTCGATTAGAGAGTAAAAGTGGCCTAAGGTTCTCAATGGTGTAAAATTAAAATGGGATACACCGGGCTAGGATTCGAGTTACAGGAACAAGGGCCAAACCAACCACCCAAGAATGGAATTGTCGAGCGCAAACACTTGACAACCTCCTATAAGCAGCTTTTCTTACCACCAGACCTTTCTCCATCAATTAGGAATCTTATGCCGTCACTAAACACATTCCTTAACTTGTAGCCATTTGTTGAGTGTTTTTTTTTTGTGTCTAATCCACATATATATCACCATTGCCCTTGATTTTCTTGACTGTATATCTTTTAAATATCAACATATACACGTCTGATTTAGTTTACGAAAATTTTTCATTGCCGAGAACCTCGATCAGAGAGTAAAAAAGGCGTAAGGTTCACAATGGTGCAAAATTAAAATGGGATATACCGGGCTAGGATTCGAGTTACAGGAACAAGGGCCAAACCAACCACCGAAGAATGGAATCGTCGAGCGAAAACATTTGACAAACTCCTAGAAGCAGCTTTTCTTGCCACCAGACCTTTCTCCATCAATTAGGAATCGGATGCCGTCACTAAACACATTCCTTAAATTGCAGCCATTTGTTGAGTGTTTTTTTTTTTGGTGTATAATCCGCATATATATCACCATTGCCCTTGATTTTCTTGACTGTATATCTCTTAAATGTCAACATATACATGTGTGATTTAGTTTACGAAGATTTGTCAATGCCTAGAACCTCGATCAGAGAGTAAAAAAGGCGTAAGGTTCAAAATGCTGTAAAATTAAAATGGGATATACCGGGCTAGGATTCGAGTTACAGGAACAAGGGCCAAACCAACCACCCAAGAATGGAATCGTCGAGCGCAAACACTTGACAACCTCCTTGATGCAACTTTTCTTGCCAACAGACCTTTCTCCATCAATTAGGAATCTGATGCCGTCACAAAACACATTCCTTAAATTGTAGCCATTTGTTGAGTGTTTTTTTTTGTGTCTAATCCGCATATATTTCACCATTGCCCTTGATTTTCTTGACTGTATATCTCTTAAATATCAACATATGCACGTGTGATTTAGTTTACGAAGATTTTTCATTTCTGAGAACCTCGATCAGAGAGTAAAAAAGGCTTAAGGTTCACAATGCTGTAAAATTAAAATGGGATATATCGGGCTAGGATTCGAGTTACAGGACCAGGGGCCAAACCAACCACCCAAGAATGGAATCGTCGAGCGAAAACACATGACAACCTCCTAGAAGCAGCTTTTCTTGCCACCAGACCTTTCTCCATCAATTAGGAATCTGATGCCGTCACTAAACACATTCCTTAAATTGTAGCCATTTGTTGAGTGTTTTTTTTTTGGTGTCTAATCCGCATATATATCACCATTGCCCTTGATTTTCTTGACTGTATATCTCTTAAATATAAACATATGCACGTGTGATTTAGTTTACGAAGATTTTTCAATGCCGAGAACCTCGATCAGAGAGTAAAAAAGGTGTAAGGTTCTCAATGGTGTAAAATTAAAATGGGATATACCTGGCTAGGATTCGAGTTACATGAACAAGGGCCAAACCAACCACCCAATAATGAAATCGTCGAGCGAAAACACATGACAACCTCCTTGATGCAGCTTTTCTTGCCAACAGACCTTTCTCCATCAATTAGGAATCTGATGCCGTCACTAAACACATTCCTTAAATTGTAGCCATTTGTTGAGTGATTTTTTGGTGTCTAATCCGCATATATATCACCATTGCCCTTGATTTTCTTGTCTGTATACCTGTTAAATATCAACATATGCACGTGTGATTTAGTTTACGAAGATTTTTCAATGCCGAGAACCTCGATCAGAGAGTAAAAAAGGCGTAAGGTTCTCAATGGTGTAAAATTAAAATGGGATATACCGGGCTAGGATTCGAGTTACATGAACAAGGGCCAAACCAACCACCCAATAATGAAATCGTCGAGCGAAAACACATGACAACCTCCTTGATGCAGCTTTTCTTGCCAACAGACCTTTCTCCATCAATTAGGAATCTGATGCCGTCACTAAACACATTCCTTAAATTATAGCCATTTGTTGAGTGTTTTTTTTGGTGTCTAATCCGCATATATTTCACCATTGCCCTTGATTTTCTTGACTGTATATCTCTTAAATATCAACATATGCACGTGTGATTTAGTTTACGAACATTTTTCATTGCCGAGAATCTCGATCAGAGAGTAAAAAAGGCGTGAGGTTCACAATGCTGTAAAATTAAAATGGGATATACCGGGCTAGGATTCGAGTTACAAGAACAAGGGCCAAACCAACCACCCAAGAATGGAATCGTTGAGCGAGAACACTTGACAACCTCCTAGAAGCAGCTTTTCTTACCAGCAGACCTTTCTCCATCAATTAAGAATCTGATGCCGTCACTAAACACATTTCTTAAATTGTAGCCACTTATTGAGTGTTTTTTTTTTGTGTTTAATCCGCATATATATCACCATTGCCCTTGATTTTCTTTACTGTATGTCTCTTAAATATCAACATATACACGTGTGATTTAGTTTACGAAGATTTTTCAATGCCGAGAACCTTGATCAAAGAGTAAAAAAGGCCTAAGGTTCTCAATGGTGTAAAATTAAAATGGGATACACCGGGCTAGGATTCGAGTTACAGGATCAAGGGCCAAACCAACCACCCAAGAATGGAATTGTCGAGCGCAAACACTTGACAACCTCCTAGAAGCAGCTTTTCTTACCACCAGACCTTTCTCCATCAATTAGGAATCTTATGCAGTCACTAAACACATTCCTTCACTTGTAGCCATTTGTTGTGTGTTTTTTTTTGGTGTCTAATCCGCATATATATCACCATTGCCCTTGATTTTCTTGACTGTATATCTCTTAAATATCAACATATACACGTCTGATTTAGTTTACAAAGATTTTTCATTGCCGAGAACCTCGATCAGAGAGTAAAAAAGGCGTAAGGTTCACAATTTGTGTAAAATTAAAATGGGATATATCGGGCATGGATTCGAGTTACAGGAACAAGGGCCAAACCAACCACCCAAGAATAGAATCGTCGAGCGAGAACACTTGACAACCTCCTAGAAGTAGCTTTTCTTGCCACCAGACCTTTCTCCATCAATTAGGAATCTGATGCCGTCACTAAACACATTCCTTAAATTGTAGCCATTTGTTGAGTGTTTTTTTGGTGTCTAATCCGCATATATATCACCATTGCCCTTGATTTTCTTTACTGTATATCTCTTAAATATCAACATATACACGTGTGATTTAGTTTACGAAGATTTTTCAATGCCGAGAACCTCGATCAGAGAGTAAAAAAGGCGTAAGGTTCTCAATGGTGTAAAATTAAAATGGGATACACCGGGCTAGGATTCGAGTTACAGGAACAAGGGCTAAACCAACCACCTAAGAATGGAATCGTCGAGTGCAAACACTTGACAACCTCCTAGAAGCAGCATTTCTTACCACCAGACCTTTCTCCCTCAATTAGGAATCTTATGCCGTCACTAAACACATTCCTTAAATTGTAGCCATTTCTTGAGTGTTTTTTTGGTGTCTAATCCGCATATATATCACCATTGCCCTTGATTTTCTTGAATGTATATCTGTTAAATATCAACATATAAACGTGTGATTTAGTTTACGAAGATTTTTCATTACTGAGAACCTCGATCAGAGAGTAAAAAAGGCGTAATGTTCACAATGCTGTAAAATTAAAATGGGATATACCGGGCTAGGATTCGAGTTACAGGAACAAGGGCTAAACCAACCACCTAAGAATGGAATCGTCGAGCGCAAACACTTGACAACCTCCTAGAAGCAGCATTTCTTACCACCAGACCTTTCTCCCTCAATTAGGAATCTTATGCCGTCACTAAACACATTCCTTAAATTGTAGCCATTTCTTGAGTGTTTTTTTGGTGTCTAATCCGCATATATATATCACCATTGCCCTTGATTTTCTTTACTGTATATCTCTTAAATATCAACATATACACGTGTGATTTAGTTTACGAAGATTTTTCAATGCCGAGAACCTCGATCAGAGAGTAAAAAAGGCGTAAGGTTCTCAATGGTGTAAAATTAAAATGGGATACACCGGGCTAGGATTCGAGTTACAGGAACAAGGGCTAAACCAACCACCTAAGAATGGAATCGTCGAGCGCAAACACTTGACAACCTCCTAGAAGCAGCATTTCTTACCACCAGACCTTTCTCCCTCAATTAGGAATCTTATGCCGTCACAAAACACATTCCTTAAATTGTAGCCATTTCTTGAGTGTTTTTTTGGTGTCTAATCCGCATATATATCACCATTGCCCTTGATTTTCTTGAATGTATATCTCTTAAATATCAACATATAAACGTGTGATTTAGTTTACGAAGATTTTTCATTTCTGAGAACCTCGATCAGAGAGTAAAAAAGGCGTAATGTTCACAATGCTGTAAAATTAAAATGGGATATACCGGGCTAGGATTCGAGTTACAGGAACAGGGGCCAAACCAACCACCCAAGAATGGAATCGTCGAGCCAAAACACTTGACAACCTCCTAGAAGCATCTTTTCTTGCCACCAGACCTTTCTCCATCAATTAGGAATCTGATGCCGTCACTAAACACATTCCTTAAATTGTAGCCATTTGTTGAGTGTTTTTTTGGTGTCTAATCCGCATATATATCACCATTGCCCTTGATTTTCTAGACTGTATATCTCTTAAATATCAACATCTGCACGTGTGATTTAGTTTACGAAGATTTTTCAATGCCCAGAACCTCGATCAGAGAATAAAAAAGGCGTGAGGTTCTCAATGGTGTAAAATTAAAATGAGATATACCGGGCTAGGATTTGAGTTACAGGAACAAGGGCCAAACCAACCATCCGAGAATGGAATCGTCGAGTGAAAACACTTGACAACCTCCTAGAAGCAGCTTTTCTTGCCACCACACCTTTCTCCATCAATTAGGAATCTGATGCCGTCACTAAACACATTCCTTAAATTGTAGCCACTTGTTGAGTGTTTTTTTTTGGTGTCTAATACGCATATATATCACCATTGCCCTTGATTTTCATGACTGTATATCTCTTAAATATCAACATATACTAATGTGATTTACTTTACGAAGATTTTTTAATGCCGAGAACCTCGATCGGAGAGTAAAAAAGGACTAAGGTTCTGAATGGTGTAAAATTAAAATGGGATATACCGGGCTAGGATTCGAGTTACATGAACAAGGGCAAAACCAACCACCCAAGAAAGGAATCGTCGAGCGAAAACACTTGACAACCTCCTAGAAGCAGCTTTTCTTGCCCCTAGACCTTTCCCCATCAATTAGGAATCTGATGCCGTCACTAAACACATTCCTTAAATTGTAGCCATTTGTTGAGTGTTTTTTTTTTGGTGTCTAATCCGCATATATATCACCATTGCCCTTGATTTTCTTGACTGTATATCTTTTAAAAGTCAACATATACGTGTGTGATTTAGTTTACGAAGATTTTTCAATGCCGAGAACCTCGATCAGAGAGTAAAAAATGCGTAAGGTTCACAATGGTGTAAAATTAAAATGGGATATACCGGGCTAGGATTCGAGTTACAGGAACAAGGGCCAAAGCAACCACACAAGAATGGGAATCGTCAAGCGAAAACACTTGAAAACCTCCTAGAAGCAGCTTTTCTTGCCACCAGACCTTTCTCCATCAATTAGGATTCTGATGCCGTCACTAAACACATTCCTTAAATTGTAGCCATTTGTTGAGTGATTTTTTTGTTGTCTAATACGCATATATATCACCATTGCCCTTGATTTTCTTGACTGTATATCTCTTAAATGTCAACATATACACGTGTGATTTAGTTTACGAAGGTTTTTCAATGCCGAGAACCTCGACCAGAGAGTAAAAAAGGCGTAAGGTTCACAATGGTGTAAAATTAAAATGGGATATACCGGGCTAGGATTCGACCTACAGGAACGAGGGCCAAACCAACCACCCAAGAATGGAATCGTCGAGCGAAAACACTTGACAACCTCCTAGAAGCAGCTTTTCTTGCCACCAGACCTTTCTCCATCAATTAGGAATCTGATGCCGTCACTAAACACATTCCTTCAATTGTAGCCATTTGTTGAGTGGTTTTTTTTTGGTGTCTAATCTGCATATATATCACCATTGCCCTTGATTTTCTTGGCTGTATATCTCTTAAATATCAACATATACACGTGTGATTTAGTTTACGAAGATTTTTCAATGCCGAGGACCTCGATCAGAGAGTAAAAAAGGCGTAAGGTTCTCAATGGTGTAAAATTAAATGGGATATACCGGGCTAGGATTCGAGTTACAGGAACAAGGGCCAAACCAACCACCCAAGAATGGAATCGTCAAGCGAAAACACTTGACAACCTCCTAGAAGCAGCTTTTCTTGCCACCAGACCTTTCTCCATCAATTAGGAATCTGATACCGTCAATAAACACATTCCTTAAATTGTAGCCATTTGTTGAGTGATTTTTTTTGGTGTCTAATACGCATATATATCACCATTGCCCTTGATTTTCTTGATTGTATATCTCTTAAATGTCAACATATACACATTTCATTTAGTTTACAAAGGTTTTTCAATGCCGAGAACCTCGATCAGAGAGTAAAAAAGGCGTAAGGTTCTCGATGGTGTAAAATTAAAATGGGATATACCGGGCTAGGATACGAGTTACGGGAACAAGGGCCAAACCAACTACCCAAGAATGGAAACGTCGAGCGAAAACACTTGACAACCTCCTAGAAGCAGATTTTCTTGCCACCAGACCTTTCTCCATCAATTAGGAATCTGATGCCGTCACTAAACACATTCCTTAAATTGTAGCCATTTGTTGAGTGTTTTTTTTTTGGTGTCTAATCCGCATATATATCACCATTGACCTTGATTTTCTTGACTGTATATCTCTTAAATATCAACATATACTAATGTGATTTACTTTACGAAGATTTTTTAATGCCTAGAACCTCGATCAGAGAGTAAAAAAGGCGTAAGGTTCTCAATGGTGTAAAATTAAAATGGGATATACCGGGCTAGGATTCGAGTTACAGGAACAAGGGCCAAACCAACCACCCAAGAATGGAATCGTCGAGCGAAAACACTTGACAACCTTCTAGAAGCAGCTTTTCTTGCCACCAGACCTTTCTCCATCAATTAGGAATCTGCAATCTGATGCCGTCACTAAACACATTCCTTAAATTGTAGCCATTTGTTGAGTGATTTTTTTTGGTGTCTAATCCGCATATATATCACCATTGCCCTTGATTTTCTTGGCTGTATATCTCTTAAATATCAACATATACACGTGTGATTTAGTTTACGAAGATTTTTCAATGCCGAGAACCTCGATCAGAGAGTAAAAAAGGCGTAAGGTTCTGAATGGTGTAAAATTAAAATGGGATATACCAGGCTAGGATTCGAGTTACAGGAACAAGGGCCAAACCAACCACCCAAGAATGGAATCGTCAAGCGAAAACACTTGACAACCTCCTAGAAGCAGCTTTTCTTGCCACCAGACCTTTCTCCATCAATTAGGAATCTGATACCGTCAATAAACACATTCCTTAAATTGTAGCCATTTGTTGAGTGATTTTTTTTGGTGTCTAATACGCATATATATCACCATTGCCCTTGATTTTCTTGACTGTATATCTCTTAAATGTCAACATATACACATTTCATTTAGTTTACAAAGGTTTTTCAATGCCGAGAACCTCGATCAGAGAGTAAAAAAGGCGTAACGTTCTCAATGGTGTAAAATTAAAATGGGATATACCGGGCTAGGATTCGAGTTACGGGAACAAGGGCCAAACCAACTACCCAAGAATGGAATCGTCGAGCGAAAACACTTGACAACCTCCTAGAAGCAGCTTTTCTTGCCACCAGACCTTTCTCCATCAATTAGGAATCTGATGCCCTCACTAAACACATTCCTTAAATTGTAGCCATTTGTTGAGTGTTTTTTTTTGGTGTCTAATCCGCATATATATAACCATTGCCCTTGATTTTCTTGACTGTATATCTCTTAAATATCAACTTATACTAATGTGATTTACTTTACGAAGATTTTTTAATGCCGAGATCCTCGATCGGAGAGTAAAAAAGGCCTAAGGTTCTGAATGGTGTAAAATTAAAATGGGATATACCGGGCTAGGATTCGAGTTACAGGAACAAGGGCCACCAACCACCCAAGAATGGAATCATCGAGAAAAATACTTGACAACCTCCTAGAAGCAGCTTTTCTTGCCACCAAACCTTTCTCCATCAATTAGGAATCTGATGCCGTCACTAAACACATTCCTTAAATTGTAGCCATTTGTTAAGTGTTTTTTTTTGTCTAATCCGCATATATATCACCATTGCCCTTGATTTTCTTGACTTTATATCTCTTAAATGTCAACATATACACGTGTGATTTAGTTTACTAAGATTTTTTAATGCCGAGAACCTCGATCAGAGAGTAAAAGAGGCGTAAGGTTCTGAATGGTGTAAAATTAAAATGGGATATACCGGGCTAGGATTCGAGTTACAGGAACAAGGGCAAAACCAACCACCCAAGAAAGGAATCGTCGAGCGAAAACACTTGGCAACCTCCTAGAAGCAGCTTTTCTTGCCACCAGACCTTTCCCCATCAATTAGGAATCTGATGCCGTCACTAAACACATTCCTTAAATTGTAGCCATTTATTGAGTGTTTTTTTTTTGTGTCTAATCCGCATATATATCACCATTGCCCTTGATTTTCTTGACTGTATTGTAACAACCCGCACTTTTGTGCGTTGTTACTACTCGTTACACTCGTTACGCCTAGCACCAGAGATTCGGATCATAATGTAACTATATCGTATATATCGCTATTCGAAGAATAATCGCATATTTTCGAAATACAATATCACTATACTACACTATTATCACACTAACACTCACGGAGGCATTGAGTGAGGACCTATTCTACCCTCCTCAGTGTCCGTGATGTGTCGAACGTAAACAATTAACGCTGACGTGTGATTTAGTTTACGAAGATTTTTCAATGCCGAGAACCTCGATCAGAGAGTAAAAAAGGCGTAAGGTTCTGAATGGTGTAAAATTAAAATCGGATATACCGGGCTAGGATTCGAGTTACAGGAACAAGGGCCAAACCAACCACCCAAGAATGGAATCGTCGAGCGAAAACACTTGACAACCTCCTAGAATCAGCTTTTCTTGCCACCAGACCTTTCTCCATCAATTAAGAATCTGATGCCGTCACTAAACACATTCCTTAAATTGTGGTCATTTGTTAAGTGTTTTTTTTTGTGTCTAATCCGCATATATATCACCATTGCCCTTGATTTTCTTGACTGTATATCTTTTAAAAGTCAACATATACACGTGTGATTTAGTTTACGAAGATTTTTCAATGCCGAGAACCTCGATCAGAGAGTAAAAAAAGGCGTAGGGTTCACAATGGTGTAAAATTAAAATGGGATATACCGGGCTAGGATTCGAGTTACAGGAACAAGGGCCAAACCAACCACCCAAGAATTGAATCGTCAAGCGAAAACACTTGACAACCTCCTAGAAGCAGCTTTTCTTGCCACCACACCTTTCTCATTCAATTAGGAATCTGATGCCGTCACTAAACACATTCCTTAAATTGTAGCCATTTGTTGAGTGATTTTTTTGTTGTCTAATCCGCATATATATCACCATTGCCCTTGATTTTCTTGACTGTATATCTCTTAAATGTCAACATATACACGTGTGAGTTAGTTTACGAAGATTTTTCAATGCCGAGAACCTCGATCAGAGAGTAAAAAAGGCGTAAGGTTCTCAATGGTGTAAAATTCAAATGGGATATACCGGGCTAGGATTCGAGTTACAGGAACAAGGGCCAAACCAACCACCCAAGAATGGAATCGTCGAGCGAAAACACTTGACAACCTCCTAGAAGCAACTTTTCTTGCTACCAGACCTTTCTCCATCAATTAGGAATCTGATGCCGTCACTAAACACATTCCTTAAATTGTAGGCATTTGTTGAGTGTTTTTTTGTCTAATCCGCATATATATCACCATTGCCCTTGATTTTCTTGACGGTATATCTCTTAAATATCAACATATACATGTGTGATTTAGTTTACGAAGATTTTTCAATGCCAAGAACCTCGACCAGAGAGTAAAAAAGGCGTAGGTTCACAATGGTGTAAAATTAAAATGGGATATACCGGGGTAGGATTCGAGTTACAGGAACAAGGGCCAAACCAACCACCCAAGAATGGAATCGTCGAGCGAAAACACTTGACAACCTTCTAGAAGCAGCTTTTCTTGCCACCAGACCTTTCTCCATCAATTAGGAATCTGATGCCGTCACTAAACACATTCCTTAAATTGTAGCCATTTGTTGAGTGTTTTTTTTTTGTATCTATTCCGCATATATATCACCATTGCCCTTGATTTTCTTGACTGTATATCTCTTAAATGTCAACATATACACGTGTGATTTAGTTTACGAAGATTTTTCAATGCCGAGAACCTCGATCAGAAAGTAAAAAAGGCGTAAGGTTCTCAATGGTGTAAAATTAAAATGGGATATACCGGGCTAGGATTCGAGTTACTGGAACAAGGGCCAAACCAACCACCCAAGAATGGAATCGTCGAGCGAAAACACTTGACAACCTCCTAAAATCAGCTTTTCTTACCACCAGACCTTTCTCCATCAATTAGTAATCTGATGCCGTCACTAAACACATTCCTTAAATTGTAGCCATTTGTTGAGTGTTTTTTTTTTGTGTCTAATCCGCATATATCTCACCATTGCCCTTGATTTTCTTGACTGTATATCTTTTAAATATCAACATACACACGTGTGATTTAGTTTACGAAGATTTTTCAATGCCGAGAACCTCGATCAGAGAGTAAAAAAGGCGTAAGGTTCTCAATGGTGTAAAATTAAAATGGGATATACCGGGATAGGATTCGAGTTACAGGAACAAGGGCCAAACCAAGCACCCAAGAATTGAATCGTCAAGCGAAAACACTTGACAACCTCTTAGAAGCAGCTTTTCTTGCCACCACACCTTTCTCCTTCAATTAGGAATCTGATGCCGTCACTAAACACATTCCTTAAATTGTAGCCATTTGTTGAGTGATTTGTTGTCTAATCCGCATATATATCACCATTTCCCTTGAATTTCTTGACTGTATATCTCTTAAATGTCAACATATACACGTGTGATTTAGTTTACGAAGATTTTTCAATGACGAGAACCTCGATCAGAAAGTAAAAAAGGCGTAAGGTTCTCAATGGTGTAAAATTCAAATGGGATATACCGGGCTAGGATTCGAGTTACAGGAACAAGGGCCAAACCAACCACCCAAGAATGGAATCGTCGAGCGAAAACACTTGACAACCTCCTAGAAGCAGCTTTTCTTGCCACCAGACCTTTCTCCATCAATTAGGAATATGATGCCGTCACTAAACACATTCCGTAAATTGTAGGCATTTGTTGAGTGTTTTTTTTTTGTCTAATCCGCATATATATCACCATTGCCCTTGATTTTCTTGACGGTATATCTCTTAAATATCAACATATACATGTGTGATTTAGTTTACGAAGATTTTTCAATGCCAAGAACCTCGATCAGAGAGTAAAAAAGGCGTAGGTTCACAATGGTGTAAAATTAAAATGGGATATACCGGGGTAGGATTCGAGTTACAGGAACAAGGGCCAAACCAACCACCCAAGAATGGAATCGTCGAGCGAAAACACTTGACAACCTTCTTGAAGCAGCTTTTCTTCCCACCAGACCTTTCTCCATCCATTAGGAATCTGATGCCGTCACTAAACACATTCCTTAAATTGTAGCCATTTGTTGAGTGTTCTTTTTTGTGTCTATTCCGCATATATATCACCATTGCCCTTGATTTTCTTGACTGTATATCTCTTAAATGTCATCATATACACGTGTGATTTAGTTTACGAAGATTTTTCAATGCCGAGAACCTCGATCAGAGAGTAAAAAAGGCGTAAGGTTCTCAATGGTGTAAAATTAAAATGGGATATACCGGGCTAGGATTCGAGTTACAGGAACAAGGGCCAAACCAACCACCCAAGAATGGAATCGTCGAGCGAATACTCTTGACAACCTCCTAGAAGCAGCTTTTCTTGCCAACAGACCTTTCTCCAGCAATTAGGAATCTGATGTCGTCACTAAACACATTCCTTAAATTGTAGCCATTTGTTGAGTGTTTTTTTTTTTTTGTGTCTAATCCGCATATATATCACCATTGCCCTTGATTTTCTTGACTGTATATCTCTTAAATGTCAACATATACACGTGTGATTTAGTTTACGAAGATTTTTCAATGCCGAGAACCTCGATCAGAGAGTAAAAAAGGCGTAAGGTTCTCAATGGTGTAAAATTCAAATGGGATATACTGGGATAGGATTCGAGTTACAGGAACACGGGCCAAACCAACCACCCAAGAATGGAATCGTTGAGCGAAAACACTTGACAACCTCCTAGAAGCAGCTTTTCTTGCCACCAGACCTTTCTCCATCAATTAGGAATCTGATGCCGTCACTAAACACATTCCTTAAATTGTAGCCATTTGTTGAGTGTTTTTTTTTTGTCTAACCAGCATATATATCACCATTGCCCTGGATTTTCTTGACTGTATATCTCTTAAATATCAACATATACATGTGTGATTTAGTTTACGAAGATTTTTCAATGCCAAGAACCTCGATCAGAGAGTAAAAAAGGCGTAGGTTCACAATGGTGTAAAATTAAAATGGGGTATACCGGGGTAGGATTCGAGTTACAGGAACAAGGGCCAAACCAACCACCCAAGAATGGAATCGTCGAGCGAAAACACTTGACAACCTCCTAGAAGCAGCTTTTCTTGCCACCAGACATTTCTCCATCAATTAGGAATCTGATGCCGTCACTAAACACATTCCTTAAATTGTAGCCATTTGTTGAGTGTTTTTTTTTGTGTCTATTCCGCATATATATCACCATTGCCCTTGATTTTCTTGACTGTATATCTCTTAAATGTCAACATATACACGTGTGATTTAGTTTACGAAGATTTTTCAATGCCGAGAACCTCGATCAGAGAGTAAAAAAGGCGTAAGGTTCTCAATGGTGTAAAATTAAAATGGGATATACCGGGCTAGGATTCGAGTTACTGGAACAAGGACCAAACCAACCACCCAAGAATGGAATCGTCGAGCGAAAACACTTGACAACCTCCTAAAATCAGCTTTTCTTACCACCAGACCTTTCTCCATCAATTAGTAATCTGATGCCGTCACTAAACACATTCCTTAAATTGTAGCCATTTGTTGAGTGTTTTTTTTTTGTGTCTAATCCGCATATATCTCACCATTGCCCTTGATTTTCTTGACTGTATATCTCTTAAATGTCAACATATACACGTGTGATTTAGTTTACGAAGATTTTTCAATGCCGAGAACCTCGATCAGAGAGTAAAAAAGGCATAAGGTTCTCAATGGTGTAAAATTCAAATGGGATATACTGGGCTAGGATTCGAGTTACAGGAACAAGGGCCAAACCAAGCACCCAAGAATTGAATCGTCAAGCGAAAACACTTGACAACCTCCTAGAAGCAGCTTTTCTTGCCACCACACCTTTCTCCTTCAATTAGGAATCTGATGCCGTCACTAAACACATTCCTTAAATTGTAGCCATTTGTTGAGTGATTTGTTGTCTAATCCGCATATATATCACCATTTCCCTTGAATTTCTTGACTGTATATCTCTTAAATGTCAACATATACACGTGTGATTTAGTTTACGAAGATTTTTCAATGCAGAGAACCTCGATCAGAGAGTAAAAAAGGCGTAAGGTTCTCAATGGTGTAAAATTCAAATGGGATATACCGGGCTAGGATTCGAGTTACAGGAACAAGGGCCAAACCAACCACCCAAGAATGGAATCGTCGAGCGAAAACACTTGACAACCTCCTAGAAGCAGCTTTTCTTGCCACCAGACCTTTCTCCATCAATTAGGAATCTGATGCCGTCACTAAACACATTCCTTAAATTGTAGGCATTTGTTGAGTGTTTTTTTTTGTCTAATCCGCATATATATCACCATTGCCCTTGATTTTCTTGACGGTATATCTCTTAAATATCAACATATACATGTGTGATTTAGTTTACGAAGATTTTTCAATGCCAAGAACCTCGATCAGAGAGTAAAAAAGGCGTAGGTTCACAATGGTGTAAAATTAAAATGGGGTATACCGGGGTAGGATTCGAGTTACAGGAACAAGGGCCAAACCAACCACCCAAGAATGGAATCGTCGAGCGAAAACACTTGACAACCTCCTAGAAGCAGCTTTTCTTGTCACCAGACCTTTCTCCATCAATTAGGAATCTGATGCCGTCACTAAACACATTCCTTAAATTGTAGCCATTTGTTGAGTGTTTTTTTTTGTGTCTATTCCGCATATATATCACCATTGCCCTTGATTTTCTTGACTGTATATCTCTTAAATGTCAACATACACACGTGTGATTTAGTTTACGAAGATTTTTCAATGCCGAGAACCTCGATCAGAGAGTAAAAAAGGCGTAAGGTTCTCAATGGTGTAAAATTAAAATGAGATATACCGGGCTAGGATTCGAGTTACAGGAACAAGGGCCAAACCAACCACCCAAGAATGGAATCGTCGAGCGAATACTCTTGACAACCTCCTAGAAGCAGCTTTTCTTGCCAACAGACCTTTCTCCAGCAATTAGGAATCTGATGTCGTCACTACACACATTCCTTAAATTGTAGCCATTTGTTGAGTGTTTTTTTTCGTGTGTAATCCGCGTAGATATCACCATTGCCCTTGATTTTCTTGACTGTATATCTCTTAAATGTCAACATATACACGTGTGATTTAGTTTACGAAGATTTTTCAATGCCGAGAACCTCGATCAGAGAGTAAAAAAGGCGTAAGGTTCTCAATGGTGTAAAATTCAAATGGGATATACTGGGCTAGGATTCGAGTTACAGGAACAAGGGCCAAACCAACCACCCAAGAATGGAATCGTCGAGCGAAAACACTTGACAACCTCCTAGAAGCAGCTTTTCTTGCCACCAGACCTTTCTCCATCAATTAGGAATCTGATGCCGTCACTAAACACATTCCTTAAATTGTAGCCATTTGTTGAGTGTTTTTTTTTTGTCTAATCCGCATATATATCACCATTGCCCTGGATTTTCTTAACTGTATATCTCCTAAATATCAACATATACATGTGTGATTTAGTTTACGAAGATTTTTCAACGACAAGAACCTCGATCAGAGAGTAAAAAAGGCGTAGGTTCACAATGGTGTAAAATTAAAATGGGATATACCGGGGTAGGATTCGAGTTACAGGAACAAGGGCCAAACCAACCACCCAAGAATGGAATCGTCGAGCGAAAACACTTGACAACCTCCTAGAAGCAGCTTTTCTTGCCACCAGACCTTTCTCCATCAATTAGGAATCTGATGCCGTCACTACACACATTCCTTAAATTGTAGCCATTTGTTGAGTGTTTTTTTTCGTGTGTAATCCGCGTAGATATCACCATTGCCCTTGATTTTCTTGACTGTATATCTCTTAAATGTCAACATATACACGTGTGATTTAGTTTACGAAGATTTTTCAATGCCGAGAACCTCGATCAGAGAGTAAAAAAGGCGTAAGGTTCTCAATGGTGTAAAATTCAAATGGGATATACTGGGCTAGGATTCGAGTTACAGGAACAAGGGCCAAACCAACCACCCAAGAATGGAATCGTCGTGCGAATACTCTTGACAACCTCCTAGAAGCAGCTTTTCTTGCCACCAGACCTTTCTCCAGCAATTAGGAATCTGATGCCGTCACTAAACACATTCCTTAAATTGTAGCCATTTGTTGAGTGTTTTTTTTGGTGTCTAATCCGCATATATATCACCATTGCCCTTGATTTTCTTGATTGTATATCTTTTAAAAGTCAACACATACACGTGTGATTTAGTTTACGAAGATTTTTCAATGCCGAGAACCTCGATCAGAGAGTAAAAAAAGGCGTAGGGTTCACAATGGTGTAAAATTAAAATGGGATATACCGGGCTTGGATTCGAGTTACAGGAACAAGGGCCAAACCAACCACCCAAGAATGGAATCGTCGAGCGAAAACACTTGACAACCTCCTAGAAGCAGCTTTTCTTGCCACCAGACCTTTCTCCATCAATTAGGAATCTGATGCCGTCACTAAACACATTCCTTAAATTGTAGGCATTTGTTGAGTGTTTTTTTTTTGTCTAATCCGCATATATATCACCATTGCCCTTGATTTTCTTGACTGTATATCTCTTAAATATCAACATATACATGTGTGATTTAGTTTACGAAGATTTTTCAATGCCAAGAACCTCGATCAGAGAGTAAAAAAGGCGTAGGTTCACAATGGTGTAAAATTAAAATGGGATATACCGGGGTAGGATTCGAGTTACAGGAACAAGGGCCAAACCAACCACCCAAGAATGGAATCGTCGAGCGAAAACACTTGACAACCTCCTAGAAGCAGCTTTTCTTGCCACCAGACCTTTCTCCATCAATTAGGAATCAGATGCCGTCACTAAACACATTCCTTAAATTGTAGCCATTTGTTGAGTGTTTTTTTTGTGTCTATTCCGCATATATATCACCATTGCCCTTGATTTTCTTGACTGTATATCTCTTAAATGTCAACATATACACGTGTGATTTAGTTTACGAAGATTTTTCAATGCCGAGAACCTCGATCAGAGAGTAAAAAAGGCGTAAGGTTCTCAATGGTGTAAAATTAAAATGAGATATACCGGGCTAGGATTCGAGTTACAGGAACAAGGGCCAAACTAACCACCCAAGAATGGAATCGTCGAGCGAATACTCTTGACAACCTCCTAGAAGCAGCTTTTCTTGCCAACAGACCTTTCTCCAGCAATTAGGAATCTGATGTCGTCACTACACACATTCCTTAAAGTGTAGCCATTTGTTGAGTGTTTTTTTTGGTGTGTAATCCGCGTAGATATCACCATTGCCCTTGATTTTCTTGACTGTATATCTCTTAAATGTCAACATATACACGTGTGATTTAGTTTACGAAGATTTTTCAATGCCGAGAACCTCGATCAGAGAGTAAAAAAGGCGTAAGGTTCTCAATGGTGTAAAATTCAAATGGGATATACTGGGCTAGGATTCGAGTTACAGGAACAAGGGCCAAACCAACCACCCAAGAATGGAATCGTCGAGCGAAAACACTTGACAACCTCATAGAAGCAACTTTTCTTGCCACCAGACCTTTCTCCATCAATTAGGAATCTGATGCCGTCACTAAACACATTCCTTAAATTGTAGCCATTTGTTGAGTGTTTTTTTTTTTTGTCTAATCCGCATATATATCACCATTGCCCTGGATTTTCTAAACTGTATATCTCCTAAATATCAACATATACATGTGTGATTTAGTTTACGAAGATTTTTCAACGACAAGAACCTCGATCAGAGAGTAAAAAAGGCGTAGGTTCACAATGGTGTAAAATTAAAATGGGATATACCGGGGTAGGATTCGAGTTACAGGAACAAGGGCCAAACCAACCACCCAAGAATGGAATCGTCGAGCGAAAACACTTGACAACCTCCTAGAAGCAGCTTTTCTTGCCACCAGACCTTTCTCCATCAATTAGGAATCTGATGCCGTCACTAAACACATTCCTTAAATTGTAGCCATTTGTTGAGTGTTTTTTTTTTTGGTGTCTAATCCGCATATATATAACCATTGCCCTTGATTTTCTTGACTGTATATCTCTTAAATGTCAACATATACACGTGTGATTTATTTTACGAAGATTTTTCAATGCCGAGAACCTCGATCAGAGAGTAAAAAAGGCGTAAGGTTCTCAATGGTGTAAAATTCAAATGGGATATACTGGGCTAGGATTCGAGTTACAGGAACAAGGGCCAAACCAACCACCCAAGAATGGAATCGTCGTGCGAATACTCTTGACAACCTCCTAGAAGCAGCTTTTCTTGCCACCAGACCTTTCTCCAGCAATTAGGAATCTGATGCCATCACTAAACACATTCCTTAAATTGTAGCCATTTGTTGAGTGTTTTTTTTGGTGTCTAATCCGCATATATATCACCATTGCCCTTGATTTTCTTGATTGTATATCTTTTAAAAGTCAACACATACACGTGTGATTTAGTTTACGAAGATTTTTCAATGCCGAGAACCTCGATCAGAGAGTAAAAAAAGGCGTAGGGTTCACAATGGTGTAAAATTAAAATGGGATATACCGGGCTTGGATTCGAGTTACAGGAACAAGGGCCAAACCAACCACCCAAGAATGGAATCGTCGAGCGAAAACACTTGACAACCTCCTAGAAGCAGCTTTTCTTGCCACCAGACCTTTCTCCATCAATTAGGAATCTGATGCCGTCACTAAACACATTCCTTAAATTGTAGGCATTTGTTGAGTGTTTTTTTTTTGTCTAATCCGCATATATATCACCATTGCCCTTGATTTTCTTGACTGTATATCTCTTAAATATCAACATATACATGTGTGATTTAGTTTACGAAGATTTTTCAATGCCAAGAACCTCGATCAGAGAGTAAAAAAGGCGTAGGTTCACAATGGTGTAAAATTAAAATGGGATATACCGGGGTAGGATTCGAGTTACAGGAACAAGGGCCAAACCAACCACCCAAGAATGGAATCGTCGAGCGAAAACACTTGACAACCTCCTAGAAGCAGCTTTTCTTGCCACCAGACCTTTCTCCATCAATTAGGAATCAGATGCCGTCACTAAACACATTCCTTAAATTGTAGCCATTTGTTGAGTGTTTTTTTTGTGTCTATTCCGCATATATATCACCATTGCCCTTGATTTTCTTGACTGTATATCTCTTAAATGTCAACATATACACGTGTGATTTAGTTTACGAAGATTTTTCAATGCCGAGAACCTCGATCAGAGAGTAAAAAAGGCGTAAGGTTCTCAATGGTGTAAAATTAAAATGGGATATACCGGGCTAGGATTCGAGTTACAGGAACAAGGGCCAAACCAACCACACAAGAATGGAATCGTCAAGCGAAAACACTTGACAACCTCCTAAAATCAGCTTTTCTTACCACCAGACCTTTCTCCATCAATTAGGAATCTGATGCCGTCACTAAACACATTCCTTAAATTGTAGCCATTTGTTGAGTGTTTTTTTTATGTCTAATCCGCATATATATCACCATTGCCCTTGATTTTTTTACTGTATATCTTTTAAATATCAACATATACACGTGTGATTTAGTTTACGAAGATTTTTCAATGCCGAGAACCTCGATCAGAGAGTAAAAAAGGCGTAAGGTTCTCAATGGTGTAAAATTAAAATGGGATATACCGGGCTAGGATTCGAGTTACAGGAACAAGGGCCAAACCAACCACCCAAGAATGGAATCGTCAAGCGAAAACACTTGACAACCTCCTAAAATCAGCTTTTCTTACCACCAGACCTTTCTCCATCAATTAGGAATCTGATGCCGTCACTAAACACATTCCTTAAATTGTAGCCATTTGTTGAGTGTTTTTTTTTATGTCTAATCCGCATATATATCACCATTGCCCTTGATTTTCTTTACTGTATATCTTTTAAATATCAACATATACACGTGTGATTTAGTTTACGAAGATTTTTCAATGCCGAGAACCTCGATCAGAGAGTAAAAAAGGCGTAAGGTTCTCAATGGTGTAAAATTCAAATGGGATATACCGGGCTAGGATTCGAGTTACAGAACAAGGGTCAAACCAATCACCCAAGAATGGAATCGTCGAGCGAAAACACTTGACAACCTCCTAGAAGCAGCTTTTCTTGCCACCAGACCTTTCTCCATCAATTAGGAATCTGATGCCGTCACTAAACACATTCCTTAAATTGTAGCCATTTGTTGAGTGTTTTTTTTTGTCTAATCCGCATATATATCACCATTGCCCTTGATTTTCTTGACTGTACATCTCTTAAATATCAACATATACATGTGTGATTTAGTTTACGAAGATTTTTCAATGCCAAGAACCTCGATCAGAGAGTAAAAAAGGCGTAGGTTCACAATGGTGTAAAATTAAAATGGGGTATACTGGGGTAGGATTCGAGTTACAGGAACAAGGGCCAAACCAACCACCCAAGAATGGAATCGTCGAGTGAAAACACTTGACAACCTCCTAGAAGCAGCTTTTCTTGCCACCAGACCTTTCTCCATCAATTAGGAATCTGATGCCGTCACTAAACACATTCCTTAAATTGTAGCCATTTGTTGAGTGTTTTTTTTTGTGTCTATTCCGCATATATATCACCATTGCCCTTGATTTTCTTGACTGTATATCTCTTAAATGTCAACATACACACGTGTGATTTAGTTTACGAAGATTTTTCAATGCCGAGAACCTCGATCAGAGAGTAAAAAAGGCGTAAGGTTCTCAATGGTGTAAAATTAAAATGAGATATACCGGGCTAGGATTCGAGTTACAGGAACAAGGGCCAAACCAACCACCCAAGAATGGAATCGTCGAGCGAATACTCTTGACAACCTCCTAGAAGCAGCTTTTCTTGCCAACAGACCTTTCTCCAGCAATTAGGAATCTGATGTCGTCACTACACACATTCCTTAAATTGTAGCCATTTGTTGAGTGTTTTTTTTTGGTGTGTAATCCGCGTATATATCACCATTGCCCTTGATTTTCTTGACTGTATATCTCTTAAATGTCAACATATACACGTGTGATTTAGTTTACGAAGATTTTTCAATGCCGAGAACCTCGATCAGAGAGTAAAAAAGGCGTAAGGTTCTCAATGGTGTAAAATTCAAATGGGATATACTGGGCTAGGATTCGAGTTACAGGAACAAGGGCCAAACCAACCACCCAAGAATGGAATCGTCGAGCGAAAACACTTGACAACCTCCTAGAAGCAGCTTTTCTTGCCACCAGACCTTTCTCCATCAATTAGGAATCTGATGCCGTCACTAAACACATTCCTTAAATTGTAGCCATTTGTTGAGTGTTTTTTTTTTGTCTAATCCGCATATATATCACCATTGCCCTGGATTTTCTTAACTGTATATCTCCTAAATATCAACATATACATGTGTGATTTAGTTTACGAAGATTTTTCAACGACAAGAACCTCGATCAGAGAGTAAAAAAGGCGTAGGTTCACAATGGTGTAAAATTAAAATGGGATATACCGGGGTAGGATTCGAGTTACAGGAACAAGGGCCAAACCAACCACCCAAGAATGGAATCGTCGAGCGAAAACACATGACAACCTCCTAGAAGCAGCTTTTCTTGCCACCAGACCTTTCTCCATCAATTAGGAATCTGATGCCGTCACTAAACACATTCCTTAAATTGTAGCCATTTGTTGAGTGTTTTTTTTTTTTTGGTGTCTAATCCGCATATATATAACCATTGCCCTTGATTTTCTTGACTGTATATCTCTTAAATGTCAACATATACACGTGTGATTTATTTTACGAAGATTTTTCAATGCCGAGAACCTCGATCAGAGAGTAAAAAAGGCGTAAGGTTCTCAATGGTGTAAAATTCAAATGGGATATACTGGGCTAGGATTCGAGTTACAGGAACAAGGGCCAAACCAACCACCCAAGAATGGAATCGTCGTGCGAATACTCTTGACAACCTCCTAGAAGCAGCTTTTCTTGCCACCAGACCTTTCTCCAGCAATTAGGAATCTGTTGCCGTCACTAAACACATTCCTTAAATTGTAGCCATTTGTTGAGTGTTTTTTTTGGTGTCTAATCCGCATATATATCACCATTGCCCTTGATTTTCTTGATTGTATATCTTTTAAAAGTCAACACATACACGTGTGATTTAGTTTACGAAGATTTTTCAATGCCGAGAACCTCGATCAGAGAGTAAAAAAAGGCGTAGGGTTCACAATGGTGTAAAATTAAAATGGGATATACCGGGCTTGGATTCGAGTTACAGGAACAAGGGCCAAACCAACCACCCAAGAATGGAATCGTCGAGCGAAAACACTTGACAACCTCCTAGAAGCAGCTTTTCTTGCCACCAGACCTTTCTCCATCAATTAGGAATCTGATGCCGTCACTAAACACATTCCTTAAATTGTAGGCATTTGTTGAGTGTTTTTTTTTTGTCTAATCCGCATATATATCACCATTGCCCTTGATTTTCTTGACTGTATATCTCTTAAATATCAACATATACATGTGTGATTTAGTTTACGAAGATTTTTCAATGCCAAGAACCTCGATCAGAGAGTAAAAAAGGCGTAGGTTCACAATGGTGTAAAATTAAAATGGGATATACCGGGGTAGGATTCGAGTTACAGGAACAAGGGCCAAACCAACCACCCAAGAATGGAATCGTCGAGCGAAAACACTTGACAACCTCCTAGAAGCAGCTTTTCTTGCCACCAGACCTTTCTCCATCAATTAGGAATCAGATGCCGTCACTAAACACATTCCTTAAATTGTAGCCATTTGTTGAGTGTTTTTTTTGTGTCTATTCCGCATATATATCACCATTGCCCTTGATTTTCTTGACTGTATATCTCTTAAATGTCAACATATACACGTGTGATTTAGTTTACGAAGATTTTTCAATGCCGAGAACCTCGATCAGAGAGTAAAAAAGGCGTAAGGTTCTCAATGGTGTAAAATTAAAATGGGATATACCGGGCTAGGATTCGAGTTACAGGAACAAGGGCCAAACCAACCACACAAGAATGGAATCGTCAAGCGAAAACACTTGACAACCTCCTAAAATCAGCTTTTCTTACCACCAGACCTTTCTCCATCAATTAGGAATCTGATGCCGTCACTAAACACATTCCTTAAATTGTAGCCATTTGTTGAGTGTTTTTTTTTATGTCTAATCCGCATATATATCACCATTGCCCTTGATTTTTTTACTGTATATCTTTTAAATATCAACATATACACGTGTGATTTAGTTTACGAAGATTTTTCAATGCCGAGAACCTCGATCAGAGAGTAAAAAAGGCGTAAGGTTCTCAATGGTGTAAAATTAAAATGGGATATACCGGGCTAGGATTCGAGTTACAGGAACAAGGGCCAAACCAACCACCCAAGAATGGAATCGTCAAGCGAAAACACTTGACAACCTCCTAAAATCAGCTTTTCTTACCACCAGACCTTTCTCCATCAATTAGGAATCTGATGCCGTCACTAAACACATTCCTTAAATTGTAGCCATTTGTTGAGTGTTTTTTTTTATGTCTAATCCGCATATATATCACCATTGCCCTTGATTTTCTTTACTGTATATCTTTTAAATATCAACATATACACGTGTGATTTAGTTTACGAAGATTTTTCAATGCCGAGAACCTCGATCAGAGAGTAAAAAAGGCGTAAGGTTCTCAATGGTGTAAAATTCAAATGGGATATACCGGGCTAGGATTCGAGTTACAGGAACAAGGGTCAAACCAATCACCCAAGAATGGAATCGTCGAGCGAAAACACTTGACAACCTCCTAGAAGCAGCTTTTCTTGCCACCAGACCTTTCTCCATCAATTAGGAATCTGATGCCGTCACTAAACACATTCCTTAAATTGTAGCCATTTGTTGAGTGTTTTTTTTTTTTGTCTAATCCGCATATATATCACCATTGCCCTTGATTTTCTTGACTGTACATCTCTTAAATATCAACATATACATGTGTGATTTAGTTTACGAAGATTTTTCAATGCCAAGAACCTCGATCAGAGAGTAAAAAAGGCGTAAGGTTCACAATGGTGTAAAATTAAAATGGGATATACCGGGCTAGGATTCGAGTTACAGGAACAAGGGCCAAACCAACCACCCAAGAATGGAATCGTCGAGCGAAAACACTTGACAACCTCCTAGAAGCAGCTTTTCTTGCCACCAGACCTTTCTCCATCAATTAGGAATCTGATGCCGTCACTAAACACATTCCTTAAATTGTAGCCATTTGTTGAGTGTTTTTTTTTTGTGTCTAATCCGCATATATATCACCATTGCCCTTGATTTTCTTGACTGTATATCTCTTAAATGTCAACATATACACGTGTGATTTAGTTTACGAAGAGTTTTCAATGCCGAGAACCTCGATCAGAGAGTAAAAAAGGCGTAAGGTTCTCAATGGTGTAAAATTAAAATGGGATATACCGGGCTAGGATTCGAGTTACTGGAACAAGGGCCAAACCAACCACCCAAGAATGGAATCGTCGAGCGAAAACACTTGACAACCTCCTAAAATCAGCTTTTCTTACCACCAGACCTTTCTCCATCAATTAGTAATCTGATGCCGTCACTAAACACATTCCTTAAATTGTAGCCATTTGTTGAGTGTTTTTTTTTTGTGTCTAATCCGCATATATCTCACCATTGCCATTGATTTTCTTGACTGTATATCTTTTAAATATCAACATATACACGTGTGATTTAGTTTACAAAGATTTTTCAATGCCGAGAACCTCGATCAGAGAGTAAAAAAGACGTAAGGTTCTCAATGGTGTAAAATTAAAATGGGATATACCGGGCTAGGATTCGAGTTAACGGAACAAGGGCCAAACCAACCACCCAAGAATGGAATCGTCGAGCGAAAACACTTTACAACCTCCGAGAAGCAGCTTTTCTTGCCACCAGACCTTTCTCCATCAATTAGGAATCTGATGCCGTCACTAAACACATTCCTTAAATTGTAGCCATTTGTTGAGTGTTTTTTTTTTGTCTAATCCGCATATATATCACCATTGCCCTGGATTTTCTTGACTGTATATCTCTTAAATATCAACATATACATGTGTGATTTAGTTTACGAAGATTTTTCAATGCCAAGAACCACGATCAGAGAGTAAAAAAGGCGTAAGATTCTCAATGGTGTAAAATTAAAATGGGATATACCGGGTTAGGATTCGAGTTACAGGAACAAGGGCCAAACCAACCACCCAAGAATGGAATCGTCGAGCGAAAACACTTGACAACCTCCTAGAAGCAGCTTTTCTTGCCACCAGACCTTTCTCCATCAATTAGGAATCTGATGCCGTCACTAAACACATTTCTTAAATTGTAGCCATTTGTTGAGTGTTTTGTTTTTTTTGTCTAATCCGCATATATATCACCATTGCCCTTGATTTTCTTGACTGTACATCTCTTAAATATCAACATATACATGTGTGATTTAGTTTACGAAGATTTTTCAATGCCAAGAACCTCGATCAGAGAGTAAAAAAGGCGTAAGGTTCACAATGGTGTAAAATTAAAATGGGATATACCGGGCTAGGATTCGAGTTACAGGAACAAGGGCCAAACCAACCACCCAAGAATGGAATCGTCGAGCGAAAACACTTGACAACCTCCTAGAAGCAGCTTTTCTTGCCACCAGACCTTTCTCCATCAATTAGGAATCTGATGCCGTCACTAAACACATTCCTTAAATTGTAGCCATTTGTTGAGTGTTTTTTTTTTGTGTCTAATCCGCATATATATCACCATTGCCCTTGATTTTCTTGACTGTATATCTCTTAAATGTCAACATATACACGTGTGATTTAGTTTACGAAGAGTTTTCAATGCCGAGAACCTCGATCAGAGAGTAAAAAAGGCGTAAGGTTCTCAATGGTGTAAAATTAAAATGGGATATACCGGGCTAGGATTCGAGTTACTGGAACAAGGGCCAAACCAACCACCCAAGAATGGAATCGTCGAGCGAAAACACTTGACAACCTCCTAAAATCAGCTTTTCTTACCACCAGACCTTTCTCCATCAATTAGTAATCTGATGCCGTCACTAAACACATTCCTTAAATTGTAGCCATTTGTTGAGTGTTTTTTTTTTGTGTCTAATCCGCATATATCTCACCATTGCCATTGATTTTCTTGACTGTATATCTTTTAAATATCAACATATACACGTGTGATTTAGTTTACAAAGATTTTTCAATGCCGAGAACCTCGATCAGAGAGTAAAAAAGACGTAAGGTTCTCAATGGTGTAAAATTAAAATGGGATATACCGGGCTAGGATTCGAGTTAACGGAACAAGGGCCAAACCAACCACCCAAGAATGGAATCGTCGAGCGAAAACACTTTACAACCTCCGAGAAGCAGCTTTTCTTGCCACCAGACCTTTCTCCATCAATTAGGAATCTGATGCCGTCACTAAACACATTCCTTAAATTGTAGCCATTTGTTGAGTGTTTTTTTTTTGTCTAATCCGCATATATATCACCATTGCCCTGGATTTTCTTGACTGTATATCTCTTAAATATCAACATATACATGTGTGATTTAGTTTACGAAGATTTTTCAATGCCAAGAACCACGATCAGAGAGTAAAAAAGGCGTAAGATTCTCAATGGTGTAAAATTAAAATGGGATATACCGGGTTAGGATTCGAGTTACAGGAACAAGGGCCAAACCAACCACCCAAGAATGGAATCGTCGAGCGAAAACACTTGACAACCTCCTAGAAGCAGCTTTTCTTGCCACCAGACCTTTCTCCATCAATTAGGAATCTGATGCCGTCACTAAACACATTTCTTAAATTGTAGCCATTTGTTGAGTGTTTTGTTTTTTTTGTCTAATCCGCATATATATCACCATTGCCCTTGATTTTCTTGACTGTATATCTTTTAAATATCAACATATACACGTGTGATTTAGATTACGAAGATTTTCAATGCCGAGAACCTCGATCAGAGAGTAAAAAAGGCGTAAGGTTCTCAATGGTGTAAAATTAAAATGGGATATACCGGGCTAGGATTCGAGTTACAGGAACAAGGGCCAAACCAACCACCCAAGAATGGAATCGTCAAGCGAAAACACTTGACAACCTCCTAAAATCAGCTTTTCTTACCACCAGACCTTTCTCCATCAATTAGAAATCTGATGCCGTCACTAAACACATTCCTTAAATTGTAGCCATTTGTTGAGTGTTTTTTTTTTGTGTCTAATCCGCATATATATCACCATTGCCCTTGATTTTCTTGACTGTATATCTTTTAAATATCAACATATACACGTGTGATTTAGTTTACAAAGATTTTTCAATGCCGAGAACCTCGATCAGAGAGTAAAAAAGGCATAAGGTTCTCAATGGTGTAAAATTCAAATGGGATATACCGGGCTAGGATTCGAGTTACAGGAACAAGGGCCAAACCAACCACCCAAGAATGGAATCATCGAGCGAAAACACTTGACAACCTCCTAGAAGCAGCTTTTCTTGCCACCAGACCTTTCTCCATCAATTAGGAATCTGATGCCGTCACTAAACACATTCCTTAAATTGTAGCCATTTGTTGAGTGTTTTTTTTTTGTCTAATCCGCATATATATCACCATTGCCCTAGATTTTCTTGACTGTATATCTCTTAAATATCAACATATACATGTGTGATTTAGTTTACGAAGATTTTTCAATGCCAAGAACCTCGATCAGAGAGTAAAAATGGCGTAAGGTTCACAATGGTGTAAAATTAAAATGGGATATACCGGGATAGGATTCGAGTTACAGGAACAAGGGCCAAACCAACCACCCAAGAATGGAATCGTCGAGCGAAAACACTTGACAACCTCCTAGAAGCAGCTTTTCTTGCCACCAGACCTTTCTCCATCAATTAGGAATCTGATCCCGTCACTAAACACATTCCTTAAATTGTAGCCATTTGTTGAGTGTTTTTTTTTTGTGTCTAATCCGCATATATATCACCATTGCCCTTGATTTTCTTGACTGTATATCTCTTAAATGTCAACATATACACGTGTGATTTAGTTTACGAAGATTTTTCAATACCGAGAACCTCGATCATAGAGTAAAAAAGGCGTAAGGTTCTCAATGGTGTAAAATTAAAATGGGATATACCGGGCTAGGATTCGAGTTACTGGAACAAGGGCCAAACCAACCACCCAAGAATGGAATCGTCGAGCGAAAACACTTGACAACCTCCTAAAATCAGCTTTTCTTACCACCAGACCTTTCTCCATTAATTAGTAATCTGATGCCGTCACTAAACACATTCCTTAAATTGTAGCCATTTGTTGAGTGTTTTTTTTTTGTGTCTAATCCGCATATATCTCACCATTGCCCTTGATTTTCTTGACTGTATATCTTTTAAATATCAACATATACATGTGTGATTTAGTTTACGAAGATTTTTCAATGCCGAGAACCTCGATCAGAGAGTAAAAAAGGCGTAAGGTTCTCAATGGTGTAAAATTCAAATGGGATATACCGGGCTAGGATTCGAGTTACAGGAACAAGGGCCAAACCAACCACCCAAGAATGGAATCATCGAGCGAAAACACTTGACAACCTCCTAGAAGCAGCTTTTCTTGCCACCAGACCTTTCTCCATCAATTAGGAATCTGATGCCGTCACTAAACACATTCCTTAAATTGTATCCATTTGTTGAGTGTTTTTTTTTTGTGTCTAATCCGCATATATATCACCATTGCCCTTGATTTTCTTGACTGTATATCTCTTAAATGTCAACATATACACGTGTGATTTAGTTTACGAAGAGTTTTCAATGCCGAGAACCTCGATCAGAGAGTAAAAAAGGCGTAAGGTTCTCAATGGTGTAAAATTAAAATGGGATATACCGGGCTAGGATTCGAGTTACTGGAACAAGGGCCAAACCAACCACCCAAGAATGGAATCGTCGAGCGAAAACACTTGACAACCTCCTAAAATCAGCTTTTCTTACCACCAGACCTTTCTCCATCAATTAGTAATCTGATGCCGTCACTAAACACATTCCTTAAATTGTAGCCATTTGTTGAGTGTTTTTTTTTTGTGTCTAATCCGCATATATCTCACCATTGCCATTGATTTTCTTGACTGTATATCTTTTAAATATCAACATATACACGTGTGATTTAGTTTACAAAGATTTTTCAATGCCGAGAACCTCGATCAGAGAGTAAAAAAGACGTAAGGTTCTCAATGGTGTAAAATTAAAATGGGATATACCGGGCTAGGATTCGAGTTAACGGAACAAGGGCCAAACCAACCACCCAAGAATGGAATCGTCGAGCGAAAACACTTTACAACCTCCGAGAAGCAGCTTTTCTTGCCACCAGACCTTTCTCCATCAATTAGGAATCTGATGCCGTCACTAAACACATTCCTTAAATTGTAGCCATTTGTTGAGTGTTTTTTTTTTGTCTAATCCGCATATATATCACCATTGCCCTGGATTTTCTTGACTGTATATCTCTTAAATATCAACATATACATGTGTGATTTAGTTTACGAAGATTTTTCAATGCCAAGAACCACGATCAGAGAGTAAAAAAGGCGTAAGATTCTCAATGGTGTAAAATTAAAATGGGATATACCGGGTTAGGATTCGAGTTACAGGAACAAGGGCCAAACCAACCACCCAAGAATGGAATCGTCGAGCGAAAACACTTGACAACCTCCTAGAAGCAGCTTTTCTTGCCACCAGACCTTTCTCCATCAATTAGGAATCTGATGCCGTCACTAAACACATTTCTTAAATTGTAGCCATTTGTTGAGTGTTTTGTTTTTTTTGTCTAATCCACATATATATCACCATTGCCCTTGATTTTCTTGACTGTATATCTTTTAAATATCAACATATACACGTGTGATTTAGTTTACGAAGATTTTCAATGCCGAGAACCTCGATCAGAGAGTAAAAAAGGCGTAAGGTTCTCAATGGTGTAAAATTAAAATGGGATATACCGGGCTAGGATTCGAGTTACAGGAACAAGGGCCAAACCAACCACCCAAGAATGGAATCGTCAAGCGAAAACACTTGACAACCTCCTAAAATCAGCTTTTCTTACCACCAGACCTTTCTCCATCAATTAGAAATCTGATGCCGTCACTAAACACATTCCTTAAATTGTAGCCATTTGTTGAGTGTTTTTTTTTTGTGTCTAATCCGCATATATATCACCATTGCCCTTGATTTTCTTGACTGTATATCTTTTAAATATCAACATATACACGTGTGATTTAGTTTACAAATATTTTTCAATGCCGAGAACCTCGATCAGAGAGTAAAAAAGGCATAAGGTTCTCAATGGTGTAAAATTCAAATGGGATATACCGGGCTAGGATTCGAGTTACAGGAACAAGGGCCAAACCAACCACCCAAGAATGGAATCATCGAGCGAAAACACTTGACAACCTCCTAGAAGCAGCTTTTCTTGCCACCAGACCTTTCTCCATCAATTAGGAATCTGATGCCGTCACTAAACACATTCCTTAAATTGTAGCCATTTGTTGAGTGTTTTTTTTTTGTCTAATCCGCATATATATCACCATTGCCCTAGATTTTCTTGACTGTATATCTCTTAAATATCAACATATACATGTGTGATTTAGTTTACGAAGATTTTTCAATGCCAAGAACCTCGATCAGAGAGTAAAAATGGCGTAAGGTTCACAATGGTGTAAAATTAAAATGGGATATACCGGGATAGGATTCGAGTTACAGGAACAAGGGCCAAACCAACCACCCAAGAATGGAATCGTCGAGCGAAAACACTTGACAACCTCCTAGAAGCAGCTTTTCTTGCCACCAGACCTTTCTCCATCAATTAGGAATCTGATCCCGTCACTAAACACATTCCTTAAATTGTAGCCATTTGTTGAGTGTTTTTTTTTTGTGTCTAATCCGCATATATATCACCATTGCCCTTGATTTTCTTGACTGTATATCTCTTAAATGTCAACATATACACGTGTGATTTAGTTTACGAAGATTTTTCAATACCGAGAACCTCGATCATAGAGTAAAAAAGGCGTAAGGTTCTCAATGGTGTAAAATTAAAATGGGATATACCGGGCTAGGATTCGAGTTACTGGAACAAGGGCCAAACCAACCACCCAAGAATGGAATCGTCGAGCGAAAACACTTGACAACCTCCTAAAATCAGCTTTTCTTACCACCAGACCTTTCTCCATTAATTAGTAATCTGATGCCGTCACTAAACACATTCCTTAAATTGTAGCCATTTGTTGAGTGTTTTTTTTTTGTGTCTAATCCGCATATATCTCACCATTGCCCTTGATTTTCTTGACTGTATATCTTTTAAATATCAACATATACACGTGTGATTTAGTTTACGAAGATTTTTCAATGCCGAGAACCTCGATCAGAGAGTAAAAAAGGCGTAAGGTTCTCAATGGTGTAAAATTCAAATGGGATATACCGGGCTAGGATTCGAGTTACAGGAACAAGGGCCAAACCAACCACCCAAGAATGGAATCATCGAGCGAAAACACTTGACAACCTCCTAGAAGCAGCTTTTCTTGCCACCAGACCTTTCTCCATCAATTAGGAATCTGATGCCGTCACTAAACACATTCCTTAAATTGTATCCATTTGTTGAGTGTTTTTTTTTTGTGTCTAATCCGCATATATATCACCATTGCCCTTGATTTTCTTGACTGTATATCTCTTATATGTCAACATATACACGTGTGATTTAGTTTACGAAGATTTTTCAATACCGAGAACCTCGATCAGAGAGTAAAAAAGGCGTAAGGTTCTCAATGGTGTAAAATTAAAATGGGATATACCGGGCTAGGATTTGAGTTACTGGAACAAGGGCCAAACCAACCACCCAAGAATGGAATCGTCGAGCGAAAACACTTGACAACCTCCTAAAATCAGCTTTTCTTACCACCGGACCTTTCTCCATCAATTAGTAATCTGATGCCGTCACTAAACACATTCCTTAAATTGTAGCCATTTGTTGAGTGTTTTTTTTTGTGTCTAATCCGCATATATCTCACCATTGCCCTTGATTTTCTTGACTGTATATCTTTTAAATATCAACATATACACGTGTGATTTAGTTTACGAAGATTTTCAATGCCGAGAACCTCGATCAGAGTGTAAAAAAGGCGTAAGGTTCTCAATGGTGTAAAATTAAAATGGGATATACCGGGCTAGGATTCGAGTTAACGGAACAAGGGCCAAACCAACCACCCAAGAATGGAATCGTCGAGCGAAAACACTTGACAACCTCCTAGAAGCAGCTTTTCTTGCCACCAGACATTTCTCCATCAATTAGGAATCTGATGCTGTCACTAAACACATTCCTTAAATTGTAGCCATTTGTTGAGTGTTTTTTTTTTGTCTAATCCGCATATATATCACCATTGCCCTGGATTTTCTTGACTGTATATCTCTTAAATATCAACATATACATGTGTGATTTAGTTTACGAAGATTTTTCAATGCCAAGAACCTCGATCAGAGAGTAAAAATGGCGTAAGGTTCACAATGGTGTAAAATTAAAATGGGATATACCGGGATAGGATTCGAGTTACAGGAACAAGGGCCAAACCAACCACCCAAGAATGGAATCGTCGAGCGAAAACACTTGACAACCTCCTAGAAGCAGCTTTTCTTGCCACCAGACCTTTCTCCATCAATTAGGAATCTGATGCCGTCACTAAACACATTCCTTAAATTGTAGCCATTTGTTGAGTGTTTTTTTTTTGTGTCTAATCCGCATATATATCACCATTGCCCTTGATTTTCTTGACTGTATATCTCTTAAATGTCAACATATACACGTGTGATTTAGTTTACGAAGATTTTTCAATACCGAGAACCTCGATCATAGAGTAAAAAAGGCGTAAGGTTCTCAATGGTGTAAAATTAAAATGGGATATACCGGGCTAGGATTCGAGTTACTGGAACAAGGGCCAAACCAACCACCCAAGAATGGAATCGTCGAGCGAAAACACTTGACAACCTCCTAAAATCAGCTTTTCTTACCACCAGACCTTTCTCCATTAATTAGTAATCTGATGCCGTCACTAAACACATTCCTTAAATTGTAGCCATTTGTTAAGTGTTTTTTTTTTGTGTCTAATCCGCATATATCTCACCATTGCCCTTGATTTTCTTGACTGTATATCTTTTAAATATCAACATATACACGTGTGATTTAGTTTACGAAGATTTTTCAATGCCGAGAACCTCGATCAGAGAGTAAAAAAGGCGTAAGGTTCTCAATGGTGTAAAATTAAAATGGGATATACCGGGCTAGGATTCGAGTTACAGGAACAAGGGCCAAACCAACCACCCAAGAATGGAATCGTCGAGCGAAAACACTTGACAACCTCCTAGAAGCAGCTTTTCTTGCCACCAGACCTTTCTCCATCAATTAGGAATCTGATGCCGTCACTAAACACATTCCTTAAATTGTAGCCATTTGTTGAGTGTTTTTTTTTTTTGTGTCTAATCCGCATATATATCACCATTGCCCTTGATTTTCTTGACTGTATATCTCTTAAATGTCAACATATACACGTGTGATTTAGTTTACGAAGATTTTTCAATTCCGAGAACCTCGATCAGAGAGTAAAAAAGGCGTAAGGTTCTCAATGGTGTATAATTAAAATGGGATATACCGGGCTAGGATTCGAGTTACTGGAACAAGGGCCAAACCAACCACCCAAGAATGGAATAGTCGAGCGAAAACACTTGACAACCTCCTAAAATCAGCTTTTCTTACCACCAGACCTTTCTCCATCAATTAGTAATCTGATGCCGTCACTAAACACATTCCTTAAATTGTAGCCATTTGTTGAGTGTTTTTTTTTTGTGTCTACTCCGCATATATCTCACCATTGCCCTTGATTTTCTAGACTGTATATCTTTTAAATATCAACATATACACGTGTGATTTAGTTTACGAAGATTTTCAATGCCGAGAACCTCGATCAGAGTGTAAAAAAGGCGTAAGGTTCTCAATGGTGTAAAATTAAAATGGGATATACCGGGCTAGGATTCGAGTTAACGGAACAAGGGCCAAACCAACCACCCAAGAATGGAATCGTCGAGCGAAAACACTTGACAACCTCCTAGAAGCAGCTTTTCTTGCCACCAGACCTTTCTCCATCAATTAGGAATCTGATGCCGTCACTAAACACATTCCTTAAATTGTAGCCATTTGTTGAGTGTTTTTTTTTGTCTAATCCGCATATATATCACCATTGCCCTGGATTTTCTTGACTGTATATCTCTTAAATATCAACATATACATGTGTGATTTAGTTTACGAAGATTTTTCAATGCCAAGAACCACGATCAGAGAGTAAAAAAGGCGTAAGATTCTCAATGGTGTAAAATTAAAATGGGATATACCGGGCTAGGATTCGAGTTACAGGAACAAGGGCCAAACCAACCACCAAAGAATGGAATCGTCGAGCGAAAACACTTGAAAACCTCCTAGAAGCAGCTTTTCTTGCCACCAGACCTTTCTCCATCAATTAGGAATCTGATGCCGTCACTAAACACATTTCTTAAATTGTAGCCATTTGTTGAGTGTTTTGTTTTTTTTGTCTAATCCGCATATATATCACCATTGCCCTTGATTTTCTTGACTGTATATCTTTTAAATATCAACATATACACGTGTGATTTAGTTTACGAAGATTTTTCAATGCCGAGAACCTCGATCAGAGAGAAAAAAAGGCGTAAGGTTCTCAATGGTGTAAAATTAAAATGGGATATACCGGGCTAGGATTCGAGTTACAGGAACAAGGGCCAAACCAACCACCCAAGAATGGAATCGTCAAGCGAAAACACTTGACAACCTCCTAAAATCAACTTTTCTTACCACCAGACCTTTCTCCATCAATTAGAAATCTGATGCCGTCACTAAACACATTCCTTAAATTGTAGCCATTTGTTGAGTGTTTTTTTTTTTTTGTGTCTAATCCGCATATATATCACCATTGCCCTTGATTTTCTTGACTGTATGTCTCTTAAATGTCAACATATACACGTGTGATTTAGTTTACGAAGAGTTTTCAATGCCGAGAACCTCGATCAGAGAGTAAAAAAGGCGTAAGGTTCTCAATGGTGTAAAATTAAAATGGGATATACCGGGCTAGGATTCGAGTTACTGGAACAAGGGCCAAACCAACCACCCAAGAATGGAATCGTCGAGCGAAAACACTTGACAACCTCCTAAAATCAGCTTTTCTTACCACCAGACCTTTCTCCATCAATTAGTAATCTGATGCCCTCACTAAACACATTCCTTAAATTGTAGCCATTTGTTGAGTGTTTTTTTTTTTTGTGTCTAATCCGCATATATCTCACCATTGCCATTGATTTTCTTGACTGTATATCTTTTAAATATCAACATATACACGTGTGATTTAGTTTACGAAGATTTTTCAATGCCGAGAACCTCGATCAGAGAGTAAAAAAGACGTAAGGTTCTCAATGGTGTAAAATTAAAATGGGATATACCGGGCTAGGATTCGAGTTAACGGAACAAGGGCCAAACCAACCACCCAAGAATGGAATCGTCGAGCGAAAACACTTTACAACCTCCGAGAAGCAGCTTTTCTTGCCACCAGACCTTTCTCCATCAATTAGGAATCTGATGCCGTCACTAAACACATTCCTTAAATTGTAGCCATTTGTTGAGTGTTTTTTTTTGTCTAATCCGCATATATATCACCATTGCCCTGGATTTTCTTGACTGTATATCTCTTAAATATCAACATATACATGTGTGATTTAGTTTACGAAGATTTTTCAATGCCAAGAACCACGATCAGAGAGTAAAAAAGGCGTAAAATTCTCAATGGTGTAAAATTAAAATGGGATATACCGGGTTAGGATTCGAGTTACAGGAACAAGGGGCAAACCAACCACCCAAGAATGGAATCGTCGAGCGAAAACACTTGACAACCTCCTAGAAGCAGCTTTTCTTGCCACCAGACCTTTCTCCATCAATTAGGAATCTGATGCCGTCACTAAACACATTTCTAAAATTGTAGCCATTTGTTGAGTGTTTTGTTTTTTTTTTGTCTAATCCGCATATATATCACCATTGCCCTTGATTTTCTTGACTGTATATCTCTTAAATATCAACATATACACGTGTGATTTAGTTTACGAAGATTTTTCAATTCCGAGAACCTCGATCAGAGAGAAAAAAAGGCGTAAGGTTCTCAATGGTGTAAAATTAAAATGGGATATACCGGGCTAGGATTCGGGTTACAGGAACAAGGGCCAAACCAACCACCCAAGAATGGAATCGTCAAGCGAAAACACTTGACAACCTCCTAAAATCAGCTTTTCTTACCACCAGACCTTTCTCCATAAATTAGAAATCTGATGCCGTCACTAAACACATTCCTTAAATTGTAGCCATTTGTTGAGTGTGTTTTTTTTTTTGTGTCTAATCCGCATATATATCACCATTGCCCTTGATTTTCTTGACTGTATATCTTTTAAATATCAACATATACACGTGTGATTTAGTTTACAAAGATTTTTCAATGCCGAGAACCTCGATCAGAGAGTAAAAAAGGCGTAAGGTTCTCAATGGTGTAAAATTCAAATGGGATATACCTGGCTAGGATTCGAGTTACAGGAACAAGGGCCAAACCAACCACCCAAGAATGGAATCTTCGAGCGAAAACACTTGACAACCTCCTAGAAGCAGCTTTTCTTGCCACCAGACCTTTCTCCATCAATTAGGAATCTGATGCCGTCACTAAACACATTCCTTAAATTGTAGCCATTTGTTGAGTGTTTTTTTTTTGTCTAATCCGCATATATATCACCATTGCCCTGGATTTTCTTGACTGTATATCTCTTAAATATCAACATATACATGTGTGATTTAGTTTACGAAGATTTTTCAATGCCAAGAACCTCGATCAGAGAGTAAAAAAGGCGTAAGGTTCACAATGGTGTAAAATTAAAATGGGATATACCGGGTTAGGATTCGAGTTACAGGAACAAGGGCCAAACCAACCACCCAAGAATGGAATCGTCGAGCGAAAACACTTGACAACCTCCTAGAAGCAGCTTTTCTTGCCACCAGACCTTTCTCCATCAATTAGGAATCTGATGTCGTCACTAAACACATTCCTTAAATTTTAGCCATTTGTTGAGTGTTTTTTTTTTTGTGTCTAATCCGCATATATATCACCATTGCCCTTGATTTTCTTGACTGTATATCTCTTAAATGTCAACATATACACGTGTGATTTAGTTTACGAAGATTTTTCAATACCGAAAACCTCGATCATAGAGTAAAAAAGGCGTAAGGTTCTCAATGGTGTAAAATTAGAATGGGATATACCGGGCTAGGATTCGAGTTACTGGAACAAGGGCCAAACCAACCACCCAAGAATGGAATCGTCGAGCGAAAACACTTGACAACCTCCTAAAATCAGCTTTTCTTACCACCAGACCTTTCTCCATCAATTAGTAATCTGATGCCGTCACTAAACACATTCCTTAAATTGTAGCCATTTGTTGTGTGTTTTTTTTTGTGTCTAATACGCATATATCTCACCATTGCCCTTGATTTTCTTGACTGTATATCTTTTAAATATCAACATATACACGTGTGATTTAGTTTACGAAGATTTTTCAATGCCGAGAACCTCGATCAGAGAGTAAAAAAGGCGTAAGGTTCTCAATGGTGTAAAATTAAAATGGGATATACCGGGCTAGGATTCGAGTTACAGGAACAAGGGCCAAACCAACCACCCAAGAATGGAATCGTCGAGCGAAAACACTTGACAACCTCCTAGAAGCAGCTTTTCTTGCCACCAGACCTTTCTCCATCAATTAGGAATCTGATGCCGTCACTAAACACATTCCTTAAATCGTAGCCATTTGTTGAGTGTTTTTTTTTGTGTCTAATCCGCATATATATCACCATTACCCTTGATTTTCTTGACTGTATATCTCTTAAATGTCAACATATACACGTGTGATTTAGTTTACGAAGATTTTTCGATACCGAGAACCTCGATCAGAGAGTAAAAAAGGCGTAAGGTTCTCAATGGTGTAAAATTAAAATGGGATATACCGGGCTAGGATTCGAGTTACTGGAACAAGGGCCAAACCAACCACCCAAGAATGGAATCGTCGAGCGAAAACACTTGACAACCTCCTAAAATCAGCTTTTCTTACCACCAGACCTTTCTCCATCAATTAGTAATCTGATGCCGTCACTAAACACATTCCTTAAATTGTAGCCATTTGTTGAGTGTTTTTTTTTGTGTCTAATCCGCATATATCTCACCATTGCCCTTGATTTTCTTGACTGTATATCTTTTAAATATCAACATATACACGTGTGATTTAGTTTACGAAGATTTTCAATGCCGAGAACTTCGATCAGAGAGTAAAAAAGGCGTAAGGTTCTCAATGGTGTAAAATTAAAATGGGATATACCGGGCTAGGATTCGAGTTAACGGAACAAGGGCCAAACCAACCACCCAAGAATGGAATCGTCGAGCGAAAACACTTGACAACCTCCTAGAAGCAGCTTTTCTTGCCACCAGACCTTTCTCCATCAATTAGGAATCTGATGCCGTCACTAAACACATTCCTTAAATTGTAGCCATTTGTTGAGTGTTTTTTTTGTCTAATCCGCATATATATCACCATTGCCCTGGATTTTCTTGACTGTATATCTCTTAAATATCAACATATACATGTGTGATTTAGTTTACGAAGGTTTTTCAATGCCAAGAACCACGATCAGAGAGTAAAAAAGGCGTAAGATTCTCAATGGTGTAAAATTAAAATGGGATATACCGGGCTAGGATTCGAGTTACAGGAACAAGGGCCAAACCAACCACCAAAGAATGGAATCGTCGAGCGAAAACACTTGAAAACCTCCTAGAAGCAGCTTTTCTTGCCACCAAACCTTTCTCCATCAATTAGGAATCTGATGCCGTCACTAAACACATTTCTTAAATTGTAGCCATTTGTTGAGTGTTTTGTTTTTTTTGTCTAATCCGCATATATATCACCATTGCCCTTGATTTTCTTGACTGTATATCTTTTAAATATCAACATATACACGTGTGATTTAGTTTACGAAGATTTTTCAATGCCGAGAACCTCGATCAGAGAGAAAAAAAGGCGTAAGGTTCTCAATGGTGTAAAATTAAAATGGGATATACCGGGCTAGGATTCGAGTTACAGGAACAAGGGCCAAACCAACCACCCAAGAATGGAATCGTCAAGCGAAAACACTTGACAACCTCCTAAAATCAGCTTTTCTTACCACCAGACCTTTCTCCATCAATTGGAAATCTGATGCCGTCACTAAACACATTCCTTAAATTGTAGCCATTTGTTGAGTGTTTTTTTTTTGTGTCTAATCCGCATATATATCACCATTGCCCTTGATTTTCTTGACTGTATATCTTTTAAATATCAACATATACACGTGTGATTTAGTTTACAAAGATTTTTCAATGCCGAGAACCTCGATCAGAGAGTAAAAAAGGCGTAAGGTTCTCAATGGTGTAAAATTCAAATGGGATATACCGGGCTGGGATTCGAGTTACAGGAACAAGGGCCAAACCAACCACCCAAGAATGGAATCGTCGAGCGAAAACACTTGACAACCTCCTAGAAGCAGCTTTTCTTGCCACCAGACCTTTCTCCATCAATTAGGAATCTGATGCCGTCACTAAACACATTCCTTAAATTGTAGCCATTTGTTGAGTGTTTTTTTTTGTGTCTAATCCGCATATATATCACCATTGCCCTGGATTTTCTTGACTGTATATCTCTTAAATATCAACATATACATGTGTGATTTAGTTTACGAAGATTTTTCAATGCCAAGAACCTCGATCAGAGAGTAAAAAAGGCGTAAGGTTCACAATGGTGTAAAATTAAAATGGGATATACCGGGTTAGGATTCGAGTTACAGGAACAAGGGCCAAACCAACCACCCAAGAATGGAATCGTCGAGCGAAAACACTTGACAACCTCCTAGAAGCAGCTTTTCTTGCCACCAGACCTTTCTCCATCAATTAGGAATCTGATGCCGTCACTAAACACATTCCTTAAATTGTAGCCATTTGTTGAGTGTTTTTTTTTGTGTCTAATTCGCATATATATCACCATTGCCCTTGATTTTCTTGACTGTATATCTCTTAAATGTCAACATATACACGTGTGATTTAGTTTACGAAGATTTTTCAATACCGAGAACCTCGATCAGAGAGTAAAAAAGGCGTAAGGTTCTCAATGGTGTAAAATTAAAATGGGATATACCGGGCTAGGATTCGAGTTACTGGAACAAGGGCCAAACCAACCACCCAAGAATGGAATCGTCGAGCGAAAACACTTGACAACCTCCTAAAATCAGCTTTTCTTACCACCAGACCTTTCTCCATCAATTAGTAATCTGATGCCGTCACTAAACACATTCCTTAAATTGTAGCCATTTGTTGAGTGTTTTTTTTTTTGTGTCTAATCCGCATATATCTCACCATTGCCCTTGATTTTCTTGACTGTATATCTTTTAAATATCAACATATACACGTGTGATTTAGTTTACGAAGATTTTCAATGCCGAGAACCTCGATCAGAGAGTAAAAAAGGCGTAAGGTTCTCAATGGTGTAAAATTAAAATGGGATATACCGGGCTAGGATTCGAGTTAACGGAACAAGGGCCAAACCAACCACCCAAGAATGGAATCGTCGAGCGAAAACACTTGACAACCTCCTAGAAGCAGCTTTTCTTGCCAACAGACCTTTCTCCATCAATTAGGAATCTGATGCCGTCACTAAACACATTCCTTAAATTGTAGCCATTTGTTGAGTGTTTTTTTTTTGTCTAATCCGCATATATATCACCATTGCCCTGGATTTTCTTGCCTGTATATCTCTTAAATATCAACATATACATGTGTGATTTAGTTTACGAAGATTTTTCAATGCCAAGAACCACGATCAGAGAGTAAAAAAGGCGTAAGATTCTCAATGGTGTAAAATTAAAATGGGATATACCGGGCTAGGATTCGAGTTACAGGAACAAGGGCCAAACCAACCACCAAAGAATGGAATCGTCGATCGAAAACACTTGAAAACCTCCTAGAAGCAGCTTTTCTTGCCACCAGACCTTTCTCCATCAATTAGGAATCTGATGCCGTCACTAAACACATTTCTTAAATTGTAGCCATTTGTTGAGTGTTTTGTTTTTTTTGTCTAATCCGCATATATATCACCATTGCCCTTGATTTTCTTGACTGTATATCTTTTAAATATCAACATATACACGTGTGATTTAGTTTACGAAGATTTTTCAATGCCGAGAACCTCGATCAGAGAGAAAAAAAGGCGTAAGGTTCTCAATGGTGTAAAATTAAAATGGGATATACCGGGCTAGGATTCGAGTTACAGGAACAAGGGCCAAACCAACCACCCAAGAATGGAATCGTCAAGTGAAAACACTTGACAACCTCCTAAAATCAACTTTTCTTACCACCAGACCTTTCTCCATCAATTAGAAATCTGATGCCGTCACTAAACACATTCCTTAAATTGTAGCCATTTGTTGAGTGTTTTTTTTTTGTGTCTAATCCGCATATATATCACCATTGCCCTTGATTTTCTTGACTGTATATCTTTTAAATATCAACATATACACGTGTGATTTAGTTTACAAAGATTTTTCAATGCCGAGAACCTCGATCAGAGAGTAAAAAAGGCGTAAGGTTCTCAATGGTGTAAAATTCAAATGGGATATACCGGGCTAGGATTCGAGTTACAGGAACAAGGGCCAAACCAACCACCCAAGAATGGAATCGTCGAGCGAAAACACTTGACAACCTCCTAGAAGCAGCTTTTCTTGCCACCAGACCTTTCTCCATCAATTAGGAATCTGATGCCGTCACTAAACACATTCCTTAAATTGTAGCCATTTGTTGAGTGTTTTTTTTGTCTAATCCGCATATATATCATCATTGCCCTGGATTTTCTTGACTGTATATCTCTTAAATATCAACATATACATGTGTGATTTAGTTTACGAAGATTTTTCAATGCCAAGAACCTCGATCAGAGAGTAAAAAAGGCGTAAGGTTCACAATGGTGTAAAATTAAAATGGGATATACCGGGTTAGGATTCGAGTTACAGGAACAAGGGCCAAACCAACCACCCAAGAATGGAATCGTCGAGCGAAAACACTTGACAACCTCCTAGAAGCAGCTTTTCTTGCCACCAGACCTTTCTCCATCAATTAGGAATCTGATGCCGTCACTAAACACATTCCTTAAATTGTAGCCATTTGTTGAGTGTTTTTTTTTTGTCTAATCCGCATATATATCACCATTGCCCTGGATTTTCTTGACTGTATATCTCTTAAATATCAACATATACATGTGTGATTTAGTTTACGAAGATTTTTCAATGCCAAGAACCTCGATCAGAGAGTAAAAAAGGCGTAAGGTTCACAATGGTGTAAAATTAAAATGGGATATACCGGGTTAGGATTCGAGTTACAGGAACAAGGGCCAAACCAACCACCCAAGAATGGAATCGTCGAGCGAAAACACTTGACAACCTCCTAGAAGCAGCTTTTCTTGCCACCAGACCTGTTTCCATCAATTAGGAATCTGATGCCGTCACTAAACACATTCCTTAAATTGTAGCCATTTGTTGAGTGTTTTTTTTTGTGTCTAATCCGCATATATATCACCATTGCCCTTGATTTTCTTGACTGTATATCTCTTAAATGTCAACATATACACGTGTGATTTAGTTTACGAAGATTTTTCAATACCGAGAACCTCGATCAGAGAGTAAAAAAGGCGTAAGGTTCTCAATGGTGTAAAATTAAAATGGGATATACCGGGCTAGGATTCGAGTTACAGGAACAAGGGCCAAACCAACCACCCAAGAATGGAATCGTCGAGCGAAAACACTTGACAACCTCCTAAAATCAGCTTTTCTTACCACCAGACCTTTCTCCATCAATTAGTAATCTGATGCCGTCACTAAACACATTCCTTAAATTGTAGCCATTTGTTGAGTGTTTTTTTTTTGTGTCTAATCCGCATATATCTCACCATTGCCCTTGATTTTCTTGACTGTATATCTTTTAAATATCAACATATACACGTGTGATTTAGTTTACGAAGATTTTTCAATGCCGAGAACCTCGATCAGAGAGTAAAAAAGGCGTAAGGTTCTCAATGGTGTAAAATTAAAATGGGATATACCGGGCTAGGATTCGAGTTACAGGAACAAGGGCCAAACCAACCACCCAAGAATGGAATCGTCGAGCGAAAACACTTGACAACCTCCTAGAATCAGCTTTTCTTGCCACCACACCTTTCTCCATCAATTAGGAATCTGATGCCGTCACTAAACACATTCCTTAAATTGTAGCCATTTGTTGAGTGTTTTTTTTTTGTGTCTAATCCGCATATATATCACCATTGCCCTTGATTTTCTTGACTGTATATCTCTTAAATGTCAACATATACACGTGTGATTTAGTTTACGAAGATTTTTCAATACCGAGAACCTCGATCAGAGAGTAAAAAGGCGTAAGGTTCTCAATGGTGTAAAATTAAAATGGGATATACCGGGCTAGGATTCGAGTTACTGGAACAAGGGCCAAACCAACCACCCAAGAATGGAATCGTCGAGCGAAAACACTTGACAACCTCCTAAAATCAGCTTTTCTTACCACCAGACCTTTCTCCATCAATTAGTAATCTGATGCCGTCACTAAACACATTCCTTAAATTGTAGCCATTTGTTGAGTGTTTTTTTTTTGGTGTCTAATCCGCATATATATCACCATTGCCCTTGATTTTCTTGACTGTATATCTCTTAAATGTCAACATATACACGTGTGATTTAGTTTACGAAGATTTTTCAATGCCGAGAACCTCGATCAGAGAGTAAAAAAGGCGTAAGGTTCTCAATGGTGTAAAATTAAAATGGGATATACCGGGCTAGGATTCGAGTTACTGGAACAAGGGCCAAACCAACCACCCAAGAATGGAATCGTCGAGCGAAAACACTTGACAACCTCCTAAAATCAGCTTTTCTTACCACCAGACCTTTCTCCATCAATTAGTAATCTGATGCCGTCACTAAACACATTCCTTAAATTGTAGCCATTTGTTGAGTGTTTTTTTTTGTGTCTAATCCGCATATATCTCACCATTGCCCTTGATTTTCTTGACTGTATATCTTTTAAATATCAACATATACACGTGTGATTTAGTTTACGAAGATTTTTCAATGCCGAGAACCTCGATCAGAGAGTAAAAAAGGCGTAAGGTTCTCAATGGTGTAAAATTAAAATGGGATATACCGGGCTAGGATTCGAGTTACAGGAACAAGGGCCAAACCAACCACCCAAGAATGGAATCGTCGAGCGAAAACACTTGACAACCTCCTAGAAGCAGCTTTTCTTGCCACCAGACCTTTCTCCATCAATTAGGAATCTGATGCCGTCACTAAACACATTCCTTAAATTGTAGCCATTTGTTGAGTGTTTTTTTTTTGTCTAATCCGCATATATATCACCATTGCCCTGGATTTTCTTGACTGTATATCTCTTAAATATCAACATATACATGTGTGATTTAGTTTACGAAGATTTTTCAATGCCAAGAACCTCGATCAGAGAGTAAAAAAGGCGTAAGGTTCACAATGGTGTAAAATTAAAATGGGATATACCGGGTTAGGATTCGAGTTACAGGAACAAGGGCCAAACCAACCACCCAAGAATGGAATCGTCGAGCGAAAACACTTGACAACCTCCTAGAAGCAGCTTTTCTTGCCACCAGACCTGTTTCCATCAATTAGGAATCTGATGCCGTCACTAAACACATTCCTTAAATTGTAGCCATTTGTTGAGTGTTTTTTTTTGTGTCTAATCCGCATATATATCACCATTGCCCTTGATTTTCTTGACTGTATATCTCTTAAATGTCAACATATACACGTGTGATTTAGTTTACGAAGATTTTTCAATACCGAGAACCTCGATCAGAGAGTAAAAAAGGCGTAAGGTTCTCAATGGTGTAAAATTAAAATGGGATATACCGGGCTAGGATTCGAGTTACAGGAACAAGGGCCAAACCAACCACCCAAGAATGGAATCGTCGAGCGAAAACACTTGACAACCTCCTAAAATCAGCTTTTCTTACCACCAGACCTTTCTCCATCAATTAGTAATCTGATGCCGTCACTAAACACATTCCTTAAATTGTAGCCATTTGTTGAGTGTTTTTTTTTTGTGTCTAATCCGCATATATCTCACCATTGCCCTTGATTTTCTTGACTGTATATCTTTTAAATATCAACATATACACGTGTGATTTAGTTTACGAAGATTTTTCAATGCCGAGAACCTCGATCAGAGAGTAAAAAAGGCGTAAGGTTCTCAATGGTGTAAAATTAAAATGGGATATACCGGGCTAGGATTCGAGTTACAGGAACAAGGGCCAAACCAACCACCCAAGAATGGAATCGTCGAGCGAAAACACTTGACAACCTCCTAGAATCAGCTTTTCTTGCCACCACACCTTTCTCCATCAATTAGGAATCTGATGCCGTCACTAAACACATTCCTTAAATTGTAGCCATTTGTTGAGTGTTTTTTTTTTGTGTCTAATCCGCATATATATCACCATTGCCCTTGATTTTCTTGACTGTATATCTCTTAAATGTCAACATATACACGTGTGATTTAGTTTACGAAGATTTTTCAATACCGAGAACCTCGATCAGAGAGTAAAAAGGCGTAAGGTTCTCAATGGTGTAAAATTAAAATGGGATATACCGGGCTAGGATTCGAGTTACTGGAACAAGGGCCAAACCAACCACCCAAGAATGGAATCGTCGAGCGAAAACACTTGACAACCTCCTAAAATCAGCTTTTCTTACCACCAGACCTTTCTCCATCAATTAGTAATCTGATGCCGTCACTAAACACATTCCTTAAATTGTAGCCATTTGTTGAGTGTTTTTTTTTTGGTGTCTAATCCGCATATATATCACCATTGCCCTTGATTTTCTTGACTGTATATCTCTTAAATGTCAACATATACACGTGTGATTTAGTTTACGAAGATTTTTCAATGCCGAGAACCTCGATCAGAGAGTAAAAAAGGCGTAAGGTTCTCAATGGTGTAAAATTAAAATGGGATATACCGGGCTAGGATTCGAGTTACTGGAACAAGGGCCAAACCAACCACCCAAGAATGGAATCGTCGAGCGAAAACACTTGACAACCTCCTAAAATCAGCTTTTCTTACCACCAGACCTTTCTCCATCAATTAGTAATCTGATGCCGTCACTAAACACATTCCTTAAATTGTAGCCATTTGTTGAGTGTTTTTTTTTGTGTCTAATCCGCATATATCTCACCATTGCCCTTGATTTTCTTGACTGTATATCTTTTAAATATCAACATATACACGTGTGATTTAGTTTACGAAGATTTTTCAATGCCGAGAACCTCGATCAGAGAGTAAAAAAGGCGTAAGGTTCTCAATGGTGTAAAATTAAAATGGGATATACCGGGCTAGGATTCGAGTTACAGGAACAAGGGCCAAACCAAACACCCAAGAATGGAATCGTCGAGCGAAAACACTTGACAACCTCCTAGAAGCAGCTTTTCTTGCCACCAGACCTTTCTCCATCAATTAGGAATCTGATGCCGTCACTAAACACATTCCTTAAATTGTAGCCATTTGTTGAGTGTTTTTTTTTTGTGTCTAATCCGCATATATATCACCATTGCCCTTGATTTTCTTGACTGTATATCTCTTAAATGTCAACATATACACGTGTGATTTAGTTTACGAAGATTTTTCAATACCGAGAACCTCGACCAGAGAGTAAAAAAGGCGTAAGGTTCTCAATGGTGTAAAATTAAAATGGGATATACCGGGCTAGGATTCGAGTTACTGGAACAAGGGCCAAACCAACCACCCAAGAATGGAATCGTCGAGCGAAAACACTTGACAACCTCCTAAAATCAGCTTTTCTTACCACCAGACCTTTCTCCATCAATTAGTAATCTGATGCCGTCACTAAACACATTCCTTAAATTGTAGCCATTTGTTGAGTGTTTTTTTTGTGTCTAATCCGCATATATCTCACCATTGCCCTTGATTTTCTTGACTGTATATCTTTTAAATATCAACATATACACGTGTGATTTAGTTTACGAAGATTTTTCAATGCCGAGAACCTCGATCAGAGAGTAAAAAAGGCGTAAGGTTCTCAATGGTGTAAAATTAAAATGGGATATACCGGGCTAGGATTCGAGTTACAGGAACAAGGGCCAAACCAAACACCCAAGAATGGAATCGTCGAGCGAAAACACTTGACAACCTCCTAGAAGCAGCTTTTCTTGCCACCAGACCTTTCTCCATCAATTAGGAATCTGATGCCGTCACTAAACACATTCCTTAAATTGTAGCCATTTGTTGAGTGTTTTTTTTTTGTGTCTAATCCGCATATATATCACCATTGCCCTTGATTTTCTTGACTGTATATCTCTTAAATGTCAACATATACACGTGTGATTTAGTTTACGAAGATTTTTCAATACCGAGAACCTCGATCAGAGAGTAAAAAAGGCGTAAGGTTCTCAATGGTGTAAAATTAAAATGGGATATACCGGGCTAGGATTCGAGTTACTGGAACAAGGGCCAAACCAACCACCCAAGAATGGAATCGTCGAGCGAAAACACTTGACAACCTCCTAAAATCAGCTTTTCTTACCACCAGACCTTTCTCCATCAATTAGTAATCTGATGCCGTCACTAAACACATTCCTTAAATTGTAGCCATTTGTTGAGTGTTTTTTTTTGTGTCTAATCCGCATATATCTCACCATTGCCCTTGATTTTCTTGACTGTATATCTTTTAAATATCAACATATACACGTGTGATTTAGTTTACGAAGATTTTTCAATGCCGAGAACCTCGATCAGAGAGTAAAAAAGGCGTAAGGTTCTCAATGGTGTAAAATTAAAATGGGATATACCGGGCTAGGATTCGAGTTACAGGAACAAGGGCCAAACCAAACACCCAAGAATGGAATCGTCGAGCGAAAACACTTGACAACCTCCTAGAAGCAGCTTTTCTTGCCACCAGACCTTTCTCCATCAATTAGGAATCTGATGCCGTCACTAAACACATTCCTTAAATTGTAGCCATTTGTTGAGTGTTTTTTTTTTGTGTCTAATCCGCATATATATCACCATTGCCCTTGATTTTCTTGACTGTATATCTCTTAAATGTCAACATATACACGTGTGATTTAGTTTACGAAGATTTTTCAATACCGAGAACCTCGATCAGAGAGTAAAAAAGGCGTAAGGTTCTCAATGGTGTAAAATTAAAATGGGATATACCGGGCTAGGATTCGAGTTACTGGAACAAGGGCCAAACCAACCACCCAAGAATGGAATCGTCGAGCGAAAACACTTGACAACCTCCTAAAATCAGCTTTTCTTACCACCAGACCTTTCTCCATCAATTAGTAATCTGATGCCGTCACTAAACACATTCCTTAAATTGTAGCCATTTGTTGAGTGTTTTTTTTTTGTGTCTAATCCGCATATATCTCACCATTGCCCTTGATTTTCTTGACTGTATATCTTTTAAATATCAACATATACACGTGTGATTTAGTTTACGAAGATTTTTCAATACCGAGAACCTCGATCAGAGAGTAAAAAAGGCGTAAGGTTCTCAATGGTGTAAAATTAAAATGGGATATACCGGGCTAGGATTCGAGTTACTGGAACAAGGGCCAAACCAACCACCCAAGAATGGAATCGTCGAGCGAAAACACTTGACAACCTCCTAAAATCAGCTTTTCTTACCACCAGACCTTTCTCCATCAATTAGTAATCTGATGCCGTCACTAAACACATTCCTTAAATTGTAGCCATTTGTTGAGTGTTTTTTTTGTGTCTAATCCGCATATATCTCACCATTGCCCTTGATTTTCTTGACTGTATATCTTTTAAATATCAACATATACACGTGTGATTTAGTTTACGAAGATTTTTCAATGCCGAGAACCTCGATCAGAGAGTAAAAAAGGCGTAAGGTTCTCAATGGTGTAAAATTAAAATGGGATATACCGGGCTAGGATTCGAGTTACAGGAACAAGGGCCAAACCAAACACCCAAGAATGGAATCGTCGAGCGAAAACACTTGACAACCTCCTAGAAGCAGCTTTTCTTGCCACCAGACCTTTCTCCATCAATTAGGAATCTGATGCCGTCACTAAACACATTCCTTAAATTGTAGCCATTTGTTGAGTGTTTTTTTTTTGTGTCTAATCCGCATATATATCACCATTGCCCTTGATTTTCTTGACTGTATATCTCTTAAATGTCAACATATACACGTGTGATTTAGTTTACGAAGATTTTTCAATACCGAGAACCTCGATCAGAGAGTAAAAAAGGCGTAAGGTTCTCAATGGTGTAAAATTAAAATGGGATATACCGGGCTAGGATTCGAGTTACTGGAACAAGGGCCAAACCAACCACCCAAGAATGGAATCGTCGAGCGAAAACACTTGACAACCTCCTAAAATCAGCTTTTCTTACCACCAGACCTTTCTCCATCAATTAGTAATCTGATGCCGTCACTAAACACATTCCTTAAATTGTAGCCATTTGTTGAGTGTTTTTTTTGTGTCTAATCCGCATATATCTCACCATTGCCCTTGATTTTCTTGACTGTATATCTTTTAAATATCAACATATACACGTGTGATTTAGTTTACGAAGATTTTCAATGCCGAGAACCTCGATCAGAGAGTAAAAAAGGCGTAAGGTTCTCAATGGTGTAAAATTAAAATGGGATATACCGGGCTAGGATTCGAGTTAACGGAACAAGGGCCAAACCAACCACCCAAGAATGGAATCGTCGAGCGAAAACACTTGACAACCTCCTAGAAGCAGCTTTTCTTGCCACCAGACCTTTCTCCATCAATTAGGAATCTGATGCCGTCACTAAACACATTTCTTAAATTGTAGCCATTTGTTGAGTGTTTTTTTTGTCTAATCCGCATATATATCACCATTGCCCTGGATTTTCTTAACTGTATATCTCTTAAATATCAACATATACATTTGTGATTTAGTTTATGAAGATTTTTCAATGCCAAGAACCACGATCAGAGAGTAAAAAAGGCGTAAGATTCTCAATGGTGTAAAATTAAAATGGGATATACCGGGCTAGGATTCGAGTTACAGGAACAAGGGCCAAACCAACCACCAAAGAATGGAATCGTCGAGCGAAAACACTTGAAAACCTCCTAGAAGCAGCTTTTCTTGCCACCAGACCTTTCTCCATCAATTAGGAATCTGATGCCGTCACTAAACACATTTCTTAAATTGTAGCCATTTGTTGAGTGTTTTGTTTTTTTTGTCTAATCCGCATATATATCACCATTGCCCTTGATTTTCTTGACTGTATATCTTTTAAATATCAACATATACACGTGTGATTTAGTTTACGAAGATTTTTCAATGCCGAGAACCTCGATCAGAGAGAAAAAAAGGCGTAAGGTTCTCAATGGTGTAAAATTAAAATGGGATATACCGGGCTAGGATTCGAGTTACAGGAACAAGGGCCAAACCAACCACCCAAGAATGGAATCGTCAAGCGAAAACACTTGACAACCTCCTAAAATCAGCTTTTCTTACCACCAGACCTTTCTCCATCAATTAGAAATCTGATGCCGTCACTAAACACATTCCTTAAATTGTAGCCATTTGTTGAGTGTTTTTTTTTGTGTCTAATCCGCATATATATCACCATTGCCCTTGATTTTCTTGACTGTATATTTTTTAAATATCAACATATACACGTGTGATTTAGTTTACAAAGATTTTTCAATGCCGAGAACCTCGATCAGAGAGTAAAAAAGGCGTAAGGTTCTCAATGGTGTAAAATTCAAATGGGATATACCGGGCTAGGATTCGAGTTACAGGAACAAGGGCCAAACCAACCACCCAAGAATGGAATCGTCGAGCGAAAACACTTGACAACCTCCTAGAAGCAGCTTTTCTTGCCACTAGACCTTTCTCCATCAATTAGGAATCTGATGCCGTCACTAAACACATTCCTTAAATTGTAGCCATTTGTTGAGTGTTTTTTTTTGTCTAATCCGCATATATATCACCATTGCCCTGGATTTTCTTGACTGTATATCTCTTAAATATCAACATATACATGTGTGATTTAGTTTACGAAGATTTTTCAATGCCAAGAACCTCGATCAGAGAGTAAAAAAGGCGTAAGGTTCACAATGGTGTAAAATTAAAATGGGATATACCGGGTTAGGATTCGAGTTACAGGAACAAGGGCCAAACCAACCACCCAAGAATGGAATCGTCGAGCGAAAACACTTGACAACCTCCTTGAAGCAGCTTTTCTTGCCACCAGACCTTTCTCCATCAATTAGGAATCTGATGCCGTCACTAAACACATTCCTTAAATTGTAGCCATTTGTTGAGTGTTTTTTTTTTGTGTCTAACCCGCATATATATCACCATTGCCCTTGATTTTCTTGACTGTATATCTCTTAAATGTCAACATATACACGTGTGATTTAGTTTACGAAGATTTTTCAATACCGAGAACCTCGATCATAGAGTAAAAAAGGCGTAAGGTTCTCAATGGTGTAAAATTAAAATGGGATATACCGGGCTAGGATTCGAGTTACTGGAACAAGGGCCAAACCAACCACCCAAGAATGGAATCGTCGAGCGAAAACACTTGACAACCTCCTAAAATCAGCTTTTCTTACCACCAGACCTTTCTCCATCAATTAGTAATCTGATGCCGTCACTAAACACATTCCTTAAATTGTAGCCATTTGTTGAGTGTTTTTTTTTGTGTCTAATCCGCATATATCTCACCATTGCCCTTGATTTTCTTGACTGTATATCTTTTAAATATCAACATATACACGTGTGATTTAGTTTACGAAGATTTTTCAATGCCGAGAACCTCGATCAGAGAGTAAAAAAGGCGTAAGGTTCTCAATGGTGTAAAATTAAAATGGGATATACCGGGCTAGGATTCGAGTTACAGGAACAAGGGCCAAACCAACCACCCAAGAATGGAATCGTCGAACGAAAACACTTGACAACCTCCTAGAAGCAGCTTTTCTTGCGACCAGACCTTTCTCCATCAATTAGGAATCTGATGCCGTCACTAAACACATTCCTTAAATTGTAGCCATTTGTTGTGTGTTTTTTTTTTTGTGTCTAATCCGCATATATATCACCATTGCCCTTGATTTTCTTGACTGTATATCTCTTAAATGTCAACATATACACGTGTGATTTAGTTTACGAAGATTTTTCAATACCGAGAACCTCGATCAGAGAGTAAAAAAGGCGTAAGGTTCTCAATGGTGTAAAATTAAAATGGGATATACCGGGCTAGGATTCGAGTTACTGGAACAAGGGCCAAACCAACCACCCAAGAATGGAATCGTCGAGCGAAAACACTTGACAACCTCCTAAAATCAGCTTTTCTTACCACCAGACCTTTCTCCATCAATTAGTAATCTGATGCCGTCACTAAACACATTCCTTAAATTGTAGCCATTTGTTGAGTGTTTTTTTTTGTGTCTAATCCGCATATATCTCACCATTGCCCTTGATTTTCTTGACTGTATATCTTTTAAATATCAACATATACACGTGTGATTTAGTTTACGAAGATTTTTCAATTCCGAGAACCTCGATCAGAGAGTAAAAAAGGCGTAAGGTTCTCAATGGTGTAAAATTAAAATGGGATATACCGGGCTAGGATTCGAGTTAACGGAACAAGGGCCAAACCAACCACCCAAGAATGGAATCGTCGAGCGAAAACACTTGACAACCTCCTAGAAGCAGCTTTTCTTGCCACCAGACCTTTCTCCATCAATTAGGAATCTGACGCCGTCACTAAACACATTCCTTAAATTGTAGCCATTTGTTGAGTGTTTTTTTTTGTCTAATCCGCATATATATCACCATTGCCCTGGATTTTCTTAACTGTATATCTCTTAAATATCAACATATACATGTGTGATTTAGTTTACGAAGATTTTTCAATGCCAAGAACCACGATCAGAGAGTAAAAAAGGCGTAAGATTCTCAATGGTGTAAAATTAAAATGGGATATACCGGGCTAGGATTCGAGTTACAGGAACAAGGGCCAAACCAACCACCAAAGAATGGAATCGTCGAGCGAAAACACTTGAAAACCTCCTAGAAGCAGCTTTTCTTGCCACCAGACCTTTCTCCATCAATTAGGAATCTGATGCCGTCACTAAACACATTTCTTAAATTGTAGCCATTTGTTGAGTGTTTTGTTTTTTTTGTCTAATCCGCATATATATCACCATTGCCCTTGATTTTCTTGACTGTATATCTTTTAAATATCAACATATACACGTGTGATTTAGTTTACGAAGATTTTTCAATGCCGAGAACCTCGATCAGAGAGAAAAAAAGGCGTAAGGTTCTCAATGGTGTAAAATTAAAATGGGATATACCGGGCTAGGATTCGAGTTACAGGAACAAGGGCCAAACCAACCACCCAAGAATGGAATCGTCAAGCGAAAACACTTGACAACCTCCTAAAATCAGCTTTTCTTACCACCAGACCTTTCTCCATCAATTAGAAATCTGATGCCGTCACTAAACACATTCCTTAAATTGTAGCCATTTGTTGAGTGTTTTTTTTTGTGTCTAATCCGCATATATATCACCATTGCCCTTGATTTTCTTGACTGTATATCTTTTAAATATCAACAGATACACGTGTGATTTAGTTTACAAAGATTTTTCAATGCCGAGAACCTCGATCAGAGAGTAAAAAAGGCGTAAGGTTCTCAATGGTGTAAAATTCAAATGGGATATACCGGGCTAGGATTCGAGTTACAGGAACAAGGGCCAAACCAACCACCCAAGAATGGAATAGTCGAGCGAAAACACTTGACAACCTCCTAGAAGCAGCTTTTCTTGCCACCAGACCTTTCTCCATCAATTAGGAATCTGATGCCGTCACTAAACACATTCCTTAAATTGTAGCCATTTGTTGAGTGTTTTTTTTTTTGTCGAATCCGCATATATATCACCATTGCCCTGGATTTTCTTGACTGTATATCTCTTAAATATCAACATATACATGTGTGATTTAGTTTACGAAGATTTTTCAATGCCAAGAACCTCGATCAGAGAGTAAAAAAGGCGTAAGGTTCACAATGGTGTAAAATTAAAATGGGATATACCGGGCTAGGATTCGAGTTACAGGAACAAGGGCCAAACCAACCACCCAAGAATGGAATCGTCGAGCGAAAACACTTGACAACCTCCTAGAAGCAGCTTTTCTTGCCACCAGACGTTTCTCCATCAATTAGGAATCTGATGCCGTCACTAAACACATTCCTTAAATTGTAGCCATTTGTTGAGTGTTTTTTTTTTGTGTCTAATCCGCATATATATCACCATTGCCCTTGATTTTCTTGACTGTATATCTCTTAAATGTCAACATATACACGTGTGATTTAGTTTACGAAGATTTTTCAATACCGAGAACCTCGATCAGAGAGTAAAAAATGCGTAAGGTTCTCAATGGTGTAAAATTAAAATCGGATATACCGGGCTAGGATTCGAGTTACTGGAACAAGGGCCAAACCAACCACCCAAGAATGGAATCGTCGAGCGAAAACACTTGACAACCTCCTAAAATCAGCTTTTCTTACCACCAGACCTTTCTCCATCAATTAGTAATCTTACGCCGTCACTAAACACATTCCTTAAATTGTAGCCATTTGTAGAGTGTTTTTTTTTTGTCTAATCCGCATATATCTCACCATTGCCCTTGATTTTCTTGACTGTATATCTTTTAAATATCAACATATACACGTGTGATTTAGTTTACGAAGATTTTTCAATTCCGAGAACCTCGATCAGAGAGTAAAAAAGGGGTAAGGTTCTCAATGGTGTAAAATTAAAATGGGATATACCGGGCTAGGATTCGAGTTACAGGAACAAGGGCCAAACCAACCACCCAAGAATGGAATCGTCGAGCGAATACTCTTGACAACCTCCTAGAAGCAGCTTTTCTTGCCAACAGACCTTTCTCCATCTATTAGAAATCTGATGTCGTCACTAAACACATTCCTTAAATTGTAGCCATTTGTTGAGTGTTTTTTTTGGTGTCTAATCCGCATATATATCACCATTGCCCTTGATTTTCTTGACTGTATATCTCTTAAATGTTAACATATACACGTGTGATTTAGTTTACGAAGATTTTTCAATGCCGAGAACCTCGATCAGAGAGTAAAAAAGGCGTAAGGTTTTCAATGGTGTAAAATTAAAATGGGATATACCGGGCTAGGATTCGAGTTACAGGAACAAGGGCCAAACCAACCACCCAAGAATGGAATCGTCGAGCGAAAACACTTGACAACCTCCTAGAAGCAGCTTTTCTTGCCACCAGACCTTTCTCCATCAATTAGGAATCTGATGCCGTCACTAAACACATTCCTTAAATTGTATCCATTTGTTGAGTGTTTTTTTTTGTCTAATCCGCATATATATCACCATTGCCCTAGATTTTCTTGACTGTATATCTCTTAAATATCAACATATACACGTGTGATTTAATTTACGAAGATTTTTCAATGCCGAGAACCTCGATCAGAGAGTAAAAAAGGCGTAAGGTTCACAATGGTGTAAAATTAAAACGGGATATACCGGGCTAGAATTCGAGTTAACGGAACAAGGGCCAAACCAACCACCCAAGAATGGTATCGTCGAGCAAAAACACTAGACAACCTCCTAGAAGCAGCTTTTCTTACCACCAGACCTTTCTCCATCAATTAGGAATCTGATTACGTAACTAAACACATTTCTTAAATTGTAGCCATTTGTTGAGTGGTTTTTTTTTGGTGTCTAATACGCATACATATAACCATTGCCCTTGCTTTTCTTGACTGTATATCTCTTAAATATCAACATATACAGGTGTGATTTAGTTTAAAAAGATTTTTCAATGCCGAGAACCTAGATCAGAGAGTAAAAAAGGCGTAAGGTTCTCAATGGTGTAAAATTAAAATGGGATATACCGAGCTAGGATTCGAGTTACCGGAACAAGGGCCAAACCAACCACCCAAGAATGGAATCGTCAAGCGAAAATACTTGACAACCTCCTAGAAGCAGCTTTTCTTGCCACCAGACCTTTCTCCATCAATTAGAAATCTGATGCAGTCAGTAAACACATTCCTTAAATTATAGCCATTTGTTGAGTGTTTTTTTTTTGTGTCTAATCCGCATATATATCACCATTGCCCTTGATTTGCTTGACTGTATATCTCTTAAATGTCAACATATACACGTGTGATTTAGTTTACGAAGATTTTTCAATGCCGAGAACCTCGATCAGAGAGTAAAAAAGGTGTAAGGTTCACAATGGTGTAAAATTTAAATGGGATATACCGGGCTAGGATTCGAGTTACAGGAACAAGGGCCAAACCAACCACCCAAGAATGGAATCGTCGAGCGAAAACACTTGACAACCTCCTAGAAGCAGCTTTTCTTGCCACCAGACCTTTCTCCATCAATTAGGAATCTGATGCCGTCACTAAATACATTCCTTAAATTGTAGCCATTTGTTGAGTGTTTTTTTTTTGTCTAATCCGCATATATGTCACCATTGTCCTAGATTTTCTTGACTGTATATCTCTTAAATATCAACATATACACGTGTGATTTAATTTACGAAGATTTTTCAATGCCGAGAACCTTGATCAGAGAGTAAAAAAGGCGTAAGGTTCACAATGGTGTAAAATTAGAACGGGATATACCGGGCTAGAATTCGAGTTAACGGAACAAGGGCCAAACCAACCACCCAAGAATGGAATCGCCGAGCGAAAACACATGGCAACCTCCTAGAAGCAGCTTTTCTTGCCACCAGACCTTTCTCCATCAATTAGGAATCTGATGCCGTCATTAATTACATTCCTTAAGTTATAGCCATTTGTTGAGTGTTTTTTTTTTGTGTCTAATCGGCATATATATCACCATTGACCTTGATTTTCTTAACTGTATATCACTTAAATATCAACATATACACGTGTGATTTAGTTTACGGAGATTTTTCAATGCCGAGAACCTCGATCAGAGAGTAAAAAAGGCGTAAGGTTCACAATGGTGTAAAATTAAAATGGGATATACCGTGCTAGGATTCGAGTTACAGGAACAAGGGCCAAACCAACCATCCAAGAATTGAATCGTCGAGCGAAAACACTTGACAACCTCCTAGAAGCAACTTTTCTTGCCACCAGACCTTTCTCCATCAATTAGGAATCTGATGCCGTCACTAAACACATTCCTTAAATTGTAGCCATTTGTTGAGTGTTTTTTTTGGTGTCTAATCCGCATATATATCACCATTGCCCTTGATTTTCTTAACTGTATATCTCTTAAATGTCAACATATACACGTGTGATTTAGTTTACGAAGATTTTTCAATGCCGAGAACCTCGATCAGAGAGTAAAAAAGGCGTAAGGTTCTCAATGGTGTAAAATTAAAATGGGATATACCGGGCTAGTATTCAAGTTACAGGAACAAGGGCCAAACCAGCCACCCAAGAATGGAATCGTCGAGCGAAAACACTTGATAACCTCCTAGAAGCAACTTTTCTTGCGACCAGACCTTTCTCCATCAATTAGGAATCTGATGCCGTCACTAAACACATTCCTTAAATTGTAGCCGTTTGTTGAGGGTTTTTTTTGGTGTCTAATCCGCATATATATCACCATTTCCCTCGATTTTCTTAACTGTATATCTCTTAAATGTCAACATATGCACGTGTGATCTAGTTTACGAAGATTTTTCAATGCCGAGAACCTCGATCAGAGAGTAAAAATGCGTAAGGTTCACAATGGTGTAAAATTAAAATGGGATATACCGGGTTAGGATTCGAGTTACAGGAACAACGGCCAAACCAACCACCCAAGAATGGAATCGTCGAGCGAAAACACTTGACAACCTCCTAGAAGCAGCTTTTCTTACCACTAGACCTTTCTCCATCAATTAGGAATCTGATTACGTCACTAAACACATTCCTTAAATTGTAGCCATTTGTTGAGTGGTTTTTTTTTGGTGTCTAATACGCATACATATAACCATTGCCCTTGATTTTCTTAACTGTATATCTCTTAAATATCAACATATACACGTGTGATTTAGTTTAAAAAGATTTTTCAATGCCGAGAACCTAGATCAGAGAGTAAAAAAGGCGTAAGGTTCTCAATGGTGTAAAATTAAAATGGGATATACCGGGCTAGGATTCGAGTTACCGGAACAAGGGCCAAACCAACCACCCAAGAATGGAATCGTCAAGCGAAAATACTTGACAACCTCCTAGAAGCAGCTTTTCTTGCCACCAGACCTTTCTCCATCAATTAGGAATCTGATGCCGTCACTAAACACATTCCTTAAATTATAGCCATTTGTTGAGTGTTTTTTTTTTTGTGTCTAATCCGCATATATATCACCATTGCCCTTGATTTGCTTGACTGTATATCTCTTAAATGTCAACATATACACGTGTGATTTAGTTTACGAAGATTTTTCAATGCCGAGAACCTCGATCAGAGAGTAAAAAAGGTGTAAGGGTCACAATGGTGTAAAATTTAAATGGGATATACCGGGCTAGGATTCGAGTTATGTAGGTCCCTCTCGAGGATGAGATAAAACCTTATCCTTGTTATATCAAAGACACTAGCGAGTGCGGAATCCAAGCTAGCATGCAACCGAGACTTTATACGAGAACAAGCACAAACACAACACACAACATTCAACGATTAACACCACTTGTATTAATGCGTATGAAAGGTTCGGTTACAAGCCCAATGTTCACAGATGTATTCTGCAAACTCTCAACTCGTGTGTGTGCTCTCAACAGAATGCTCTCTCTGTTTCTATCTCTCTTGTCCTCACTATGTGTTCTCTTCTCTACCTCTGTCACACAACACACTACATGGGTATATATACCCGACACAGCAGGTCTGATCGAAGGATCAGACAGATTGATCGAAAGATCATCTGTCGACCAGAAAGCCATCGAAAGATTCACAAATACCTCGAAGGATGATATCCTTCGAGATATCCTTCGAGTTCATCCATCGAAGGTTTATGTTTCGAACTCATCTATCGAATGTTCATCTTTCGAGCTCATCGAAGGATATAAAACAATCCTTCGATGACACATCCTTCGACACAACCAGCTTACAACATTTTTCTAACTGTTTGGTCAAGTCAAACCAGGAGGATGGTTGACTTGGTCAAACTTACATCAACCTTACATTAAAGACATCGTTTTGTATCATAACGAAATACAGACAAAGTACAGACACAAGTGCACCAACAAACTCCCCCTTGGCTGTAGCTTTGTCTCGATCTTCGTGTCTTCATGTCTTCAAGGCCGAGTCGAACCGAGCCGAGTCACGTCCACACAAAGTGTATCAACAAACTCCCCCTTGGACGCTACTCGTGATGGTTCGTCTTCTGTGACTTTCATGTCGGAGGATCTTCAAAGTCTTCACGCGTCGTAAGTAGAAAGTGTATCAACAAACTCCCCATTTAACTTAGGTAGTGTGTCAATAAACTCCCCTTTAGATTGAACTCACCATTGAGTCATGCTCGTGAATCTTTTGACTTGTCAATTCTTCAGATCCTTGTGGTGTTGATGAAGGGACAACGGCAACTCGATCATTTTATCCTTTGAGTGCCTCCACTTCGTGTCTTCATTCCAAAGCTTTTCATCGAACATGTTCTCCTCGCCTTTAGCATCTGCACATGCAAGAAAGCTAAACGCATAATGAGAACAACCGCTTGGAATATAGTTAACATTTAAACTAACGACACATATGAGATCAAATCTCAATCAAACACCAACCGACAGCAGTTTGAAAGTTTAGAAAAATATTCATTTTAATCCTTTAACTTTCCAAACTCGTTAACTTCGACTGTTTATGAAGATTCAATTGTTTTCCAGCTTACGATTAGGATTTTGGGTAGGATAGACTCGAGTTCCCACATCAGTCAATCAAAAATAAACTAGAAGCAAAATCTTTTTGGATTTTATAAAGTTTATATTAAAACACACCTAAAATCTTTTTGGAATTTTTCATTTTTCAAAAGTAAAGACGGAAAGCAATAAATAAATATATACAAAGATGCATAAACAGGAAACATTAAATAAATATTTACAGACATTCTTCTTGCGAGTTTCGAGGGTAAGAGAATCATATCAGTGTACGGTCATGCCAAAACGCTCTTGTTGTTCAGTTAATTAACATTTAGATAAGCATCCTATAACAATTATCGGTATTGTTGTCCACTTAAGCTCAACTTATCAGATGTAATCATGGCGAGGGGATACATTAAGGTATGTTTTATACTTACCGACCGGTGTTCATCCACATCACGACACATTCCCGTATCAAGGTATGCACGAGGGTTCATCTTACCGGTGAGTATACCGATTATCATCTGTTTGACCGTATATGATGTGAGATTCTCACTTATTTTGATTTGAAAACAAGCCCTATGTGATAGAATCACTTATTGATGAGGAACTTGATTTTCATATGCATGAGGGCACAGGAGCAAGTCCGTGAACAGGTCAGTACTTTCGTACAGCAGAGAGACGAACTTGACTCCCGGAAAGAATCTGTGATATATTATCACTTATTTGTATGGACATGTGATTGTTTATCACTTATTGAGGTCGTATGCAGTATGTACACGTATGTATAGTATCATGGAAGATCTAGACTTGCGTCCCCGTTATTTTTCGGTAAAAGATACAACCATGATACCCAGATGATAAGCAGCATAAAGACCGAATATCTCAGAACCTCGGCAATCTCTCAAACGAAATTTCGGTACTAAGACCATATGCCAATGAGTGGTTCCCACCTGGTCTTCAGTTCGATTTAAGTTTATATTACCCTGCACACTTTAAAATGATTGTGAGCCTACCGATACATCTTATATAGAGCTGCTTATCGTTTTTCAGTTTAGGTTTAAAGAGGTTTAGACAGACCACTGATGTACTATCATATTCTCTTTTGCTCGCCAGGAAACTCATTTTTGTTTTTCTATTGTTTTTGTGTTTTGGAAATTTTCGGTGTTTTTGGATTTTTCAAAGTTGAATTTATTTACTCCCCCTAAAATCAACAAACTAAGATAAATTTAAAACACAAAGGTAATTACAAAAATGATTTTCCGATGATGGTTACTCATGTTTTACCTCAATGCCGTTTACCAAAATTAATTTTAATCAGAAAGGATTGATCGAATTTTGGAAAAATCGGTTGGCATGACGGTTTGCAGTGCGGACCATGACAGTATTGTCTGGCCAAAGAGTGCTGTACGAGATAATAATTCAAAAAGCAGCTTAAATATCGACAAGTATAGGAGAGATTAGAAATTCAAAACCGTATCCTTCAACTGCTTCGTGCATTGTCAGGAATCTGAGTGCTCTCCCAAACTGGATATCCACCCGGTGTGGATTTCAAGGTCGATTTATGTAGCTACTTCACTTTTATGAGAAATCTCTTTATAGCAACAAGATCAGAAACTTTCGGGTCCGGCTGGTCTTCCACATTGCACCAGCGAAGGTCTTTGTCTTTCTCTTTGAGAAGTAGTGTGCGGTTGTTCAATCCAAGCCAAGGCATCCGCACACCCGGTTGATTTGTTCAACGAACACATTTTCTTCAATCACACCACGAAGAAATGTACACTGCACGTTCATCTTGTAGATTTTTGAACTTCAGACGTGCTGCAGGTGCGTACATTTTGATTTGAATCTATCCCGGGGACCCGATCAAAGCCTTGAACATTCACATTTTGAAATGATTTTCATTTTGTCAAAGCTTTTCAATCTCTTTCAACAGACATTTCTGTTTCCCTTTCCTTTTTCTCTCCATCAAAGGCAGCAATTTCTTCTGTTGCCTATTTTGTGCAAGGATGCTCCACTATCAACAATCTTACGACTATCGAAAGTTCCTCCTGGAATATCCTACACACTCACTCAAAAATTAGTTGGAGAGAGGGACCCAAGCCTTTGTGGACTTGGGTCGTCCTTGATCATCAAGAAAAGTGATTTCAATCACTTGATGATTAGGAAAAAGAACCTGTGGTGCTCCCCCTGATTGAATTACCTGTTTTTGCTTCCAAGCTGTTTGTCCTTTACCAGTATTTGAATTTATTGTTTTAGCATTTACTGGTTTTACAGTTTCAGATTTTGCTTGTACAGGTTTTTCTTCCTTGACCTCTGATTTTAGGGTCTTTTCAATTACCTTTTGATTCTTTTGCTTTAACTTCTTTTCCCTTTCTTTCAAGACACGTGGGTCTTGTTTCGGGGAAACTGATCGTTTTCGGTAATCGATTTCTTGGGGAGCACTCGTTGTTGACTTCAGCTTTTGCACGTGTGGGAAATATCTTACAATATGCCCAACTGTCCCACATTCAAAACATGTTCTCCGCTCTACAAACTTCGGAGAAACATGTTGATGACCAGACGGAGAACCAGACAATGAACTTTGTGATCTAGACGTGCTTGGGCCTAAGTCACATCCGTTGGTGTGTTGGGTGTAATTATTCTGATCATTTCGTTTTAAAATTCTAAACTGTTGTATAAACTCAAGGTTAGATTTATCCTGAAATGTTTCAAGTTTGTCTGAACCCGTGGATCCAACAAAGTTCATTTTCGGTCCTCGCTTCTTAACAGGAGCTCGTTTGTTTTGTACCCTTTTTTGTTGAACCTTAGGTTGCTCAACCCTTGATTGTTGAATTTTAGGTTGTGCAGCCTTAGGTTGAGTAGTCTTAGACTGTTCAACTTTAGGTTGTTGAACCTTTGGTTGTTCAGTCTTAGGCGGTTGAACTTTAGGTGCTTGAACATTCTTGTTCTGAGCCTTCTTTCCCTGTACCTTACCCTTTCCGGAGTTGACTTGTTGTTTTCGCTCAACTTGTAGTTTTTGGTTTCCGTGTTGTTTTCTAATTTGTTCACACGGAATTGGATCACATTGAGTGACGGTAACTTTGCCACTTTTGTTCCCCAAAAACTTATCAGTGCATCCTTCAAAAATTTGCTCAATTAAATCTTGATTTACATTTTTAATTGGAAAATCTTTGTTAGAGTAGATTTTGCTATCTCCTTTGAGCGTGTACAACAAGTTACTCCCTTCAAAACTTGATACAATCGACTCCATTTCTTTTGACATTTCAGTCTTACTCGGTTTCACTGGTGGATCACACAGGATGTGATTCTCGATTGGAATATCTGTTGTAACCGAGTTAGACTGTTGGTTCACAATTTCATCAGATTCATCATCCGAAGAATCAGTATCCTCAACAACGGGAGGACTCTGTTCCTTAACACACGATGAATCTGTCACACTTTTCTCAGATTCTGATTGACCCGAGGATGATGTACCAGTTGTGAACCCGAGGCCTGCTGCAAAGTCATCTAGACCGAGTGGCACAGTAGGTTCAAAACGGGGCATATCCTCGTCATCAGGCAATTTGGAGTAATTGTGATTCATTGGGGGGGGGGGGGGGGACATGATTTGAATCCAATACATGTTTTATCCCCCTTTTTCTTTCTTTTTTGAACGTCAATGATGTGATCCAATACAAAGCGGGAATTGGAATAGCTTTCAAGTTTCTGTTTAATTGTTTCACATTCACATCGAGCTGTTGCCAACTCTACCATTTGCTTTTCAATTGTGTCAATAAGATTATTGTTAGCATGTTGTTTTCGCAAAACAGCCTTTTGTAATTCTGAAACATCATGTTTTAATGACGCAATTGTTGCTTTAAATTCCTTTTCATTTCTGGTTAAAAACAAGTTAGCTTCAATTGCTTTAGAAAGATCTACAATCAATTCTTGATTGTGTTTGTATGTGATTTCAAACTGACTTTCCTTTTCAGCATATTTAACATTTAAGCTATCACAATTTTCACAACTAACTACAGTGGGTTCATCGACACATACCTGACTTGATGAACTGTCGACATTAGCCATAAAGGCTGAATGGAAAGAAAAAGATCCATCTTCAGAGAAGAACTGAGCAAGCTTCTCGGAAGTTCCAGCAGATTTCTGGCAAAGAATAGATCTCCTCTTGCATAATGCTTCAGCTTCAGCCAAAAGCTCATCAACTTCCAAATCTAAAGCATCACTTGATAAATCACCAGCATCAAGTGATTCCCCATCCATGCTCCCACTATAACCCGAACTATCTTCATCTTCTGAAGATTCACCAGCAGACACGGGTTCTACGGCCTTCTCAATCACTTTAGCATAACATGCTGTTCCACCATTTCCTCCTTCTCCAAGCTGAAGGTTCCAATTGCAGATTTCATCAGCTTGAACAACCAATCCTCTGTGGGGATTAGTGTTTGTGGATCCAGATGCATTTCCTCCAACGGGAACTATTGATCTGTCAGAATGTTGTGGCTGTCCTTGATTCCTGAAGGGATTCTGATTTCCTTGCTTAGGTGGCTTCTGACACTCCCGCTTGAAGTGACCCTTTTCACCACAATTGAAGCAAGTGACAGCATTCTTATCAAAACCATACTTGGTGTTGTTGTTGCTATTCAAGTTGGTTCTCCCCGTCCTTTCCATAAACTCCTTTGCTCTTCGAATTGCACTAGCAAGAGCCCATTTGATATCCATCATTTCAAACTCTTCTTTATCCACTTGCTGATAATCTTCATTGGTTAGATTGATATTCCCAATCTGACATGCGATCAATCCACTATAAGCACTAACCAAGGTATTCAACATCTCCATATGCTCCTTGGCTACTTCGACACTGACTTTGGAAAAGTTGGAAGTGTCTAATCTGACTGTGTTAGGATTGGAAGTGGCTTGAAAGTTTGAAGAGCTTCCATAAAACCCTTGCTGTTGCGGTTGTTGCTGCTGAGCTTTCGGTTGCACATCTGGTCTTGAATACATCATCGTGTATGTTGAAGGATCAAACTGATCTGTTGTGGAAGGTCCGGTGCTTGAGATGAAAGCTGTTTGAAGCTTCGCGTGTTGAGAAGCTGGTTTTTCTCCACTGATACCTCCTGCAATCCCAAAGTACATTTCTGGATTTTGAGGAGTTTGTGTTCTTTTTGCTTTAAGCTTTTCTTCTACATCCTTATTATCCAATCTTTGAATTAATTCATAAACGGTGATTGTGTCTAGAACACCATTTTCTTTGAGAATTTCAAGATAACTGCTCCACTTTGCTGGTAAGCTATCAGCGAATCTCTTCACCAATTCTTGTGGAGTGGCAGTGACTTTAAAAGCAAACATCTCGCTCAACAAGTGATGGAACCTTGTAGATAACTCTGCCAAAGTCTCATTCTCCAAACACGTGAATCCTTCAAACTCTTTCTTCAGTAATTCTTGCTTGATTTTTCTAGATTGAGCATTTCCTTCACAACGTAACGTGAGCATATCCCACAAGCTTTTAGTAGTCGTGCAGTAAACAAACTGGTGGTAAATGTCTTTGTGAAGAGCTTGTGTGAGAATCATGAATGCTTTCTTTTCTAACTCAAACTTCTTCTTATCTTCTTCAGACAAAGTGCTGTAAGTTTGTGGATTAGATCCTGCAACTTCCAACTCATTTTCAAAAGCTGTGAAGAAGCACATCCATAGATCTTGACCTTGTCCCTGAACATAAGTTCTCAGCCTTTCTTTCCACCATCCCCAATCATTGATGTGATTTAACTTTGGCGGTTTTGTGCTTGTACCAGTTTCACTGTCGTTCTGCATCATAGATTGAATGCTGTTGCTTTGATTTGTGACCAAAGCCCATTGATTTGCAGTTATCATTGCAGCTTGAGGTGGGGCAATAGCTCGCATCCATGCAGTTTTGTCGAAATCTGACGTAGATTGCGTAGATTGCATAGCTGATGATTGTGGGGTCGAAGTTATTTGAGTCCACGCGGTTGGATCCCACTGACCGTTTGTTCCCATTTTATGAAAATTAATATATTAAGTGAAAATTGATTTAAAAATTGAAAAATAAGTTTTCTCCTTTTAGAAATTTAATTTTCACAAACTATGTTAAAATCTCGAAGGATAACAACCAGCCGAAGGATCAAGAATCGAAAGACCTGAAAAGCACAACCTTGTTAAGCTTAAACAGATTAGGATCGAAAGATCAACACCTGTTCGAAAGATAGACACTTGTTCGAAGGATCAACAGTGTTCGAAAGATCACTGTTGAGTTTCGAACAATGACTTCGAAAGATTCACCAAGACGAAGGATCCTTATCTTTCGAAATGTTACAGTAGCTCGAACAATATATCCTTCGAAAAGATTCCTTGGCTCGAAAGATAACTCACTGACTTCGAAAGATGTTCGAAGGATGGGTATCTGTCGAACCTCCTTGATCGAAAGAAGATCTTTCGACTTCGAAGGATATCTTTCGATGAGTACTGACACAGCAGACAAACAGGTGACAGGTTGGTGAAAAAGGTGACGGGTTGGTAAATCTTTCGGCAGAAAGTATGGTTCAGACCATCATTTTCTGCAAAAACAGATTTTGTTTGATTATTTTAATCAGTTCACCCTTTCCAATACACCAACAACTTTCGAAAATAACTAAACAAGATCAAAAGATGTAAACTTTGAAGAACACTTGAAGATATTATGAACACAATGGGTTTTCTGGTAAAACTACAAACTTCCGAAACCCGGTTTTGCTTGAAACTTCACTAAAAATCAACTTCTAAAATGTGAACATGAAAGAAAAAGTGATTTTTATAAGAACTTCCAGCAAAACAACAAGATTTAAACCCGATTAACAATGTTTTTCAGAAAAATATAACTTTTCAAAACCCGAAAAACAGCAAGAACACCTCGGTTTTAACAAGGAGAAGAGCCAAAGCTCTGATACCACTTGTAGGTCCCTCTCGAGGATGAGATAAAACCTTATCCTTGTTATATCAAACACACTAGCGAGTGCGGAATCCAAGCTAGCATGCAACCGAGACTTTATACGAGAACAAGCACAAACACAACACACAACATTCAACGATTAACACCACTTGTATTAATGCGTATGAAAGGTTCGGTTACAAGCCCAATGTTCACAGATGTATTCTGCAAACTCTCAAAGTTCTCTCGTGTGTGTGCTCTCAACAGAATGCTCTCTCTGTTTCTATCTCTCTTGTCCTCACTATGTGTTCTCTTCTCTACCTCTGTCACACAACACACTACATGGGTATATATACCCGACACAGCAGGTCTGATCGAAGGATCAGACAGATTGATCGAAAGATCATCTGTCGACCAGAAAGCCATCGAAAGATTCACAAATACCTCGAAGGATGATATCCTTCGAGATATCCTTCGAGTTCATCCATCGAAGGTTTATGTTTCGAACTCATCTATCGAATGTTCATCTTTCGAGCTCATCGAAGGATATAAAACAATCCTTCGATGACACATCCTTCGACACAACCAGCTTACAACATTTTTCTAACTGTTTGGTCAAGTCAAACCAGGAGGATGGTTGACTTGGTCAAACTTACATCAACCTTACATTAAAGACATCGTTTTGTATCATAACGAAATACAGACAAAGTACAGACACAAGTGCACCAACAAACTCCCCCTTGGCTGTAGCTTTGTCTCGATCTTCGTGTCTTCAAGTCTTCAAGGCCGAGTCGAACCGAGCCGAGTCGCGTCCACACAAAGTGTATCAACAAGTTATAGGAACAAGGGCCAAACCAGCCACCCAAGAATGGAATCGTCGAGCGAAAACACTTGACAACCTCCTAGAAGCAGCTTTTCTTACCACTAGACCTTTCTCCATCAATTAGGAATCTGATGCCGTCACTAAACACATTCCTTAAATTATAGCCATTTGTTGAGTGTTTTTTTTTTGTGACCAATCCGCATATATATCACCATTGCCCTTGATTTTCTTGACTGTATATCTCTTAGAAGCATCTTTTCTTGCCACCGGACCTTTCTCCATCAATTAGGAATCGAAACCCCGAATGCACGCAACGTGTATATGTTGATATTTAAGAGATATACTTGACAACCTCCTAGAAGCAGCTTTTCTTGCCACCAGACCTTTCTCCATCAATTAGGAATCGAAACCCCGAATGCACGCAACGTGTATATGTTGATATTTAAGAGATATACAGTCAAGAAAATCAAGGGCAATGGTGATATATATGCGGATTAGTCACAAAAAAAAACACTCAACAAATGGCTATAATTTAAGGAATGTGTTTAGTGACGACATCAGATTCCTAATTAATGGAGAAAGGTCTGGTGGCAAGAAAAGCTGCTTCTAGGAGGTTGTCAAGTATTTTCGCTTGACGATTCCATTCTTGGGTGGTTGGTTTGGCCCTTGTTCCGGTAACTTGAATCCTAGCCCGGTATATCCCATTTTAATTTTACACCATTGAGAACCTTACGCCTTTTTTACTCTCTGATCTAGGTTCTCGGCATTGAAAAATCTTTTTAAACTAAATCACACGTGTATATGTTGATATTTAAGAGATATACAGTCAAGAAAATCAAGGGCAATGGTTATATGTATGCGTATTAGACACCAAAAAAAAAACCACTCAAAAAATGGCTACAATTTTAGGAATGTGTTAAGTGACGTCATCAGATTCCTAATTGATGGAGAAAGGTCTGGTGGTAAGAAAAGCTACTTCTAGGAGGTTGTCAAGTGTTTTCACTCGACGATTCCATTCTTGGGTGGTTGGTTTGGCCCTTGTTCCTGTAACTCGAATCCTAACCCGGTATATCCCATTTTAATTTTACACCATTGTGAAACTTACGCCTTTTTACTCTCTGATCGTGGTTCTCGGCATTGAAAAATCTTCATAAACTAAATCACACGTGCATATGTAAGGCCCTAATACGTATTTGACAAAAAGTCGCAGCGGAAATTCGTGCCATAAAATTTCTTTCATTACAAACGTCTTGACCTACTTGAAAGTTCGCTTTAATATGTATCTTTTACAAAAATAAAGTATTTGTCCTGTTTACTAAAGTACATACTCAGTTATCCCCGTACAATCTATATTATGACTCGGTCTTCGATCTCTATTGCTCGTGATAACCACCCGTGATTCGTACAACCTGCACTCACCACATACATTCATAACATTAGTACATAATACATAAACAAGATTCAGTCTCGTACACTTCCCATTTCGTTATCTTTCTGACTTTAAGCAATTCATCTGCGTATCCATATCCTGGTGAGGCTTCGATAATGTACCTGCATTATTTTTCATTCTCAAGGCACACTATTAATAACGTATTACTCGTCGTATCTCTATCATACATACATACATTCTTACTTGCATACCTACACATCTACATACGTACATACCTTCCTATATCTCTACATACATGCATACACTCATACGTACCTTCATATATACCAAATACATATCTACATACACACATACATTACTACGTCTCTACATATGTACATATACACACACGTATCTTCACATATACATAAATACACATCTACATACGTACATACATTACTACGTCTCTACTTACTTTCATACACTCATACGTGCCTTCATACATACTTAAATACACGTCTACATATGTACATGCACTCTTACGTACACGTTCAAGATCTTACATACCTCTTGTATATCCATATATTAATTACGTGGTACTTAGACTTAGATTTATAGCCCATAGACGTCAAAAGAACGATCAAAATCATGTTTGGGAGGCGCATAAGTTAATAGGTGTTCTGTTGAAATCCTCTTATGTTAAGATGTGTTTCTTTTGCACTCCTCTTAAGTTAAGAGGTGTTTCTTTTGCACTCCTCTTAAGTCAAGAGGTGTTTCTTTTGCACTCCTCTTAAGTCAAGAGGTGTTTCTTTTGCACTCCTCTTAAGTTAAGAGGTGTTTCTTGCTGCAGCAACGTTTCGTCGTCCGTACGCACTAAAACGCGCATAACTTTTGAACCGTTTACCCGTTTAACCTCCCGTTTCTTCCTACATGCTTGTAAATTCACATTCTATCATATGAACTTGAAATCTAACATCCGGTTTAAGGAAAATATTCACTTAAGGCTCTCGGCTTTATATACCCGCTTTCACTTATTCGACCCGTTCATGTTTTCATCAAACATCTCATTCCTTTTAGCCCAAAACTTACATGAACCTTATAATTTCAACATTGTCTATCATAAAAGATTAATTTCTCGGATGTCTTGCATCCTCTTGCCCCATTTTCGCTCAAGGGCTTATTTTGACCCGTTAAGGGTATTTGCGCATTTTAAGGTCCTTAGCTTACGAAAATCATACTTCTTGCTTTCTTACTTTTTCAAAACATTCATTTAATCAAATAGCTTATTTGTAATCAACTTTTAAGACCATTTGCCCATTTTACCCATCAAGGGCGTTTTTGTCAACTTTGACCCATCCCTTACTACTAAAGACTTCATTGCATAAATTACCAATCATGCGACTTATCTACACTTGTAAATGCACATACCTGGCTCGGATCAAAGCTATGACCCATTTTAATACTTCATCCGCTAAATTGCTAGATAATAGCAACGCAAATCCTTTTTCTAACATATTTGGCACAACTTTTGTTATTTAATAGTTTTGGCCATAAACTTTAACTAGGTAAAATAACCTAATTATTTATTTCTTGATGTACCATATTAAAACATTTAACGAATATAAACATTCGGGTTTTGGGGTGTTACAGCATATGTTGACATTTAAGAGATATACAGTTAAGAAAATCGAGGGAAATGGTGATATATATGCGGATTAGACACCAAAAAAAACCCTCAACAAACGGCTACAATTTAAGGAATGTGTTTAGTGACGGCATCAGATTCCTAATTGATGGAGAAAGGTCTGGTGGCAAGAAAAGTTGCTTCTAGGAGGTTATCAAGTGTTTTCGCTCGACAATTCCATTCTTGGGTGGCTGGTTTGGCCCTTGTTCCAGTAACTTGAATCCTAGCCCGATATATCCCATTTTAATTTTACACCATTGAGAACCTTACGCCTTTTTTACTCTCTGATCGAGGTTCTCGGCATTGAAAAATCTTCGTAAACTAAATCACACGTGTATATGTTGACATTTAAGAGATATACAGTTAAGAAAATCAAGGGCAATGGTGATATATATGCGGATTAGACACCAAAAAAACACTCAACAAATGGCTACAATTTAAGGAATGTGTTTAGTGACGGCATCAGATTCCTAATTGATGGAGAAAGGTCTGGTGGCAAGAAAAGCTGCTTCTAGGAGGTTGTCAAGTGTTTTCGCTCGACGATTCAATTCTTGGATGGTTGGTTTGGCCCTTGTTCCTGTAACTCGAATCCTAGCACGGTATATCCCATTTTAATTTTACACCATTGTGAACCTTATGCCTTTTTTACACTCTGATCGAGGTTCTCGGCATTGAAAAATCTTCGTAAACTAAATCACACGTGTATAAGTTGATATTTAAGAGATATACAGTCAAGAAAATCAAGGGCAATGGTGATATATATGCCGATTAGACACCAAAGAAAAACACTCAACAAATGGCTACAATTTAAGGAATGTGTTTAGTGACGGCATCAGATTCCTAATTGATGGAGAAAGGTCTGGTAGCAAGAAAAGCTGCTTCTAGGAGGTTGTCAAGTGTTTTCGCTCGACGATTCCATTCTGGGGTGGTTGGTTTGGCCCTTGTTCCTGTAACTCGAATCCTAGCCCGGTATATCCCATTTTAATTTTACACCATTGTGAACCTTACGCCTTTTTTACTCTCTGGTCGAGGTTCTCGGCATTGAAAAATCTTCGTAAACTAAATCACACGTGTATATGTTGAGATTTAAGAGATATACAGTCAAGCAAATCAAGGGCAATGGTGATATATATGCGGATTAGACACAAAAAAAACACTCAACAAATGGCTACAATTTAAGAAATGTGTTTAGTGACGGCTTCAGATTCCTTATTGATGGAGAAAGGTCTGGTGGCAAGAAAAGCTGCTTCTAGGAGGTTGTCAAGTGTTTTCGCTCGACGATTCCATTCTTGGGTGGTTGGTTTGGCCCTTGTTCCTGTAACTCGAATCCTAGGCCGGTATATCCCATTTTAATTTTACACCATTGAGAACCTTACGCCTTTTTTACTCTCTGATCGAGGTTCTCGGCATGGAAAAATCATCTTAAACTAAATCACACGTGTATATGTTGATATTTAAAAGATATACAGTCAAGAAAATCAAGGGCAATGGTCATATTTATGCGGATTAGACACAAAAAAAAAACACTCAACAAATGGCTACAATTTAAGGATTGTGTTTAGTGACGGCATCAGATTCCTAATTGATGGAAAAAGGTCTGGTGGCAAGAAAAGCTGCTTCTAGGAGGTTGTCAAGTGTTCTCGCTCGACGATTCCATTCTTGGGTGGTTGGTTTGGCCCTTGTTCCTGTAACTCGAATCCTAGCCCGGTATATCCCATTTTAATTTTACACCATTGTGAAACTTACGCCTTTTTTACTCTCTGATCGAGGTTCTCGGCATTGAAAAATCTTCGTAAACTAAATCACACGGGTATATGTTGATATTTAAGAGATATACAGTCAAGAAAATCAAGGGCAATGATGATATATATGCCGATTAGACACAAAAAAAAACACTAAACAAATTGCTATAATTTAAGGAATGTGATTAGTGACGGCATCAGATTCCTAATTGATGGAGAAAGGTCTGGTGGTAAGAAAAGCTGCTTCTAGGAGGTTGTCAAGTGTTTTCGCTCGACGATTCCATTCTTGGGTGGTTGGTTTGGCCCTTGTTCCTGTAACTCGAATCCTAGCCCGGTATATCCCATTTTAATTTTACACCATTGTGAACCTTACGCCTTTTTTACTCTCTGATTGAGGTTCTCGGCATTGAAAAATCTTCGTAAACTAAATCACACGTGTATATGTTGATATTTAAGAGATATACAGTCAAGAAAATCAAGGGCAATGGTGATATGTATGCGTATTAGACACCAAAAAAAAACCACTCAACAAATGGCTACAATTTAAGGAATGTGTTTAGTGACGGCATCAGATTCCTAATTGATGGAGAAAGGTCTGGTGGTAAGAAAAGCTGCTTCTAGGAGGTTGTCAAGTGTTTTCGCTCGACGATTCCATTCTTGGGTGGTTGGTTTGGCCCTGGTTCCTGTAACTCGAATCCTAGCCCGGTATATCCCATTTTAATTTTACACCATTGTGAACCTTACGCCTTTTTTACTCTCTGATCGAGGTTCTCGGCATTGAAAAATCTTCGTAAACTAAATCACACGTGTATATGTTGACATTTAAGAGATATACAGTCAAGCAAATCAAGGGCAATGGTGATATATATGCGGATTAGACACCAAAAAAATCACTCAACAAATGGCTACAATTTAAGGAATGTGATTAGTGACGGCTTCAGATTCCTTATTGATGGAGAAAGGTCTGGTGGCAAGAAAAGCTGCTTCTAGGAGGTTGTCAAGTGTTTTCGCTCGACGATTCCATTCTTGGGTGGTTGGTTTGGCCCTTGTTCCTGTAACTCGAATCCTAGCCCGGTATATCCCATTTTAATTTTATACCATTGAGAACCTTACGCCTTTTTTACTCTCTGATCGAGGTTCTTGGCATTGAAAAATCTTCGAAAACTTAATCACACGTGTATATGTTGACATTTAAGAGATATACAGTCAAGCAAATCAAGGGCAATGGTGTTATATATGCGGATTAGACAAAAAAAAACACTCAACAAATGGCTACAATTTAAGAAATGTGTTTAGTGACGGCTTCAGATTCCTTATTGATGGAGAAAGGTCTGGTGGCAAGAAAAGCTGCTTCTAGGAGGTTGTCAAGTGTTTTCGCTCGACGATTCCATTCTTGGGTGGTTGGTTTGGCCCTTGTTCCTGTAACTCGAATCCTAGCCCGGTATATCCCATTTTAATTTTACACCATTGAGAACCTTACGCCTTTTTTACTCTCTGATCGAGGTTCTCGGCATTGAAAAATCTTCGTAAACTAAATCACACGTGTATATGTTGATATTTAAAAGATATACAGTCAAGAAAATCAAGGGCAATGGTGATATATATGCGGGTTAGACACAAAAAAATACACTCAACAAATGGCTACAATTTAAGGAATGTGTTTAGTGACGGCATCAGATTACTAATTGATGGAGAAAGGTCTGGTGGTAAGAAAAGCTGATTTTAGGAGGTTGTCAAGTATTTTCGCTCGACGATTCCATTCTTGGGTGGTTGGTTTGGCCCTTGTTCCAGTAACTCGAATCCTAGCCCGGTATATCCCATTTTAATTTTACACCTTTGAGAACCTTACGCCTTTTTTACTCTCTGATCGAGGTTCTCGGCATTGAAAAATCTTCGTAAACTAAATCACACGTGTATATGTTGCCATTTAAGAGATATACAGTCAAGAAAATCAAGGGTAATGGTGATATATATGCGGATTAGACACCAAAAAAAACACTCAACAAATGGCTATAATTTAAGGAATGTGTTTAGTGACGGCATCAGATTCCTAATTGATGGAGAAAGGTCTGGTGGCAAGAAAAGCTGCTTCTAAGAGGTTTTCAAGTGTTTTCGCTCGACGATTCCATTCTTTGGTGGTTGGTTTGGCCCTTGTTCCTGTAACTCGAATCCTAGCCCGGTATATCCCATTTTAATTTTACACCATTGAGAATCTTACGCCTTTTTTACTCTCTGATCGAGGTTCTTGGCATTGAAAAATCTTCGTAAACTAAATCACACTTGTATATGTTGATATTTAAGAGATATACAGTTAAGAAAATCAAGGGCAATGGTGATATATATGCGGATTAGACACAGAAAAAAAAACACTCGACAAATGGCTACAATTTAAGGAATGTGTTTATTGACTATATCAGATTCCTAATTGATGGAGAAAGGTCTGTTGGCAAGAAAAGCTTCTTCTAGGAGGTTGTCAAGAGTATTCGCTCGATGATTCCATTCTTGGGTGGTTGGTTTGGCCCTTGTTCCTGCAACTCGAATCCTAGCCCGGTATATCCCATTTTAATTTTACACCATTGAGAACCTTACGCCTTTTTTACTCCCTGATCGAGGTTCTCGGCATTGAAAAATCTTCGTAAACTAAATCACACGTGTATATGTTGATATTTAAAAGATATACAATCAAGACAATCAAGGGCAATGGTGAGATATATGCGGATTAGACACAAAAAAAAACACTCAACAAATGGCTACAATTTAAGGAATGTGTTTAGTGACGGCATCAGATTACTAATTGATGGAGAAAGGTCTGGTGGTAAGAAAAGCTGATTTTAGGAGGTTGTCAAGTGTTTTCGCTCGACGATTCCATTCTTTGGTGGTTGGTTTGGCCCTTGTTCCAGTAACTCGAATCCTAGCCCGGTTTATCCCATTATAATTTTACACCATTGAGAAACTTACGCCTTTTTTACTCTCTGATCGAGGTTCTCGGCATTGAAAAATCTTTGTAAACTAAATCACACGTGTATATGTTGACATTTAAGAGATATACAGTTAAGAAAATCAAGGGCAATGGTGATATATATGCGGATTAGACACAAAAAAAAACACTCAACAAATAGCTACAATTTAAGGAATGTGTTTAGTGACGGCATCAGATTCCTAATTGATGGAGAAAGGTCTGGTGGCAAGAAAAGCTGCTTCTTGGAGGTTGTCAAGTGTTTTCGCTCGACGATTCCATTCTTGGGTGGTTGGTTTGGCCCTTGTTCCTGTAACTCGAATCCTAGCCCGGTATATCCCATTTTAATTTTACACCATTGTGAACCTTACGCCTTTTTTACTCTCTGATCGAGGTTCTTGGCATTGAAAAATCTTCGTAAACTAAATCACACTTGTATATGTTGATATTTAAGAGATATACAGTCAAGAAAATCAATGGCAATGGTGATATATATGCGGATTAGACAAAAAAAACACTCAACAAATGGCAACAATTTAAGGAATGTGTTTAGTGACGGCATCAGATTCCAAATTGATGGAGAAAGGTCTGGTGGCAAGAAAAGCTGTTTCTAGGAGGTTGTCAAGTGTTTTCGCTTGACGAATCCATTCTTGGGTGGTTGGTTTGGCCCTTGTTCCTGTAACTCGAATCCTAGCCCGGTATATCCCATTTTAATTTTACACCATTGAGAATCTTACGCCTTTTTTACTCTCTGGTCGAGGTTCTTGGCATTGAAAAATCTTCGTAAACTAAATCACACTTGTATATGTTGATATTTAAGAGATATACAGTCAAGAAAATCAAGGGCAATGGTGAGATATATGCGGATTAAACACAAAAAAAAAAACACTCAACAAATGGCTACAATTTAAGGAATGTATTTAGTGACGGTATCAGATTACTAATTGATGGAGAAAGGTCTGGTGGTAAGAAAAGCTGATTTTAGGAAGTTGTCAAGTGTTTTCGCTCGACGATTCCATTCTTTGGTGGTTGGTTTGGCCCTTGTTCCAGTAACTCGAATCCTAGCCCGGTATATCCCATTATAATTTTACACCATTGAGAACCTTACGCCTTTTTTACTCTCTAATCGAGGTTCTCGGCATTGAAAAATCTTTGTAAACTAAATCACACGTGTATATGTTGACATTTAAGAGATATACAGTTAAGAAAATCAAGGGCAATGGTGATATATATGCGGATTAGACACAAAAAAAAAACGCTCAACAAATAGCTACAATTTAAAGAATGTGTTTAGTGACGGCATCAGATTCCTAATTGATGGAGAAAGGTCTAGTGGCAAGAAAAGCTGCTTCTTGGAGGTTGTCAAGTGTTTTCGCTCGACGATTCCATTCTTGGGTGGTTGGTTTGGCCCTTGTTCCTGTAACTCGAATCCTAGCCCGATATATCCCATTTTAATTTTACACCATTGTGAACCTTACGCCTTTTTTACTCTCTGATCGAGGTTCTTGGCATTGAAAAATCTTCGTAAACTAAATCACACATGTATATGTTGATATTTAAGAGATATACAGTCAAGAAAATCAAGGGCAATGGTGATATATATGCGGATTAGACAAAAAAAAACACTCAACAAATGGCTACAATTTAAGGAATGTGTTTAGTGACGGCATCAGATTCCAAATTGATGGAGAAAGGTCTGGTGGCAAGAAAAGCTGCTTCTAGGAGGTTGTCAAGTGTTTTCGCTCGACGATTCCATTCTTGGGTGGTTGGTTTGGCCCTTGTTCCTGTAACTCGAATCCTAGCCCGGTATATCCCATTTGAATTTTACACCATTGAGAACCTTACGCCTTTTTTACTCTCTGATCGAGGTTCTCGGCATTGAAAAATCTTCGTAAACTAAATAACACGTGTATATGTTGACATTTAAGAGATATACAGTCAAGAAAATCAAGGGCAATGGTGATATATATGCGGATTAGACACAAAAAAAAAACACTCAACATATGGCTACAATTTAAGGAATGTGTTTAGTGGCGACATCAGATTCCTAATTGTTGGAGAAAGGTATGTTGGCTAGAAAAGCTGCTTCTAGGAGGTTGTCAAGAGTATTCGCTCGACGATTCCATTCTTGGGTGGTTGGTTTGGCCATTGTTCCTGTAACTCGAATCCTAGCCCGGTATATCCCATTTTAATTTTACACCATTGAGAACCTTACGCCTTTTTTACTCTCTGATCGAGGTTCTCGGCATTGAAAAATCTTCGTAAACTAAATCACACGTGTATATGTTGATATTTAAAAGATATACAGTCAAGAAAATCAAGGGCAATGGTGATATATATGCGGATTAGACACAAAAAAAAAACACTCAACAAATGGCTACAATTTAAGGAATGTGTTTAGTGACGGCATCAGATTCCTAATTGATGGAGAAAGGTCTGGTGGTAAGAAAAGCTGATTTTAGGATGTTGTCAAGTGTTTTCGCTTGACGATTCCAACCTTGGTGGTTGGTTTGGCCCTTGTTCCAGTAACTCGAATCCTAGCCCGGTATATCCCATTTTAATTTTACACCATTGAGAACCTTACGCCTTTTTTACTCTCTGATCGAGGTTCTCGGCATTGAAAAATCTTCGTAAACTAAATCACACGTGTATATGTTGACATTTAAGAGATATACAGTCAAGAAAATCAAGGGCAATGGTGATATATATGCGGATTAGTCACCAAAAAAAACACTCAACAAATGGCTACAATTTAAGGAATGTGTTTAGTGACGGCATCAGATTCCTATTTGATGGAGAAAGATCTGGTGGCAAGAAAAGCTGCTTCTAGGAGGTTTTCAAGTGTTTTCGCTCGACGATTCCATTCTTTTGTGGTTGGTTTGGCCCTTGTTCCTGTAACTCGAATCCTAGCCCGTTATATCTCATTTTAATTTTACACCATTGAGAATCTTACGCCTTTTTTACTCTCTGATCGAGGTTCTTGGCATTGAAAAATCTTCGTAAACTAAATCACACATGTATATGTTGATATTTAAGAGATATACATTCAAGAAAATCAAGGGCAATGGTGATATATATGCGGATTAGACAATAAAAAACACTCAACAAATGGCTACAATTTAAGGAATGTGTTTAGTGACGGCATCAGATTCCTAATCGATGGAGAAAGGTCTGGTGGCAAGAAAAGCTGCTTCTTGGAGGTTGTCAAGTGTTTTCGCTCGACGATTCCATTCTTGGGTGGTTGGTTTGGCCCTTGTTCCTGTAACTCGAATCCTAGCCCGGTATATCCCATTTTAATTTTACACCATTGTGAACCTTACGCCTTTTTTACTCTCTGATCGAGGTTCTTGGCATTGAAAAATCTTCGTAAACTAAATCACACATGTATATGTTGATATTTAAGAGATATACAGTCAAGAAAATCAAGGGCAATGGTGATATATATGCGGATTAGACAAAAAAAAACACTCAACAAATGGCTACAATTTAAGGAATGTGTTTAGTGACGGCATCAAATTCCAAATTGATGGAGAAAGGTCTGGTGGCAAGAAAAGCTGCTTCTAGGAGGTTGTCAACTGTTTTCGCTCGACGATTCCATTCTTGGGTGGTTGGTTTGGCCCTTGTTCCTGTAACTCGAATCCTAGCCCGGTATATCCCATTTGAATTTTACACCATTGAGAACCTTACGCCTTTTTTACTCTCTGATCGAGGTTCTCGGCATTGAAAAATCTTCGTAAACTAAATCACACGTGTATATGTTGACATTTAAGAGATATACAGTCAAGAAAATCAAGGGCAATGGTGATATATATGCGGATTAGACACAAAAAAAAACACTCAACAAATGGCTACAATTTAAGGAATGTGTTTAGTGACGGCATCAGATTCCAAATTGATGGAGAAAGGTCTGGTGGCAAGAAAAGCTGCTTCTAGGAGGTTGTCAACTGTTTTCGCTCGACGATTCCATTCTTGGGTGGTTGGTTTGGCCCTTGTTCCTGTAACTCGAATCCTAGCCCGGTATATCCCATTTTAATTTTACACCATTGAGAACCTTACGCCTTTTTTACTATCTGATCGAGGTTCTTGGCATTGAAAAATCTTCGAAAACTTAATCAAACGTGTATATGTTGACATTTAAGAGATATACAGTCAATCAAATCAAGGGCAATGGTGATATATATGCGGATTAGACACAAAAAAAACACTCAACAAATGGCTACAATTTAAGAAATGTGTTTAGTGACGGCTTCAGATTCCTAATTGATGGAGAAAGGTCTGGTGGCAACAAAAGCTGCTTCTAGGTGGTTGTCAAGTGTTTTCGCTCGACGATTCCATTCTTGGGTGGTTGGTTTGGCCCTTGTTCCTGTAACTTGAATTCTAGCCCGGTATATCCCATTTTAATTTTACACCATTGTGAACCCTACGCCTTTTTTACTCTCTGGTCGAGGTTCTCGGCATTGAAAAATCTTCGTAAACTAAATCACACATTTATATGTTGATATTTAAGAGATATACAGTCAAGAAAATCAAGGGAAATGGTGATATATATTCGGATTAGACGCCAAAAAAAAACACTCAATAAATGGCTGCAATTTAAGGAATGTGTTTAGTGACGGCATCAGATTCCTAATTGATGGAGAATGGTCTGGTGGCAAGAAAAGTTGCTTCTAGGAGGTTGTCAAGTGTTTTAGCTCAACGATTCCATTCTTGGGTGGTTGGTTTGGCCCTTGTTCCTGTAACTCGAATCCTTGCCCGGTATATCCCATTTTAATTTTACACCATTGAGAACCTTACGCCTTTTTTACTCTCTGATCGAGGTTCTCGACATTGAAAAATCTTCGTAAACTAAATCACACGTGTATGTGTTGACATTTAACAGATATACAGTCAAGAAAATCAAGGGAAATGGTGATATATATTCGGATTAGACACCAAAAAAAAAACACTCAACAAATGGCTGCAATTTAAGGAATGTGTTTAGTGACGGCATCAGATTCCTAATTGATGGAGAAATGTCTGGTGGCAAGAAAAGATGCTTCTAGGAGGTTGTCAAGTGTTTTCGCTCGACGATTCCATTCTTGGGTGGTTGGTTTGGCCCTTGTTCCTGTAAATCGAATCCTAGCCCGGTATATCCCATTTTAATTTTACACCATTGTGAACCTTACGCCTTTTTTACTCTCTGATTGAGGTTCTCGGTATTAAAAAATCTTCGTAAACTAAATCACACGTGTATATGTTGATATTTAAGAGATATACAGTCAAGAATATCAAGGGCAATGGTGATATATATGCGGATTAGACACCAAAAAAAAACACTCAACAAATGGCTACAATTTAAGGAATGTGTTTAGTGACGGCATCAGATTCCTAATTGATGGAGAAAGGTCTGGTGGCAAGAAAAGCTGCTTCTAGGAGGGTGTCAAGTGTTTTAGCTAAACGATTCCATTCTTGGGTGGTTGGTTTGGCCCTTGTTCCTGTAACTCGAATCCTAGCCCGGTATATCCCATTTTAAATTTACACCATTGAGAACCTTACGCCTTTTTTACTCTCTGATCGAGGTTCTCGACATTGAAAAATCTTCGTAAACTAAATCACACGTGTATGTGTTGACATTTAAGAGATATACAGTCAAGAAAATCAAGGGCAATGGTGATATATATGCGGATTAGACCAAAAAAAAAACACTCAACAAATGGCTACAATTTAAGGAATGTGTTTAGTGACGGCATCAGATTCCAAATTGATGGAGAAAGGTCTGGTGGCAAGAAAAGCTGCTTCTAGGAGGTTGTCAACTGTTTTCGCTCGACGATTCCATTCTTGGGTGGTTGGTTTGGCCCTTGTTCCTGTAACTCGAATCCTAGCCCGGTATATCCCATTTGAATTTTACACCATTGAGAACCTTACGCCTTTTTTACTCTCTGATCGAGGTTCTCGGCATTGAAAAATCTTCGTAAACTAAATCACACGTGTATATGTTGACATTTAAGAGATATACAGTCAAAAAATCAAGGGCAATGGTGATATATATGCGGATTAGACACAAAAAAAAAACACTCAACAAATGGCTACAATTTAAGTAATGTGTTTAGTGACGGCATCAGATTACTAATTGATGGAGAAAGGTCTGGTGGTAAGAAAAGCTGATTTTAGGAGGTTGTCAAGTGTTTTCGCTCGACGATTCCATTCTTGGGTGGTTGGTTTGGCCCTTGTTCCTGTAACTCGAATCCTAGCCCGGTATATCCCATTTTAATTTTACACCATTGAGAACCTTACGCCTTTTTTACTATCTGATCGAGGTTCTTGGCATTGAAAAATCTTCGAAAACTTAATCAAACGTGTATATGTTGACATTTAAGAGATATACAGTCAATCAAATCAAGGGCACTGGTGATATATATGCGGATTAGACACAAAAAAAACACTCAACAAATGGCTACAATTTAAGAAATGTGTTTAGTGACGGCTTCAGATTCCTAATTGATGGAGAAAGGTCTGGTGGCAAGAAAAGCTGCTTCTAGGTGGTTGTCAAGTGTTTTCGCTCGACGATTCCATTCTTGGGTGGTTGGTTTGGCCCTTGTTCCTGTAACTTGAATTCTAGCCCGGTATATCCCATTTTAATTTTACACCATTGTGAACCCTACGCCTTTTTTACTCTCTGGTCGAGGTTCTCGGCATTGAAAAATCTTCGTAAACTAAATCACACATGTATATGTTGATATTTAAGAGATATACAGTCAAGAAAATCAAGGGAAATGGTGATATATATTCGGATTAGACGCCAAAAAAAAAAACACTCAATAAATGGCTGCAATTTAAGGAATGTGTTTAGTAACGGCATCAGATTCCTAATTGATGGAGAATGGTCTGGTGGCAAGAAAAGTTGCTTCTAGGAGGTTGTCAAGTGTTTTAGCTCAACGATTCCATTCTTGGGTGGTTGGTTTGGCCCTTGTTCCTGTAACTCGAATCCTTGCCCGGTATATCCCATTTTAATTTTACACCATTGAGAACCTTACGCCTTTTTTACTCTCTGATCGAGGTTCTCGACATTGAAAAATCTTCGTAAACTAAATCACACGTGTGTGTGTTGACATTTAACAGATATACAGTCAAGAAAATCAAGGGAAATGGTCATATATATTCGGATTAGACACCAAAAAAAAACACTCAACAAATGGCTGCAATTTAAGGAATGTGTTTAGTGACGGCATCAGATTCCTAATTGATGGAGAAAGGTCTGGTGGCAAGAAAAGATGCTTCTAGGAGGTTGTCAAGTGTTTTCGCTCGACGATTCCATTCTTGGGTGGTTGGTTTGGCCCTTGTTCCTGTAAATCGAATCCTAGCCCGGTATATCCCATTTTAATTTTACACCATGGTGAACCTTACGCCTTTTTTACTCTCTGATCGAGGTTCTCGGTATTAAAAAATCTTCGTAAACTAAATCACACGTGTATATGTTGATATTTAAGAGATATACAGTCAAGAATATCAAGGGCAATGGTGATATATAGGCGGATTAGACACCAAAAAAAAACACTCAACAAATGGCTACAATATAAGGAATGTGTTTAGTGACGGCATCAGATTCCTAATTGATGGAGAAAGGTCTGGTGGCAAGAAAAGCTGCTTCTAGGAGGGTGTCAAGTGTTTTAGCTAAACGATTCCATTCTTGGGTGGTTGGTTTGGCCCTTGTTCCTGTAACTCGAATCCTAGCCCGGTATATCCCATTTTAAATTTACACCATTGAGAACCTTACGCCTTTTTTACTCTCTGATCGAGGTTCTCGACATTGAAAAATCTTCGTAAACTAAATCACACGTGTATGTGTTGACATTTAAGAGATATACAGTCAAAAAAATCAAGGGCAATGGTGATATATATGCGGATTAGACACCAAAAAAAAACACTCAACAAATGGCTACAATTTAAGGAATGTGATTAGTGACGGCATCAGATTCCTAATTGATGGAGAGAGGTCTGTTGGCAAGAAAAGCTGCTTCTAGGAGGTTGTCAAGAGTTTTCGCTCGACGATTCCATTCTTGGGTGGATGGTTTGGCCCTTGTTCCTGTAACTCGAATCCTAGCCCGGTATATCCCATTTTAATTTTACACCATTGTGAACCTTACGCCTTTTTTACTCTCTGATCGAGGTTCTCGGCATTGAAAAATCTTCGTAAACTAAATCACACGTGTATATGTTGATATTTAAGAGATATACAGTCAAGAAGATCAAGGGCAATGGTGATATATATGCGGATTAGACACAAAAAAAAAAAAACACTCAACAAATGGCTGCAATTTAAGGAATGTGTTTAGTGAAGGCATCAGATTCCTAATTGATGGAGAAAGGTCTGGTGGCAAGAAAAGCTGCTTCTAGGAGGTTGTCAAGTGTTTTCGCTCGATGATTTCATTCTTGGGTGGTTGGTTTGGCCCTTGTTCCTGTAACTCGAATCCTAGCCCGGTATATCCCATTTTAATCTTACACCATTGAGAACCTTACGCCTTTTTTACTCTCTGATCGAGGTTCTCGGCATTGAAAAATCTTCGTAAACTAAATCACACGTGTATTTGTTGATATTTAAGAGATATACAGTAAAGAAGATCAAGGGCAATGGTGATATATATGCGGATTAGACAACAAAAAAAACACTCAACAAATGGCTACAATTTAAGGAATGTGTTTAGTGACGGCATCAGATTCCTAATTGATGGAGAAAGGTCTGGTGGCAAGAAAAGCTGCTTCTAGGAGGTTGTCAAGTGTTTTCGCTCGACGATTCCATTCTTGGGTGGTTGGTTTGGCCCTTGTTCCTGTAACTCGAATCCTATCCCGGTATATCCCATTTTAATTTTACACCATTGAGAACCTTACGCCTTTTTTACTCTCTGATCGAGGTTCTTGGCATTGAAAAATCTTCAAAAACTTAATCACACGAGTATATGTTGACATTTAAGAGATATACAGTCAAGCAAATCAAGGGCAACGGTGATATATATGCGGATTAGACACCAAAAAAAACACTCAACAAATGACTACAATTTAAGAAATGTGTTTAGTGACGGCTTCAGATTTCTAATTGATAGAGAAAGGTCTGGTGGCAAGAAAAGCAGCTTCTAGGTGGTTGTCAAGTGTTTTCGCTCGACGATTCCATTCTTGGGTGGTTGGTTTGGCCCTTGTTCCTGTAACTCGAATCCTAGCCCGGTATATCCCATTTTAATTTTACACCATTGTGAACCTTACGCCGTTTTTACTCTCTGGTCGAGGTTCTCGGCATTGAAAAGTCTTCGTAAACTAAATCACACATGTATATGTTGATATTTAAGAGATATACAGATAAGAAAATCAAGGGCAATTGTGATATATATGCGGATTAGACACACAAAAAAAAACACTCAACAAATGGTTACAATTTAAGGAATGTGTTTAGTGACGACATCAGATTCCTAATTGATGGAGAAAGGTCTGGTGGCATGAAAAGCTGCTTCTAGAAGTTTGTCAAGTGTATTCGCTCGACGATTCCATTCTTGGGTGGTTGGTTTGGCCCTTGTTCCTGTAAATCGAATCCTAGCCCGGTATATCCCATTTTAATTTTACACCATTGTGAACCTTACGCCTTTTTTACTCTCTGATCGAGGTTCTCAGCATTGAAAAATCTTCGTAAATTAAATCACACGTGTATATGTTGATATTTAAGAGATATACAGTCAATAAAATCAAGGGCAATGGTGATATATATGCGGATTAGACACCAAAAAATAAAACACGCAACAAATGGCTTCAATTTAAGGAATGTGTTTAGTGACGGCATGAGATTCCTAATTGATGGAGAAAGGTCTGGTGGCAAGAAAACCTGCTTCTAGGAGGTTATCAAGTATTTTCGCTCGACGATTCCATTCTTGGGTGGTTGGTTTGGCTCTTGTTCCTGTAACTCGAATCTTAGCCCGGTATATCCCATTTTAATTTTACACCATTGAGAACCTTACGCCTTTTTTACTCTCTGATCGAGGTTCTCGGCATTGAAAAATCTTCGTAAACTAAATCACACGTGTATACGTAGATATTTAAGAGATATACAGTCAAGAAAATCAAGGGCAATGGTGATATATATGCGGATTCGACACCAAAAAAAACACTCAACAAATGGCTACAATTTAAGGAATGTGTTTAGTGGCGGCATCAGATTCCTAATTGATGGAGAAAGGTCTGGTGGCAAGAAAAGCTGCTTCTAGGAGGTTGTCAAGTGTTTTCGCTCGACGATTCCATTCTTGGGTGGTTGGTTTGGCCCTTGTTCCTGTAACTCGAATCCTAGCCCAATATATCCCATTTTAATTTTACACCATTGTGAATCTTACGCCTTTTTCACTCTCTGATCGAGGTTCTCGGCATTGAAAAATCTTCGTAAATTAAATCACACGTGTATATGTTGCTATTTATGAGATATACAGTCAAGAAAATCAAGGGAAATGGTGATATATATGCGGATTAGGCACCAGAAAAAAAACTCTCAACAAATGGCTACAATTTAAGGAATGAGTTTAGTGACGGCATCAGATTCCTAATTTGTGGAGAAAGGTCTAGTGGTATGAAAAGCTGCTTCTAGAAGGTTGTCAAGTGTTTTCGCTCGACGATTCCATTCTTGGGTGGTTGGTTTGGCCCTTGTTCCTGTAACTTGAATCCTAGCCCGGTATATCTCATTTTAATTTTACACCATTGTGAACCTTACGCCTTTTTTACTCTTTGATAGATGTTCTCGGCATTGAAAAATCTTCGTAAACTAAATCACACGTGTATATGTTGACATTTAAGAGATATATACAGTCAAGAAAATCAAGGGCAATGATGATATATATGCGGATTAGACACAAAAAAAAAACACTCAACAAATGGCTGCAATTTAAAGAATGTGTTTAGTGACGGCATCAGATTCCTAATTCATGGAGAAAGGTCTGGTGGCAAGAAAAGCTGCTTCTAGGAGGTTGTCAAGTGTTTTCGCTCGACGATTCCATTATTGGGTGGTTGGTTTGGCCCTTGTTCCTGTAAATCGAATCCTAGCCCGGTATATCCCATTTTAATTTTACACCATTGTGAACCTTACGCCTTTTTTACTCTCTGATCGAGGTTCTTGGCATAAAAAATCTTCGTAAACTAAATCACACGTGTATATGTTGATATTTAAGAGATATACAGTCAAGATGATCAAGGGCAATGGTGATATATATGCGGATTAGACACCAAAAAAAAAAACACTCAACAAATGGCTGCAATTTAAGGAATGTGTTTAGTGAAGGCATCAGATTCCTAAATGATGGAGAAAGATCTGGTGGCAAGAAAAGCTGCTTCTAGGAGGTTGTCAAGTGTTTTCGCTCGACGATTCCATTCTTGGGTGGTTGGTTTGGCCCTTGTTCCTGTAACTCGAATCCTAGCCCGGTATATCCCATTTTAATTTTACACCATTGAGAACCTTACGCCTTTTTTACTCTCTGATCGAGGTTCTTGGCATTGATAAATCTTCGAAAACTTAATCACACGTGTATATGTTGACATTTAAGAGATATACAGTTAAGCAAATCAAGGGCAACGGTGATATATATGCGGATTAGACACCAAAAAAAACACTCAACAAATGACTACAATTTAAGAAATGTGTTTAGTGACGGCTTCAGATTCCTAATTGATAGAGAAAGGTCTGGTGGCAAGAAAAGCAGCTTCTAGGTGGTTGTCAAGTGTTTTCGCTCGACGATTCCATTCTTGGGTGGTCGGTTTGGCCCTTGTTCCCGTAACTCGAATCCTAGCCCGGTATATCCCATTTTAATTTTACACCATTGTGAACCTGACGCCGTTTTTACTCTCTGGTCGAGGTTCTCGGCATTGAAAAATCTTCGTAAACTAAATCACACATGTATATGTTGATATTTAAGAGATATACATTCAAGAAAATCAAGGGCAATGGTGATATATATGCGGATTAGACACACAAAAAAAACACTCAACAAATGGTTACAATTTAAGGAATGTGTTTAGTGACGACATCAGATTCCTAATTGATGGAGAAAGGTCTGGTGGCAAGAAAAGCTGCTTCTAGGAGTTTGTCAAGTGTATTCGCTCGACGATTCCATTCTTGGGTGGTTGGTTTGGCCCTTGTTCCTGTAACTCGAATCCTAGCCCGGTATATCCCATTTTAATTTTACACCATTGTGAACCTCACGCCTTTTTTACTCTCTGATCGAGGTTCTCAGCATTGAAAAATCTTCGTAAATTAAATCACACGTGTATATGTTGATATTTAAGAGATATACAGTCAATGAAATCAAGGGCAATGGTGATATATATGCGGATTAGACACAAAAAAAAACACTCAACAAATGGCTTCAATTTAAGGAATGTGTTTAGTGACGGCATGAGATTCCTAATTGATGGAGAAAGGTCTGGTGGCAAGAAAAACTGCATCTAGGAGGTTGTCAAGTGTTTTCGTTCGACGATTCCATTCTTGGGTGGTTGGTTTGGCTCTTGTTCCTGTAACTCGAATCTTTGCCGGTATATCCCATTTTAATTTTACACCATTGAGAACCTTACGCCTTTTTTACTCTCTGATCGAGGTTCTCGGCATTGAAAAATCTTCGTAAACTAAATCAAACGTGTATATGTAGATATTTAAGAGATATACAGTCATGAAAATCAAGGGCAATGGTGATATATATGCGGATTAGACACCAAAAAAAAAACACTCAACAAATGGCTACAATTTAAGGAATGTGTTTAGTGGCGGCATCAGATTCCTAATTGATGGAGAAAGGTCTGGTGGCAAGAAAAGCTGCTTCTAGGAGGTTGTCAAGTGTTTTCGCTCGACGATTCCATTCTTGGGTGGTTGGTTTGGCCCTTGTTCCTGTAACTCGAATCCTAGCCCGATATATCCCATTTTAATTTTACACTATTGTGAACCTTACGCCTTTTTTAGTCTCTGATCGAGGTTCTCGGCATTGAAAAATATTCGGAAATTAAATCACACGTGTATATGTTGATATTTATGAGATATACAGTCAAGAAAATCAAGGGAAATGGTGATATATTTGCGGATTAGGCACCAGAAAAAAATCTCTCAACAAATGGCTACAATTTAAGGAATGAGTTTAGTGACGGCATCAGATTCCTAATTGATGGAGAAAGGTCTAGTGGTATGAAAAGCTGCTTCTAGAAGGTTGTCAAGTGTTTTCGCTCGACGATTCCATTCTTGGGTGGTTGGTTTGGCCCTTGTTCCTGTAACTTGAATCCTAGCCCGGTATATCTCATTTTAATTTTACACCATTGTGAACCTTACGCCTTTTTTACTCTCTGATAGATGTTCTTGGCATTGAAAAATCTTCGTAAACTAAATCACACGTGTATATGTTGACATTTAAGTGATATACAGTCAAGAAAATCAAGAGCAATGGTGATATATATGCGGATTAGACACCAAAAAAAACACTCAACAAATGGCTACAATTTAAGGAATGTGTTTAGTGATGGCATCAGATTCCTAATTGATGGAGAAAGGTCTGGTGGTAAGAAAAGCTGCTTCTAGGAGGTTGTCAAGTGTTTTCGCTCAACGATTCCATTCTTGGGTGGTTGGTTTGGCCCTTGTTCGTGTAATTCGAATCCTAGCCCGGTATATCCCATTTTAATTTTACACCATTGAGAACCTTACGCCTTTTTTACTCTCTGATCGAGGTTCTCGGCATTGAAAATTCTTCGTAAACTTAATCACACGTGTATATGTTGATATTTAAGAGATATACAGTCAAGAAAATCAAGGGAAATGGTGATATATATGCGGATTAGGCACCAAAAAAAAAAACTCAACAAATGGCTACAATTTAAGGAATGTGTTTAGTGACGGCATCAGATTCCTAATTGATGGAGAAAGGTCTGGTGGCAAGAAAAGCTGCTTCTAGGAGTTTGTCAAGTATTTTCGCTCGACGATTCCATTCTTGGGTGGTTGGTTTGGCCCTTGTTCCTATAAATCGAATCCTAGCCCGGTATATCCCATTTTAATTTTACACCATTATGAACCTTACGCCTTTTTTACTCTCTGATCGAGGTTCTCGGCATTAAAAAATCTTCGTAAACTAAATCACACGTGTATATGTTGATATTTAAGAGATATAAAGTCAAAAAATATCAAGGGCAATGGTGATATATATGCGGATTAGACACAAAAAAAAAACACTCAACAAATGGCTACAATTTAAGGAATGTGTTTAGTGACGGCATCAGATTCCTAATTGATGGAGAAAGGTCTGGTGGTAAGAAAAGCTGCTTCTAGGAGGTTGTCAAGTGTTTTCGCTCGACGATTCCATTCTTGGGTGGTTGGTTTGGCCCTTGTTCCTGTAAATCGAATCCTAGCCCGGTATATCCCATTTTAATTTTACACCATTATGAACCTTACGCCTTTTTTACTCTCTGATCGAGGTTCTCGGCATTGAAAAATCTTCGTAAACTAAATCACACGTGTATATGTTGACATTTAAGAGATATACAGTCAAGAAAATCAAGGGCAATGGTGATATATATGCGGATTAGACACCAAAAAAAAACACTCAACAAATGGCTACAATTTAAGGAATGTGTTTGGTGATGGCATCAGATTCCTAATTGATGGAGAAAGGTCTGGTGGTAAGAAAAGCTGCTTCTAGGAGGTTGTCAAGTGTTTTCGCTCAACGATTCCATTCTTGGGTGGTTGGTTTGGCCCTTGTTCGTGTAATTCGAATCCTAGCCCGGTATATCCCATTTTAATTTTACACCATTGAGAACCTTACGCCTTTTTTACTCTCTGATCGAGGTTCTCGGCATTGAAAATTCTTCGTAAACTTAATCACACGTGTATATGTTGATATTTAAGAGATATACAGTCAAGAAAATCAAGGGAAATGGTGATATATATGCGGATTAGGCACCAAAAAAAAAACTCAACAAATGGCTACAATTTAAGGAATGTGTTTAGTGACGGCATCAGATTCCTAATTGATGGAGAAAGGTCTGGTGGCAAGAAAAGCTGCTTCTAGGAGGTTGTCAAGTGTTTTCGCTCGACGATTCCATTCTTGGGTGGTTAGTTTGGCCCTTGTTCCTGTAAATCGAATCCTAGCCCGGTATATCCCATTTTAATTTTACACCATTATGAACCTTACGCCTTTTTTACTCTCAGATCGAGGTTCTCGGCATTAAAAAATCTTCGTAAACTAAATCACACGTGTATATGTTGATATTTAAGAGATATAAAGTCAAAAAATATCAAGGGCAATGGTGATATATATGCGGATTAGACACAAAAAAAAACACTCAACAAATGGCTACAATTTAAGGAATGTGTTTAGTGACGGCATCAGATTCCTAATTGATGGAGAAAGGTCTGGTGGTAAGAAAAGCTGCTTCTAGGAGGTTGTCAAGTGTTTTCGCTCGACGATTCCATTCTTGGGTGGTTGGTTTGGCCCTTGTTCCTGTAAATCGAATCCTAGCCCGGTATATCCCATTTTAATTTTACACCATTATGAACCTTACGCCTTTTTTACTCTCTGATCGAGGTTCTCGGCATTGAAAAATCTTCGTAAACTAAATCACACGTGTATATGTTGACATTTAAGAGATATACAGTCAAGAAAATCAAGGGCAATGGTGATATATATGCGGATTAGACACCAAAAAAAAACACTCAACAAATGGCTACAATTTAAGGAATGTGTTTGGTGATGGCATCAGATTCCTAATTGATGGAGAAAGGTCTGGTGGTAAGAAAAGCTGCTTCTAGGAGGTTGTCAAGTGTTTTCGCTCAACGATTCCATTCTTGGGTGGTTGGTTTGGCCCTTGTTCGTGTAATTCGAATCCTAGCCCGGTATATCCCATTTTAATTTTACACCATTGAGAACCTTACGCCTTTTTTACTCTCTGATCGAGGTTCTCGGCATTGAAAATTCTTCGTAAACTAAATCACACGTGTATATGTTGATATTTAAGAGATATACAGTCAAGAAAATCAAGGGAAATGGTGATATATATGCGGATTAGACACCAAAAAAAAAACTCAACAAATGGCTACAATTTAAGGAATGTGTTTAGTGACGGCATCAGATTCCTAATTGATGGAGAAAGGTCTGGTGGCAAGAAAAGCTGCTTCTAGGAGGTTGTCAAGTGTTTTCGCTCGACGATTCCATTCTTGGGTGGTTGGTTTGGCCCTTGTTCCTGTAAATCGAATCCTAGCCCGGTTTATCCCATTTTAATTTTACACCATTATGAACCTTACGCCTTTTTTACTCTCTGATCGAGGTTCTCGGCATTAAAAAATCTTCGTAAACTAAATCACACTTGTATATGTTGATATTTAAGAGATATACAGTCAAGAATATCAAGGGCAATGGTGATATATATGCGGATTAGACACCAAAAAAAACACTCAACAAATGGCTACAATTTAAGGAATGTGTTTAGTGACGGCATCAGATTCCTAATTGATGGAGAAAGGTCTGGTGGCAAGAAAAGCTGTTTCTAGGAGGTTGTCAAGTGTTTTAGCTCAACGATTCCATTCTTGGGTGGTTGGTTTGGCCCTTGTTCCTGTAACTCGAATCCTAGCCCGGTATATCCCATTTTAATTTTACACCATTGAGAACCTTACGCCTTTTTTTACTCTCTGATCGAGGTTCTCGACATTGAAAAATCTTCGTAAACTAAATCACACGTGTATGTGTTGACATTTAAGAGATATACAGTCAAAAAAATCAAGGGCAGTGGTGATAAATATGCGGATTAGACACCAAAAAAAAAAAACACTCAATAAATGGCTACAATTTAACGAATGTGTTTAGTGACGGCATCAGATTCCTAATTGATGGAGTAAGATCTGGTGGCAAGAAAAGTTGCTTCTATGAGGTTGTCAAGTGTTTTCGATCGACGATTCTATTCTTGGGTGGTTGGTTTGGCACTTGTTCCTGTAACTCGAATCCTAGACCGGTATATCCCATTTTAATTTTACACCATTGTGAACCTTACGCCTTTTTTACTCTCTGATCGAGGTTCTCGGCATTGAAAAATCATCGTAAACTAAGTCACACGTGTATATGTTGATATTTAAGAGATATACAGTCAAGAAAATCAAGGGCAATGGTGATATATATGCGGATTAGACACAAAAAAAAAAACACTCAACAAATGGCTACAATTTAAGGAATGTGTTTAGTGACTGCATCAGATTCCTAATTGATGGAGAAATGTCTGGTGGCAAGAAAAGCTGCTTCTAGGAGGTTGTCAAGTGTTTTCGCTCGACGATTCCATTCTTGGGTGTTTGGTTTGGCCCTTGTTCCTGTAACTCGAATCCTAGCCCGGTATATCACATTTTAATTTTACACCATTGTGAACCTTACGCCATTTTTACTCTCTGATCGAGGTTCTCGGCATTGAAAAATCTTCGTAAACTAAATCACACGTGCATATGTTGATATTTAAGAGATATACAGTCAAGAAAATCAAGGGCAATGCTGATATATATGCGGATTAGACACAAAAAAAAACACTCAACAAATGGCTACAATTTAAGGGATGTGTTTAGTGACGCCATCAGATTCCTAATTGAGGGAGAAAGGTCTTGTGGCAAGAAAAGCTGCTTCTAGGAGGTTGTCAAGTGTTTTCGCTCGACTATTCCAATCTTGGGTGGTTGGTTTGGCCCTTGTTCCTGTAACTCGAATCCTAGCCCGGTGTATCCCATTTTAATTTTACACTATTGTGAACCTTGCGCCTTTTTTACTCTCTGATCGAGGATCTCGGCATTGAAAAATACTCGTAAACTAAATCACACGTGTATTTTTTGATATTTAAGAGATATACAGTCAAGAAAATCAAGGGCAATGGTGATATATATGCGGATTATACACCAAAAAAAACACTAAACAAATGGCTACAATTTAAGGAATGTGTTTAGCAACGGCATCAGATTCCTAATTGATGGAGAAAGGTCTGGTGGCAAGAAAAGCTGCTTCTAGGAGGTTGTCAAGTGTTTTCGCTCGACGATTCCATTCTTGGGTGGTTGGTTTGGCCCTTGTTCCTGTAACTCGAATCCTAGCCCGGTATATCCCATTTTAATTTTACACTATTGTGAATCTTACGCCTTTTTTACTCTCTGATCGAGGTTCTCGACATTGAAAACTCTTCGTAAAGTAAATCACACGTGTATATGTTGATATTTAAGAGATATACAACCAGGAAAATCAAGGGCAATGGTGATATATATGCGGATTAGACACAAAAAAAAACACTCAACAAATGGATACAATTTAAGGAATGTGTTTAGTGACGGCATCAGATTCCTAATTGATGGAGAAAGGTCTAGTGGTATGAAAAGCTGCTTCTAGGAGGTTGCCAAGTGTTTTCGGTAGACGATTCCATTCTTGGGTGGTTGGTTTGGCCCTTGTTCCTGTAACTCAAATCCAAGCCCGGTATATCTCATTTTAATTTTACACCATTGAGAACCTTACGCCTTTTTTACTCTCTGATCGAGGTTCTCGTCATTGAAAAAATATTCGTAAACTAAATCACACGTGTATTTGTTGATATTTAAGAGATATACAGTCAAGAAAATCAAGGACAAAGGTGATATATATGCGGATTAGACACAAAAAAAAAACACTCAACAAATGGCTACAATTTAAGGAATGTGTTTAGTGACGGCATCAGATTCCTAATTGATGGAGAAAGGTCTGGTGGAAAGAAAAGCTGCTTCTAGGAGGTTGTCAAGTGTTTTCGCTCGACGATTCCATTCTTGGGTGGGTGGTTTGGCCCTTGTTCCTGTAACTCGATTCCTAGCCCGGTATATCCCATTTTAATTTTACACCATTGTGAACCTTACGCCGTTTTTACTCTCTGATCGAGGTTCTCGGCATTGAAAAATCTTCGTAAACTAAATCACACGTGTATATGTTGATATTTAAGAGATATACAGTTAAGAAAATCAAGCGCAATGCTGATATATATGCGGATTAGACACAAAAAAAAACACTCAACAAATGGCTACAATTTAAGGGATGTGTTTAGTGACGCCATCAGATTCCTAATTGAGGGAGAAAGGTCTTGTGGCATGAAAAGCTGCTTCTAGGAGGTTGTCAAGTGTTTTCGCTCGACGATTCCATTCTTGGGTGGTTGGTTTGGCCCTTTTTCCTGTAACTCGAATCCTAGCCCGGTATATCCCATTTTAATTTTACTCCATTGTGAACCTTACGCCTTTTTTACTCTCTGATTGAGGTTCTCGGCATTGAAAAATCTTCGTAAACTAAATCACATGTGTACATGTTGATATTTAAGAGATATACAGTCAAGAAAATCAAGGGCAATGGTGATATATATGCGGATTAGACACCCAAAAAAAAATACTCCACAAATGGCTACAATTTAAGGAATGTGTTTAGTGACGGCATCAGATTCCTAATTAATGGAGAAAGGTCTGGTGGCATTAAATGCTGCTTCTAGGAGGTTGTCAAGTGTTTTCGCTCGACTATTCCATTCTTGGGTGGTTGGTTTGGCCCTTGTTCCTGTAACTCGAATACTAGCCCGGTATATCCCATTTTAATTTTACACTATTGTGAATCTTACGCCTTTTTTACTCTCTGGTGGGGTTCTCGGCATTGAAAAATCTTCGTAAACTAAATCACACGTGTATATGTTGATATTTAAGAGATATACAGTCAAGAAAATCAAGGGCAATGGTGATATATATGCAGATTAGACACCAAAAAAAACACTCAACAAATGGCTACAATTTAAGGAATTTGTTTAGTGACGGCATCAGATTCCTAATTGACGGAGAAAGGTCTGGTGGCAAGAAAAGCTGCTTCTAGGAGGTTGTCAAGTGTTTTCGCTCGACGATTCCATTCTTGGGTGGTTGGTTTGGCCCTTGTTCCTGTAACTCGAATCCTAGCCCGGTATATCCCATTTTAATTTTACACCATTGTGAACCTTACGCCTTTTTTACTCTATGGTCGAGGTTCTCGGCATTGAAAAATCTTCGTAAACTAAATCTCAGGTGTATATGTTGATATTTAAGAGATATACAGTCAAGAAAATCAAGGGCAATGGGGATATATATGCGGATTTGACACAAAAAAAACACTCAACAAATGGCTACAATTTAACGAATGTGTTTAGTGACGGCATCAGATTCCTAATTGATGGAGTAAGGTCTGGTGGCAAGAAAAGTTGCTTCTATGAGGTTGTCAAGTGTTTTCGCTCGACGATTCCATTCTTGGGTGGTTGGTTTGGCCCTTGTTCCTGTAACTCGAATCCTAGACCGGTATATCCCATTTTAATTTTACACCATTGTGAACCTTACGCCTTTTTTACTCTCTGATCGAGGTTCTCGGCATTGAAAAATCTTCGTAAACTAAGTCACACGTGTATATGTTGATATTTAAGAGATATACAGTCAAGAAAATCAAGGGAAATGGTGATATATATGCGGATTAGACACAAAAAAAAAACACTCAACAAATGGCCACAATTTAAGGAATGTGTTTAGTGACTGCATCAGATTCCTAATTGATGGAGAAAGGTCTGGTGGCAAGAAAAGCTGCTTCTAGGAGGTTGTCAAGTGTTTTCGCTCGACGATACCATTCTTGGGTGGTTGGTTTGGCCCTTGTTCCTGTAACTCGAATCCTAGCCCGGTATATCCCATTTTAATTTTACACCATTGTGAACCTTACGCATTTTTTACTCTCTAAACGAGGTTCCCGGCATTGAAATATCTTCGTAAATTAAATCACAAGTGTATATGTTGATATTTAAGAGATATACAACCAAGAAAATCAAGGGCAATGGTGATATATATGCGGATTAGACACAAAAAAAAAACACTCAACAAATGGCTACAATTTAAGGAATGTGTTTAGTGACGGCATCAGATTCCTAATTGATGGAGAAAGGTCTAGTGGTATGAAAAGCTGCTTCTAGGAGGTTGCCAAGTGTTTTCGCTCGACGATTCCATTCTTGGGTGGTTGGTTTGGCCCTTGTTCCTGTAACTCGAATCCAAACCCGGTATATCTCATTTTAATTTTACACCATTGAGAACCTTACGCCTTTTTTACTCTCTGATCGAGGTTCTCGGCATTGAAAAAATAATCGTAAACTAAATCACACGTGTATATGTTGATATTTAAGAGATATACAGTCAAGAAAATCAAGGACAAAGGTGATATATATGCGGATTAGACACAAAAAAAAAAACACTCAACAAATGGCTACAATTTAAGGAATGTGTTTAGTGACGGCATCAGATTCCTAATTGATGGAGAAAGGTCTGGTGGAAAGAAAAGCTGCTTCTAGGAGGTTGTCAAATGTTTTCGCTCGACGATTCCATTCTTGGGTGGGTGGTTTGGCCCTTGTTCCTGTAACTCGATTTCTAGCCCCCGGTATATCCCATTTTAATTTTACACCATTGTGAACCTTACGCCGTTTTTACTCTCTAATCGAGGTTCTCGGCATTGAAAAATCTTCGTAAACTAAATCACACGTGCATATGTTGATATTTAAGAGATATACAGTCAAGAAAATCAAGGGCAATGCTGATATATATGCGGATTAGACACAAAAAAAAAACACTCAACAAATGGCTACAATTTAAGGAATTTGTTTAGTGACTGCATCAGATTCCTAATTGATGGAGAAAGGTCTGGTGGATAGAAAAGCTGCTTCTAGGAGGTTGTCAAGTGTTTTCTCTCGACGATTCCATTCTTGGGTGGTTGGTTTGGCCCTTGTTCCTGTAACTCGAATCCTAGCCCGGTATATCCCATTTTAATTTTACACCATTGTGAACCTTACACATTTTTTACTCTCAAAACGAGGTTCCCGGCATTAAAAAATCTTCGTAAATTAAATCACATGTGTATATGTTGATATTTAAGAGATATACAACCAAGAAAATCAAGGGCAATGGTGATATATATGCGGATTAGACAAAAAAAACACTCAACAAATGGCTACAATTTAAGGAATGTGTTTAGTGACGGCATCAGATTCCTAATTGATGGAGAAAGGTCTAGTGGTATGAAAAGCTGCTTCTAGGAGGTTGCCAAGTGTTTTCGCTCGACGATTACATTCTTGGGTGGTTGGTTTGGCCCTTGTTCATGTAACTCGAATCCAAGCCCGGTATATCTCATTTTAATTTTACACCATTGAGAACCTTACGCCTTTTTTACTCTCTGATCGAGGTTCTCGGCATTGAAAAAATATTCGAAAACTAAATCACACGTGTATATGTTGATATTTAAGAGATATACAGTCAAGAAAATCAAGGACAAAGGTGATATATATGCGGATTAGACACAAAAAAAACACTCAACAAATGGCTACAATTTAAGGAATGTGTTTAGTGACGGCATCAGATTCCTAATTGATGGAGAAAGGTCTAGTGGAAAGAAAAGCTGCTTCTAGGAGGTTGTCAAATGTTTTCGCTCGACGATTCCATTCTTAGGTGGGTGGTTTGGCCCTTGTTCCTGTAACTCGATTCCTAGCCCCCGGTATATCCCATTTTAATTTTACACCATTGTGAACCTTACGCCGTTTTTACTCTCTGATCGAGGTTCTCAGCATTGAAAAATCTTCGTAAACTAAATCACACGTGCATATGTTGATATTTAAGAGATATACAGTCAAGAAAATCAAGGGCAATGCTTATATATATGCGGATTAGACACAAAAAAAAACACTCAACAAATGGCTACAATTTAAGGAATGTGTTTAGTGACTGCATCAGATTCCTAATTGATGGAGAAAGGTATGGTGGCAAGAAAAGCTGCTTCTAGGAGGTTGTCAAGTGTTTTTGCTCGACGATTCCATTCTTGGGTGGTTGGTTTGGCCCTTATTCCTGTAACTCGAATCCTAGCCCGGTATATCCCATTTTAATTTTACACCATTGTGAACCTTACGCATTTTTTACTCTCTAAACGAGGTTTCCGGCATTGAAAAATCTTCGTAAATTAAATCACATGTGTATATGTTGATATTTAAGAGATATACAACCAAGAAAATCAAGGGCAATGGTGATATATATGCGGATTAGACACAAAAAAAAAACACTCAACAAATGGCTACAATTTAAGGAATGTGTTTAGTGACGGCATCAGATTCCTAATTGATGGAGAAAGGTCTAGTGGTATGAAAAGCTGCTTCTAGGAGGTTGCCAAGTGTTTTCGCTCGACGATTCCATTCTTGGGTGGTTGGTTTGGCCCTTGTTCCTGTAACTCGAATCCAAGCCCGGTATATCTCATTTTAATTTTACACCATTGAGAACCTTACGCCTTTTTTACTCTCTGATCGAGGTTCTCGGCATTGAAAAAATATTCATAAACTAAATCACACGTGTATATGTTGATATTTAAGAGATATACACTCAAGAAAATCAAGGACAAAGGTGATATATATGCGGATTAGACACAAAAAAAACACTCAACAAATGGCTACAATTTAAGGAATGTGTTTAGTGACGGCATTAGATTCCTAATTGATGGAGAAAGGTCTGGTGGAAAGAAAAGCTGCTTCTAGGAGGTTGTCAAGTGTTTTCGCTCGACGATTCCATTCTTGGGTGGGTGGTTTGGCCCTTGTTCCTGTAACTCGATTCCTAGCCCGGTATATCCCATTTAAATTTTACACCATTGTGAACCTGACGCCGTTTTTACTCCCTGATCGAGGTTCTCGGCATTGAAAAATCTTCGTAAACTAAATCACACGTGCATATGTTGATATTTAAGAGATATACAGTCAAGAAAATCAAGGGCAATGCGGATATATATGCGGATTAGACACAAAAAAAAACACTCAACAAATGGCTACAATTTAAGGGATGTGTTTAGTGACGCCATCAGATTCCTAATTGAGGGAGAAATGTCTTGTGGCAAGAAAAGCTGCTTCTAGGAGGTTGTCAAGTGTTTTCGCTCGACGATTCCATTCTTGGGTGGTTGGTTTGGCCCTTGTTCCTGTAACTCGAATCCTAGCCCGGTATATCCCATTTTAATTTTACTCCATTGTGAACCTTACGCCTTTTTTACTCTCTGATTGAGGTTCTCGGCATTGAAAAATCTTCGTAAACTAAATCACACGTGTATATGTTGATATTTAAGAGATATACAGTCAAGAAAATTAAGGGCAATGGTGATATATATGCGGATTAGACACCAAAAAAAAAATACTCCACAAATGGCTACAATTTAAGGAATGTGTTTAGTGACGGCATCAGATTCCTAATTGATGGAGAAAGGTCTGGTGGCATGAAATGCTGCTTCTAGGAGGTTGTCAAGTGTTTTCGCTCGACTATTCCATTCTTGGGTGGTTGGTTTGGCCCTTGTTCCTGTAACTCGAATCCTAGCCTGGTATATCCCATTTTAATTTTACACTATTGTGAACCTTACGCCTTTTTTACTCTCTGATCGAGGTTCTCGGCATTGAAAAATATTCGTAAACTAAATCACACGTGTATATGTTGATATTTAAGAGATATACAGTCAAGAAAATCAAGGGCAATGGTGATATATATGCGGATTAGACACCAAAAAAAAAAAACACTAAACAAATGGCTACAATTTAAGGAATGTGTTTAGTAACGGCATTAGATTCCTAATTGATGGAGAAAGGTCTGGTGGCAAGAAAAGCTGCTTCTAGGAGGTTGTCAAGTGTTTTCGCTCGACGATTCCATTCTTGGGTGGTTGGTTTGGCCATTGTTCCTGTAACTCGAATCCTAGCCCGGTATATCCCATTTTAATTTTACACTATTGTGAATCTTACGCATTTTTTACTCTCTGATCGGGGTTCTCGGCATTGAAAAATCTTCGTAAACTAAATCACACGTGTATATGTTGATATTTAAGAGATATTCAGTCAAGAAAATCAAGGGCAATGGTGATATATATGCGGATTAGACACCAAGAAAACACTCAACAAATGGCTACAATTTAAGGAATGTGTTTAGTGACGGCATCAGATTCCTAATTGAAGGAGAAAGGTCTGGTGGCAAGAAAAGCTGCTTCTAGGAGGTTGTCAAGTGTTTTCGCTCGACGATTCCATTCTTGGGTGGTTGGTTTGGCCCTTGTTCCTGTAAATCGAATCCTAGCCCGGTATATCCCATTTTAATTTTACACCATTGTGAACCTTAAGCCATTTTTACTCTCTGATCGAGGTTCTCGGCATTGAAAAATCTTCGTAAACTAAATCACACGTGTATATGTTGATATTTAAGAGATATACAGTCAAGAAAATCAAGGGCAATGGTGATATATATGCGGATTAGACACAAAAAAAAACTCAACAAATGGCTACAATTTAAGGAATGTGTTTAGTGACGGCATCAGATTCCTAATTGATGGAGTAAGGTCTGGTGGCAAGAAAAGTTGCTTCTATGAGGTTGTCAAGTGTTTTCGCTCGACGATTCCATTCTTGGGTGGTTGGTTTGGCACTTGTTCCTGTAACTCCAATCCTAGACCGGTATATCCCATTTTAATTTTACACCATTGTGAACCTTACGCCTTTTTTACTCTCTGATCGAGGTTCTCGGCATTGAAAAATATTCATAAACTAAGTCACACGTGTATATGTTGATATTTAAGAGATATACAGTCAAGAAAATCAAGGGCAATGGTGATATATATGCGGATTAGACACAAAAAAAAAAACAATCAACAAATGGCTACAATTTAAGGAATGTGTTTAGTGACTGCATCAGATTCCTAATTGATGGAGAAAGGTCTAGTGGCAAGAAAAGCTACTTCTAGGAGGTTGTCAAGTGTTTTCGCTCGACGATTCCATTCTTGGTTGGTTGGTTTGGCCCTTGTTCATGTAACTCGAATCCTAGCCCGGTATATCCCATTTTAATTTTACACCATTGTGAACCTTACGCCTTTTTTACTCTCTAAACGAGGTTCCCGGCATTGAAAAATCTTCGTAAATTAAATCACACGTGTATATGTTGATATTTAAGAGATATACAGCCAAGAAAATCAACGGCAATGGTGATATATATGCGAATTAGACACCAAAAAAAACACTCAACAAATGGCTACAATTTAAGGAATATGTTTAGTGACAGCATCAGATTCCTAATTGATGGAGAAAGGTCTGGTGGAAAGAAAAGCTGCTTCTAGGAGGTTGTCAAGTGTTTTCGCTCGACGATTCCATTCTTGGGTGGTTGGTTTGGCCCTTGTTCCTGTAACTCGATTCCTAGCCCGGTATATCCCATTTTAATTTTACACCATTGTGAACCTTACGCCGTTTTTACTCTCTGATCGAGGTTCTCGGCATTGAAAAATCTTCGTAAACTAAATTACACGTGTATATGTTGATATTTAAGAGATATACAGTCAAGAAAATCAAGGGCAATGCTGATATATATGCGGATTAGACACAAAAAAAACACTCAACAAATGGCTACAATTTAAGGGATGTGTTTAGTGACGGCATCAGATTCCTAATTGATGGAGAAAGGTCTGGTGGCAAGAAAAGCTGCTTCTAGGAGGTTGTCAAGTGTTTTCGCTCAACGATTCCATTCTTGGGTGGTTGGTTTGGCCCTTGTTCCTGTAACTCGAATCCTAGCCCGGTATATCCCATTTTAATTTTACACCATTGTGAATCTTACGCCTTTTTTACTCTCTGATCGAGGTTCTCGGCATTGAAAAATCTTCGGAAACTAAATCACACGTGTATATGTTGATATTTAAGAGATATACAGTCAAGAAAAATCAAGCGCAATGGTGATATATATGCGGATTAGACACAAAAAAAAAACACTCAGCAAATGGCTACAATTTAAGGAATATGTTTAGTGACAGCATCAGATTCCTAATTGATGGAGAAAGGTCTGGTGGCAAGAAAAGCTGCTTCTTGGAGGTTGTCATGTGTTTTCACTCGACGATTCCATTCTTGGGTGGTTGGTTTGGCCCATGTTCCTGTAACTCGAATCCCAGCCCGGTATATCTCATTTTGATTTTACACCATTGAGAACCTTACGCCTTTTTTACTCTCTGATTGAGGTTCTCGGCATTGAAAAATCTTCGTAAATTAAATCACACGTGTATATATTGATATTTAGGAGATATACAGTCAAGAAAATCAAGGGCAATGGTGATATATATGCGAATTAGACACCAAAAAAAAACATTCAACAAATGACTACAAGTTAAGGAATGTGTTTAGTGACGGCATCAGATTCCTAATTGATGGAGAAAGGTCTGGTGGCAAGAAAAGCTGCTTCTAGGAGGTTGTCAAGTGTTTTCGATCGACGATTCCATTCTTGGGTGGTTGGTTTGGCCCTTGTTCCTGTAACTAGAATCCTAGCCCGGTATATCCCATTTTAATTTTACACCATTGTGAACCTTACGCCTTTTTTACTCTCTGATCGAGGTTCTCGGCATTGAAAAATCTTCGTAAACTAAATCACATGTGCATATGTTGATATTTAAGAGATATACAGTCAAGAAAATCAAGGGCAATGGTGATATATATGCAGATTAGACACCAAAAAAAACACTCAACTAATGGCTACAATTAAAGGAATGTGTTTAGTGACGGCATCAGATTGCTAATTGATGGTGAAAGGTCAGATGGTAAGAAAAGCTGCTTCCAGGAGGTTGTTAACTGTTTTCGCACGACGATTCCATTCTTGGGTGGTTGGTTTTGCCCTTGTTCCTGTAACTCGAATCCTAGCCCGGTATATCCCATTTTAATTTTACTCCATAGTGAACCTTACGCCTTTTTTACTCTCTGATCGAGGTTCTCGGCATTGAAAAATCTTCGTAAACTAAATCACACGTGTATATGTTGATATTTAAGAAATATACAGTCAAGAAAATCAAGGGCAATGGTGATATATATGTGGATTAGACACCAAAAAAAATACTCAACAAATGGCTACAATTTAAGGAATGTGTTTAGTGACGGCATCAGATTACTAATTGATGGAGAAAGGTTTGGTGGCATGAAATGCTGATTCTAGGAGGTTGTCAAGTGTTTTCGCTCGACTATTCCATTCTTGGGTGGTTGGTTTGGCCCTTGTTCCTATAACTCGAATCCTAGCCCGGTATATCCCATTTTAATTTTACTCCATTGTGAACCTTACGCCTTTTTTACTCTCTGATCGAGGTTTTCGGCATTGAAAAATCTTCGTAAACTAAATCACACGTGTATATGTTGATATTTAAGAGATATACAGTCAAGAAAATCAAGGGCAATGAAGATATATATGCGGATTAGACACCAAAAAAAATACTCAACAAATGGCTACAATTTAAGGAATGTGTTAGTGACGGCATCAGATTCCTAATTGATGGAGAAAGGTTTGGTGGCATGAAATGCTGCTTCTCGGAGGTTGTCAAGTGTTTTCGCTCGACAATTCCATTCTTGGGTGGTTGGTTTGGCCCTTGTTCCTGTAACTCGAATCCTAGCCCGGTATATCCCATTTTAATTTTACACCATTGTGAACCTTACGCCTTTTTTACTCTCTGATCGAGGTTCTCGGCATTGAAAAATCTTCGTAAACTAAATCACATGTACATATGTTGATATTTAAGAGATATACAGTCAAGAAAATCAAGGGCAATGGTGATATATATGCAGATTAGACACCAAAAAAAACACTCAACTAATGGCTACAATTTAAGGAATGTGTTTAGTGATGGCATCAGATTCCTAATTGATGGTGAAAGGTCTGATGGTAAGAAAAGCTGCTTCCAGGAGGTTGTTAACTGTTTTCGCACGACGATTCCATTCTTGGGTGGTTGGTTTGGCCCTTGTTCCTGTAACTCGAATCCTAGCCCGGTATATCCCATTTTAATTTTACTCCATTGTGAACCTTACGCCTTTTTTACTCTCTGATCGAGGTTCTCGGCATTGAAAAATCTTCGTAAACTAAATCACACGTGTATATGTTAATATTTAAGAAATATACAGTCAAGAAAATCAAGGGCAATGGTGATATATATGCGGATTAGACACCAAAAAAAATACTTAACAAATGGCTACAATTTAAGGAATGTGTTTAGTGACGGCATCAGATTCCTAATTGATGGAGAAAAGTTTGGTGGCATGAAATGCTGATTCTAGGAGGTTGTCAAGTGTTTTCGCTCGACTATTCCATTCTTGGGTGGTTGGTTTGGCCCTTGTTCCTATAACTCGAATCCTAGCCCGGTATATCCCGTTTTAATTTTACTCCATTGTGAACCTTACGCCTTTTTTACTCTCTGATCGAGGTTCTCGGCATTGAAAAATCTTCGTAAACTAAATCACACGTGTATATGTTGATATTTAAGAGATATACAGTCAAGAAAATCAAGGGCAATGGAGATATATATGCGGATTAGACACCAAAAAAAATACTCAATAAATGGCTACAATTTAAGGAATGTGTTAGTGACGGCATCAGATTCCTAATTGATGGAGAAAGGTTTGGTGGCATGAAATGCTGCTTCTAGGAGGTTGTCAAGTGTTTTCGCTCGACTATTCCATTCTTGGGTGGTTGGTTTGGCCCTAGTTCCTGTAACTCGAATCCTAGCCCGGTATATCCCTGATCGGAGTGTCGCGCTCCGGTTAAAGATAATATTTATAAGCCCAAGTTACCCTTAACAAATAGTTAGTGGTAATAAGGGGTCGAACCACGAAGAGTATGTGGTTTGCGTATGGATTAGATTGAATTATGAAAAGGTGTCACTATTATGAAGCTTGCTATTTTGTTTTTATGTATTTTTTGATTGATTGAAAAGATGTGAATTAAACTACTAAAATGAAAGGATTAATTAATAACTAACGATCAACAAATTGTAAGAGTTGAAATTGATTGTTTGAACAATATAGAGAAAACAAGGTTCACACCCGGTTCGGTAATTGCAATCCTAAGGTTTCTACACGTTTTAGATTCAAATCAATTGCAAAGATGATTAGCGAATTTAGTGTTGCGAGGCTTAGGTGCCAAAAGCTATCAACGTTATAGACAACGGACCACAATGCACTTCGTTACCAAGAACATGTAAACTCTAACCTAGACAAGGCATAATTGCACATAAACATTTCATAAAGTCAAATTTAATCTTCACTCGACAATTTATGAATTCAATACAAATGCAAGACAATTGTCATAAGCTTCAAAATCAACTAGCAAATTGTCACAAAATCAAACCAAGAACATTGTTTAAACCCTAGACTTACAAAAACCTACACCGGGGTTAAACCTCCAAGAAATTAGCCGCTCATGGTGGAAATGGCACGATCAACGGATGATGGAAGCTTAAATTGAGTCATCTTGGAACTTGTAGAATGGTGAATGATGAAGGGTTAGGGTTTAGGATGAGTGATGATGGTGAGTGGTTGAGTGAATTGATGGAATGATGAACTAGGGTTTCGATTCAAGAAGATGATGTTGCTATCGTTCTTGATTCGGGTTGTAGCAATGATGGTAGATGAATGGTAGGTGATAGGTGATGAGTATTGGCTCCAAGATCACTTTCAAACTTGAGAATATTGTGTAACTCCCGAAATGGGTCAAAACAAAGCATTAAAACTCGTCACCAACCAAGAGAACCACATAATTCTCGTTTTTCATAAGGAGGAGGCGTTGCCTACGCCTCTGGTGGCGTAGGCTATGCCTCACAGAAAACCCGTTTTTCTGTTTTTGTGTTTCTTGCTTCCGATAGACCCGTTTTGCATTCCGGTGGTCCGTAAAGCTCCCAAATAGCTCCTTAAACTTCATCAAACCTGTAAAACACATTTTTAATTAAAAGTAGGCTATTCGGAATTAAAACTCATGTAAGAACATCAAGTTACACCAATACGAACACCGGTTTTCGACCACGTATCACATCCCCACACTTGTCGTTTGCTTGCCCTCAAGCAAATATGTCTTTCACTTTCACGTGGGTCGAACGAGAAACACACTCCCCATTCCCGAGACAAAGGTTAAGGTCTAATGTCATGCTCAGTTCAAACTTTTTACAATTTTCGACATATTTAGCAATAAATGATTAATCATATAAAAGTGGTTATCCAAGATTAACCCGCCCTTGAAACTCACACTTCATACATATCCCTCACAATGTTCACTCCACTCGGTTTACAAGTTGGCTAATTTTCATGATGTATTAGCACTTTTAAAAAGTAATCACTCCAAACCGATTAGAACATGTACCCGCATAGGCTTGCAACTCAATCATTCTCCACCACTGAACACAAATACTAAGCACAAGTCAAAAGGTCTTTGTAAGGGTTGTAACGGGGCTAGGCTAAGGGTAGGAAGTAGGATATTTAAAGTGGCTAAGGTGATGAAAATTCGATTTTTATTACAAAGCACTAAACTAAACAAAACTCAATATAAACATCAACTATGAGGCAACAACTTTCGCCTTTTATTCAACAACTACTAACACATCTTTTTGTGTTTTTCTCAACGCTTTTTCATTTTTTTTTATAACATTTTCTGAATTTTTGTTTTTTTTGTTTTTTTTTTGTTATTTTTTTTGTACAAACAATAAAAAACAACTATACAAATACGACTCCTATAATCGAATTTCATCACACGGGTTTAAAAAGAAAAGGCTTATGGTTATGGGCTAAGTGGGTTGTCAAACGAAAGGTTTAGGCTCAAAGTTGGCGACTAGGGGATAGATTTCGGGTAATGATATATAAATGGTGTAAAAGGAAAAGGTTTACCTAATGCCTTAATCATTCTCGTGCTTGTATTCGGTCTATGGTCTCAAACGTATCAAAAGATGCAAGTTCTACAATACATGACTAATGGTCCTCTCAAACAAAGAAATATGTGTATATATAATGTATACAAGTGGCTCAAAATCTCACGTATAAGGGTATGGAATATGATATACATGAATTGCAAGTTTCTTAGGCGAATTACTCCCAAATAACCACCCGCTAAATACCCGTCATGCTATTAACTTGAACTTGACCATGACAAAAGACCAAATGGGTTGTGTCATCCCTCGTTAACTTAGTTACTTGTGCTTTTTAGATCGCTTCAAACAAAGACATTTTTTTAAAAATTTTTGAAATTTTTCCCCCATCCCCACACTTGAGGTAAACATTGTCCTCAATGTGTAGTGTTTAAATGAACGCGTGAAAAATCGAAAAACTTTTACTCCCTCATCCCCACACTTGAGGTAAACATTGTCCTCAATGTGTAAGAACTAGAGTTTTTAAAACGCACAAGGGATGTGACACGGCTAACTTCCCCAAAATTTCATCCCGGAAATAAAATACAAATTACATTCCATTTATTTGCTAACTAAAAAAAAATCAAAGATAAAAAGAAACGTATGCACCTGGTTTTCTCGCTAGTGCCTCGTGTGCTCTTCATCTTTTCAACAAAGCGGTCGTCTCCCGAACATAATGTACCTACAAATCTCAACCCTTGTGTAGAAGCATGCTTCTCACAACCATTAAAACTTGTTAGTTACCTAGTTCTACCACTTTTATGAAAATATTACCAAGTCATAAGTTAATTTACTTTGATTTATGTGGAAAAGATAATTTACAACAACAACAAGCCTAACTCACTTTCGTAGGAATCACGATTGCATTTAGCGTATGCAACAAGCCCTTTTAAACCTCCCGATAGCTCGGGAGGACGAGTAGGTCTCGTGAGGGTTATATAGGGAACACACCCACAAAGTTCATTTACCTAGAAACGAAAATACTAGACAAAAGATGAAATAACAAGCAATAATGAAAAACTAATAATATACAACAACATAAAACGTACCTCACCATCACCGCTGGTATTGCTCATTTGAATCCACAGGTAGGTACGGGTTGTAGGGGTTATGTGGGAATAATAGACCTTACCATATTTTGTTGATCATATATTGTTGCCATAACAAATAACAATACAATTTGTGAAAACTCAAAATAATATGAAAAATTCCACACAAATCCGATCACTGAAAAATCTACACTAATAGCTTGGGTCCACACAAAAATCCACACCAGAATCAGGTTTAAAGGAATCGGGTGATTTGTGTCCAACCAAAACGAGAAAAACAACCGTTCAGTGTTTTGGCCGGAGCACCTTGCGTCGGCGACGGTGACTCCGGCGTCGGCGACGCCAACCGGGACAAACAACATCCATAGACGCCCTGTGTTGCTGTCTACGGCAATACCTACGCGACGCAGCCCATGATTACCGTCGGCGACGCTGTATCTTGCGTCGTCCACGCCCCATCAGGTACAAAATTCCTCCGACGCCGTTTTCCCCTGTCTACGCGACTTCGGTATGACGCCAGCTTCTGCGTTACCGTTGACGACGCCGGACTTCGCGTCGTCGACGCCCACCGGATAAAATCAATGTTGCCGACGCTAATCTTTCCTGCCTACGTGACACTTCATTCGACGCGACATAGTAAACCACCGACTACGACGGCTATTCCGGCGTCGTCAACGCCAACGTCCGGCCAGATTTCCATTTTCGTTGTTGTATGTTATTGTTGTCTGCATACATATGTGAGGAAGATGATGATGATAGACATGACATCATCCTGATGTCATGGTTGACCCATTATATATATTTTATTCATTTTACTTATTTATTTTATTATTATTCTTATTATATTTTTAGTTTTTTTTTTTTATATTATCAAAATCAACAATTTTTTTTCTAAATTTATATTAAAAAAAAAACTAAATTAACGACTAAACTAGACTAATAAATAAACTAAAACGAATTGTGAAAAAAAAATATACAACAACGATTAACTTACCACCTCATGGTGGTCGAATGGCGTGCTTGCCGCTCACTAACTCCTCAAAATCATCCACCGGTGATTCATACCATTTGTTGCCAAACGGTCCAAACTTCCACACCTCCTCTTCCTTCTTATTTTCTTGAGGTAACTTCTTGGCCTTCTTCTTCTTGACCGTCTTCTTCTTTGGTTCTCCAAACATACCAACCATAGCACATACCTTTTTGTTTGGATTCATGTCCTTCTTGGGACACGTATCCTCTCCGAGTGGGTTAGTAAATTTTGGGAAAACATTTAAATTTAATTCCCGATCCCCAAACTTCATGCTTACCGTTCCCGTTGCACAATTTATTATGGCATTAGCAGTTGCCAGGAACGGTCTACCCAATATGACTATCGGTTGGGTGTTCTCAACACACCCAACATAGTCTACTACCAAAAAGTCCACTGGGTAATAGCAATCATCTACCTTCACAATCACATCTTCCACCATCCCCCTTGGATGCGTGGGAGTCTGATCAGCCAACACCACGGGGGTGTCAAACTTTTTCAATGGACCAAAATCATATTGGTCGTATAGACTCCCGGGCAAGATGCTCACACAAGCTCCAAGATCTAGGAGCACCCTCTCAATTTTGAATGTTCCAATTTGAATTTGAATAAGAGGATCTCCCGGATCTTGAGCTTTTTGGGGAAGCGCACTCGATAAGACGGCACTAACATGTGATACCAAATCAACCAGTTTGGGTAATTTATTATGCCGTTTTTCAATGCTCAACTCCTTCAAGCATTCCACATGAGCCGGAACCTTTTTAATGTCATCGAGTAACGGTAAATTAATTTTTGCTTGTTTAAAATTTTCCCACCTCTCGTCCTTTGGTGGGCACCGTTCTTCAAATTTTGATGCATTAATCAGGTTAAGTTGATTTAAACAATTTTCACAAAAAGAATTTTTAGTTATATTTTCAATTTTACTTTGTGAAATCGTTTCTTGTTTATTTTCACTTTCCGGCTCATCACTTACATCTTCCACTACACCATCAACGAATTGTGGTGGTGGAATGCTTTGAACACTACAAATTTCGTCATTCACAAGAAGACTTACCGCGCTAATGTGTACATTCCTCACATTTCCCGTGCTTGAGCTTTGATGCTTCGGGTTCATTGTGGTGTCACTTGGAAGTCCTCCTCCACTTCCACGAATTTGAGCCATCTCTTGAGCAAGTTGCCCCACTTGCTTCTCTAATGCCTTTTGGGATTTGTCTCTCACCTCAAACTCTTTCCGCATTTCAATTTTAATTTCTTGGTTTGAATTCCGCATTTCAGTTCTAAGTTCTTGATGCGAGTTGGTGAGAGTGTTCATGATAGCGTCTAGTTTCGAGCTAATCGAATAATCACCTTGGGAGTTAGACGCACCACCCCCATTACCACCTTGATTGTAACCCCGTTGATAATTGCCTTCACGGTTTTGATACCCTTGGTTACCACCTTGGTTGTAATTCCTTTGGTAACCCCCTTGGTTACCACCTTGACGATTATTGTATGAAGACCCACCTTGACCTCCTTGGTTACCTTGATTACCCGATTGAAAGTTCGGGTTCATTTGATTCGAAGCGTTACCGTACCGGAAATTAGGGTGATTTCTCAACCCCGGATGGTAAGTGTTGGAGTTCATGTCGTATTGTTTCCTATCTCCATACACTTGGTTGACTTCTTCAGTGTAGCCACTCGAACCCGTTGGACATTGCTCGGTTGTATGCCCAATATCTCCACATTCTTCACAAACCGCAAACTGAACCGCATTTACCTCTTTATTCTTCATACGAGCCATTTCCCGCTCTAAGGTGGAAATCCGATCTTTAGAGTCAAGATCGGGAAGTGTCCGTGAAATGGGATGCTTCTTAGCTCGATCGGCCAATTCTTTCTCTTTCGAACGTTTACTCATCCGTTCCAAGAATTCCCAATCATCATCTTCATGGTTGCTTAGAAGGGTCCCATTGCTCGTTGATTCAACTCGGTTCCATGTGTTGTCATCTAAACCTCTTACAAAGCACTTGACCAACTCCCACTTTTCTATTTGATGATGTGGGCATCTTCGCATCATTTCTTTAAATCTTGTAAAAGCTTCATGCAACGGCTCGCCCGATAATTGGCGAAAAGACCTAATTTCATCACGAGCATCATCGGTCTTCGCCATAGAATAATATTCATCTAGAAAAGCTTGTTGCATTTCTCCCCATGTGCGGATGCTATTGGCTGGGAGTGTAAGGAACCATTGCTTCGCTTTATCTTTCAATGAGAATTGGAACAAACGAAGTTTAACCTCATCTAGTGCAAAGTTGTGCCCCCCGATAGTGCCGCAGATGGAAGAAAACTCTGTCAAATGTGTATACGGTTCGTCGTTAGATCTTCCATTAAAATGAGGAAGTATGTTGATGTAATGTGGTTTACAATCAAACATCCTCCTCTCACAAACGATTGGTGAGTCGTTCTCGGTGACAACCGGTCTAAAACGATCATTCACTCCCCGTGGAGGTCGTTGATGACGATGAGGACCGTTAACTTCTTGATCGACCGGTCTTCTATTATCCCGTCTTTCACCTCTTCGATCATCTCTTCTATCCTCTCTTCTATTATCCCTTGGGTTACCTCCTCCCACGAAACGAGGAATCCGGTTAGGGTTTGCATTGTTGTTGTTATAAAAACCATCATTCCGATTCCGTTGGTCATTGTTTCGTGGTTGACGGTTGTTCCCATAACCATCATTTCTTCCACCTCCGTAACCGTATTCGTCATCCCCAACGTAATTGGCATGTTGGTAGCCAAATTCCTCATCATCATACCTTCTAGCATTGTAGACGTTTCCCCTATTCACGTAGCCCCAATCTTCATCATCGTTAGCCCTATCATCATAGTATCCCCCATCGTCTGAATTTTCCGTATGAACACTCACATGTTCCGGCGATTGATAACTGGGAACACTATACGGTTCATCATCGGGGATTGCATTCCTTAAGTCATCGATGTTGAAGAATGGGTCTTCATTTGCGGGATTGCCGCGATCACGATTTCCCCGACGGTCGGAATTGACATTCCGGTCATCTAAGTTGATGGGTAAAGAGGTTTGTCTATGAAGGTTTTGTTGTTGAGGTGTTCTTTGATTTTTGTTGGGATTTTGGTTTTGGAAAGGTGGTGTAGGTGGTCCGGTATTGTTGTTATTACCACCCGGTCGCTCGGGAGGTATAGGTTGCATATTTGGAGCGGGATTGAAGTTGCTTCGGTATTGGAATTGGTTCGAGTTAAGGTTTTGGTTTGAGTTTTGGTTCGCCATTGAATCGGTTTCAATGGACGGTGTATGTTGTGGTGTGTTGATGGTTTGATTAGAAGCGAGTGTTGCTTCTAACCAGCTTGCTAGGTTCCTTCTTGCTACTCTTTCAATTTCCGGTTCGTAGACTAACGGTGAAGTCCTCCCGGAGTTCCGCGTATGCATACACTACCTGTATCCTGCACAAGTAACACACCCGCGTAACAAGGAAAAAGACAAAGTGCAAAAAGAAAGCTAAACAATTTAAACAGATAATCACGCAAATTCAAACAATAATCAAAACACAAAGCGCACGCACTCCCCGGCAACGGCGCCAAAATTTGATCGGAGTGTCGCGCTCCGGTCAAAGATAATATTTATAAGCCCAAGTTACCCTTAACAAATAGTTAGTGGTAATAAGGGGTCGAACCACGAAGAGTATGTGGTTTGCGTATGGATTAGATTGAATTATGAAAAGGTGTCACTATTATGAAGCTTACTATTTTGTTTTTATGTATTTTTTGATTGATTGAAAAGATGTGAATTAAACTACTAAAATGAAAGGATTAATTAATAACTAAAGATCAACAAATTGCAAGAGTTGAAATTGATTGTTTGAACAATATAGAGAAAACAAGGTTCACACCCGGTTCGGTAATTGCAATCCAAAGGTTTCTACACGTTTTAGATTCAAATCAATTGCAAAGATGATTAGCGAATTTAGTGTTGCGAGGCTTAGGTGCCAAAAGCTATCAACGTTATAGACAACGGACCACAATGCACTTCGTTACCAAGAACATGTAAACTCTAACCTAGACAAGGCATAATTGCACATAAACATTTCATAAAGTCAAATTTAATCTTCACTCAAAAATTTATGAATTCAATACAAATGCAAGACAATTGTCATAAGCTTCAAAATCAACTAGCAAATTATCACAAAATCAAACCAAGAACATTGTTTAAACCCTAGACTTACAAAAACCTACACCGGGGTGAAACCTCCAAGAAATTAGCCGCTCATGGTGGAAATGGCACGATCAACGGATGATGGAAGCTTGAATTGAGTCATCTTGGAACTTGTAGAATGGTGAATGATGAAGGGTTAGGGTTTAGGATGAGTGATGATGGTGAGTGGTTGAGTGAATTGATGGAATGATGAACTAGGGTTTCGATTCAAGAAGATGATGTTGCTATCGTTCTTGATTCGGGTTGTAGCAATGATGGTAGATGAATGGTAGGTGATAGGTGATGAGTATTGGCTCCAAGATCACTTTCAAACTTGAGAATATTGTGTAACTCCCGAAATGGGTCAAAACAAAGCATTAAAACTCGTCACCAACCAAGAGAACCACATAATTCTCGTTTTTCATAAGGAGGAGGCGTTGCCTACGCCTCTGGTGGCGGAGGCTATGCCTCACAGAAAACCCGTTTTTCTGTTTTTGTGTTTCTTGCTTCCGATAGACCCGTTTTGCATTCCGGTGGTCCGTAAAGCTCCCAAATAGCTCCTTAAACTTCATCAAACCTGTAAAACACATTTTTAATTAAAAGTAGGCTATTCGGAATTAAAACTCATGTAAGAACATCAAGTTACACCAATACGAACACCGGTTTTCGACCACGTATCAATCCCATTTTAATTTTACACCATTGAAAAATCTTCGTAAACTAAATCACATGTGCATATGTTGATATTTAAGAGATATACAGTCAAGAAAATCAAGGGCAATGGTGATATATATGCGGATTAGACACAAAAAAAAAACACTCAACAAATGGCTACAATTTAAGGAATGTGTTTAGTGACGGCAACAGATTCCTAATTGATGGAGTAAGGTCTGGTGGCAAGAAAAGTTGCTTCTATGAGGTTGTCAAGTGTTTTCGCTAGACGATTCCATTCTTGGGTGGTTGGTTTGGCACTTGTTCCTGTAACTCGAATCCTAGACCGGTATATCCCATTTTAATTTTACACCATTGTGAACCTTACGCCTTTTTTACAATCTGATCGAGGTTCTCGGCATTGACAAATCTTCGTAAACTAAGTCACACGTGTATATGTTGATATTTAAGAGATATACAGTCAAGAAAATCAAGGGCAATAGTGATATATATGCGGATTAGACACAAAAAAAAACACTCAACAAATGGCTACAATTTAAGGAATGTGTTTCGTGACTGCATCAGATTCCTAATTGATGGAGAAAGGTCTGGTGGCCAGAAAAGCTGCTTCTAGGAGGTTGTCAAGTGTTTTCGCTTGACGATTCCATTCTTGGATGGTTGGTTTGGCCCTTGTTCCTGTAACTCGAATCCTAGCGCGGTATATTCCATTTTAATTTTACACCATTGTTAACCTTACGCCTTTTTTACTCTCTAAACGAGGTTCCCGGCATTGAAAAATCTTCGAATATTAAATCACACGTGGATATGTTGATATTTAAGAGATATACAGCCAAGAAAATCAAGGGAAATGGTGATATATATGCGGATTAGACACAAAAAAAACACTCAACAAATGGCTACAATTTAAGGAATGTGTTTATTGACGGCATCAGATTTCTAATTGATGGAGAAAAGTCTAGTGGTATGAAAAGCTGCTTCTAGGAGGTTGTCAAGTGTTTTCGCTCGACGATTCCATTCTTGGGTGGTTGGTTTGGCCCTTGTTCCTGTAACTCGAATCCAAGCCCAGTATATATCATTTTAATTTTACACCATTGAGAACCTTACGCCTTTTTTACTCTCTGATCGAGGTTCTCAGCATTGAAAAATCTTCGTAAACTAAATCACACGTGTATATGTTGATATTTAAGAGATATACAGTCAAGAAAATCAAGGACAAAGGTGATATATATGCGGATTAGACACCAAAAAAAAACACTCAACAAATGGCTACAATTTAAGGAATGTGTTTAGTGACGGCATCAGATTCCTAATTGATGGAGAAAGGTCTGGTGGAAAGAAAAGCTGCTTCTAGGAGGTTGTCAAGTGTTTTCGCTCGACGACTCCATTCTTGGGTGGTTGGTTTGGCCCTTGTTCCTATAAGTCGATTCCTAGCCCGGTATATCCCATTTTAATTTTACACCATTATGAACCTTACGCCGTTTTTACTCTCTGATCGAGGTTCTCGGAATTGAAAAATCTTCGTAAACTAAATCACACGTGTATATGTTGATATTTAAGAGATATACAGTCAAGAAAATCAAGGGCAATGCTGATATATATGCGGATTAGACACAAAAAAAAAACACTCAACAAATGGCTACCATTTAAGGGATGTGTTTAGTGACGCCATCAGATTCCCAATTGATGGAGAAAGGTATGGTGGCAAGAAAAGCTGCTTCTAGGAGGTTGTCAAGTGTTTTCGCTCGACGATTCCATTCTTGGGTGGTTGGTTTGGCCCTTGTTCCTGTAACTCGAATTCTAGCCCGGTATATCCCATTTTAGTTTTACACCATTGTGAATCTTACGCCTTTTTTACTCTCTGATCGAGGTTCTCGGCATTGAAAAATCTTTGTAAACTAAATCACACGTGTATATGTGGATATTTAAGAGATATACAGTCAAGAAAATCAAGGGCAATGGTGATATATATGCTGATTAGACACCAAAAAAAACACTCAACAAATGACTACAATTTAAGGAATGTGTTTAGTGACGGCATCAGATTCCTAATTGATGGTGAAAGGTCTGGTGGTAAGAAAAGCTGCTTCCAGGAGGTTGTTAAGTGTTTTCGCTCGACGATTCCATTCTTGGGTGGTTAGTTTGGCCCTTGTTCCTGTAACTCGAATCCTAGCCCGGTATATCCCATTTTAATTTTACTCCATTGTGAACCTTATGCCTTTTTTACTCTCTGATCGAGGTTCTCGGCATTGAAAAATCTTCGTAAACTAAATCACACGTGTATATGTTGATATTTAAGAGATATACAGTCAAGAAAATCAAGGGCAATGGTGATCTATATGCAGATTAGACACCAAAAAAAATACTCAACAAATGGCTACAATTTAAGGAATGTGTTTAGTGACGGCATCAGATTCCTAATTGATGGAGAAAGGTCTGGTGGCATGAAATGCTGCTTCTAGGAGGTTGTCGAGTGTTTTCGCTCGACTATTCCATTCTTGGGTGGTTGGTTTGGCCCTTGTTCCTGTAACTCGAATCCTAGCCCGGTATATCCCATTTTAATTTTACACCATTGTGAACCTTACGCCTTTTTTACTCTCTGATCGAGGTTCTCGGCATTGAAAAATCTTCGTAAACTAAATCACACGTGTATATGTTGATAGTTAAGAGATATACAGTCAAGAAAATCAAGGGCAATGGTGATATATATGCAGATTAGACACCAAAAAAAACACTCAACAAATGGCTACAATTTAAGGAATGTGTTTAGTGACGGCATCAGATTCCTAATTGATGGTGAAAGGTCTAGTGGTAAGAAAAGCTGCTTCCAGGAGGTTGTTAAGTGTTTTCGCTCGACGATTCCATTCGTGGGTGGTTGGTTTGGCCCTTGTTCCTGTAACTCGAATCCTAGCCCAGTATATTTCATTTTAATTTTACACCATTAAGAACCTTACGCCTTTTTTACTCTCTGATCGAGGTTCTCGGCATTGAAAAATATTCGTAAACTAAATCACACGTGTATATGTTGATATTTAAGAGATATACAGTCAAGAAAATCAATGGCAATGGTGATATATATGCGGATTAGACACCAAAAAAAACACTAAACAAATGGCTACAATTTAAGGAATGTGTTTAGTGACGGCATCAGATTCCTAATTGATGGAGAAAGGTCTGGTGGCAAGAAAAGCTGCTTCTAGGAGGTTGTCAAGTGTTTTCGCTCGACGATTCCATTCTTGGGTGGTTGGTTTGGCCCTTGTTCCTGTAACTCGAATTCTAGCCCGGTATATCCCATTTTAATTTTACACCATTGTGAATCTTATGCCTTTTTTACTCTCTGATCGAGGTTCTCGGCATTGAAAAATCTTCGTAAACTAAATCACACGTGTATATGTGGATATTTAAGAGATATACAGTCAAGAAAATCAAGGGCAATGGTGATATATATGCGGATTAGACACCAAAAAAAACACTCAACAAATGGCTACAATTTAAGGAATGTGTTTAGTGACGGCATCAGATTCCTAATTGATGGTGAAAGGTCTGGTGGTAAGAAAAGCTGCTTCCAGGAGGTTATTAAGTGTTTTCGCTCGACGATTCCATTCTTGGGTGGTTAGTTTGGCCCTTGTTCCTGTAACTCGAATCCTAGACCGGTATATCCCATTTTAATTTTACTCCATTGTGAACCTTATGCCTTTTTTACTCTCTGATCGAGGTTCTCGGCATTGAAAAATCTTCGTCAACTAAATCACACGTGTATATGTTGATATTTAAGAGATATACAGTCAAGAAAATCAAGGGCAATGCTTATATATATGCGGATTAGACACAAAAAAAAAACACTCAACAAATGGCTACCATTTAAGGGATGTGTTTAGTGACGCCATCAGATTCCCAATTGATGGAGAAAGGTATGGTGGCAAGAAAAGCTGCTTCTAGGAGGTTGTCAAGTGTTTTCGCTCGACGATTCCATTCTTGGGTGGTTGGTTTGGCCCTTGTTCCTGTAACTCGAATTCTAGCCCGGTATATCCCATTTTAGTTTTACACCATTGTGAATCTTACGCCTTTTTTACTCTCTGATCGAGGTTCTCGGCATTGAAAAATCTTCGTAAACTAAATCACACGTGTATATGTTGATAGTTAAGAGATATACAGTCAAGAAAATCAAGGGCAATGGTGATATATATGCAGATTAGACACCAAAAAAAACAGTCAACAAATGGCTACAATTTAAGGAATGTGTTTAGTGACGGCATCAGATTCCTAATTGATGGTGAAAGGTCTAGTGGTAAGAAAAGCTGCTTCCAGGAGGTTGTTAAGTGTTTTCGCTCGACGATTCCATTCTTGGGTGGTTGGTTTGGCCCTTGTTCCTGTAACTCGAATCCTAGCCCAGTATATTTCATTTTAATTTTACACCATTAAGAACCTTACGCTATTTTTACTCTCTGATCGAGGTTCTCGGCATTGAAAAATATTCGTAAACTAAATCACACGTGTATATGTTGATATTTAAGAGATATACAGTCAAGAAAATCAAGGGCAATGGTGATATATATGTGGATTAGACACCAAAAAAAACACTAAACAAATGGCTACAATTTAAGGAATGTGTTTAGTGACGGCATCAGATTCCTAATTGATGGAGAAAGGTCTGGTGGCAAGAAAAGCTGCTTCTAGGAGGTTGTCAAGTGTTTTCGCTCGACGATTCCATTCTTGGGTGGTTGGTTTGGCCCTTGCTCCTGTAACTCGAATCCTAGCCCGGTATATCCCATTTTAATTTTACACCATTGAGAACGCTACGCCTTTTTTACTCTCTGATCGAGCTTCTCGGCATTGAAAAATCTTCGTAAACCAAATCAAACATGTATATGTTGTTATTTAAGAGATATACAGTCAAGAAAATGAAGGGCAATGGTGATATATATGCGGATTAGACACCAAATAAAATAAACACTCAACAAATGGCTACAATTTAAGGAATGTGTTTAGGGACGGCATCAGATTCCTAATTGATGGGGAAAGGTCTGGTGGCAAGAAAAGCTGGTTCTAGGAGGTTGTCAAGTGTTTTTGCTCGACGATTTCATTCTTGGGTGATTGGTTTGCCCCTTGTTCCTGTAACTCGAATCCTAGCCCGGTATATCCCATTTTAATTTTACACCATTGTGAACCTTACGCCTTTTTTACTCTCTGATCAAGGTTCTCGGCATTGAAAAATATTCGTAAACTAAATCACACGTGTATATGTTGAAATTTAAGAGATATACAGTCAAGAAAATCAAGGGCAATGGTGATATATATGCGGATTAGACACCCAAAAAACACTCAACAAATGGCTACAATTTAAGGAATGTGTTTAGTGACGACATCATATTCCTAATTGATGGAGAAAGGTCTGGTGGCAAGAAAAGCTGCTTCTAGGAGGTTGTCAAGTATTTTCGCTCGACGATTCCATTCTTGTGTGGTTGGTTTGGCTCTAGTTCCTGTAACTTGAATCACAGCCCGGTATATCCTATTTTAATTTTACACCATTGTGAACCTTACGCCTTTTATACTCTCTGATCGAGGTTCTCGGCATTGAAAAATCTTCGTAAACTAAATCACACGTGTATATGTTGACATTTAAGAGATATACAGTCAAGAAAATCAAGGGCAATGGTGATATATATGCGGATTAGACACCAAAAAATACACTCAACAAATGGCTACAATTTAAGGAATGTGTTTAGTGACGGCATCAGATTCCTAATTGATGGAGAAAGGTCTGGTGGCAAGAAAAGCTGCTTCTTGGAGGTTGTCAAGTGTTTTCGCTCGACGATTCCATTCTTGGGTGGTTGGTTTGGCCCTTGTTCCTGTAACTCGAATCCTAGCCCGGTATATCCCATTTTAATTTTACACCATTGAGAACCTTACGCCTTTTTTACTCTCTGATCGAGGTTCTCGGCATTGAAAAATCTTCGTAAACTAAATCACACATGTATATGTTGACATTTAAGAGATATACAGTCAAGAAAATCAAGGGCAATGGTGATATATATGCGTATTTGACACCAAAAAAATCACTCAACAAATGGCTACAATTTAAGGAATGTGTTTAGTGACGGCATCAGGTTCCTAATTGATGGAGAAAGGTCTGCTGGTAAGAAAAGCTGCTTCTAGGAGGTTGTCAAGTGTTTTCGCTCGACGATTCCATTCTTGGGTGGTTGGTTTGGTCTAGTTCCTGTAACTCGGATCCTAGCCCGGTATATCCCATTTTAATTTTACACCATTGAGAACCTTACGCTTTGTTACTCTCTGATCGAGGTTCTCGGCATTGAAAAACCTTCGTAAACTAAATCACACGTGTATATGTTGATATTTAAGAGATATACAGTCAAGAAAATCATGGGCAATGGTGATATATATGCGGATTAGACACCAAGAAAAACACTCAACAAATGGCTACAATTTAAAGAATGTGTTTATTAACGTCATCAGATTCCAAATTGATAGAGAAAGGTCTGGTGGCAAGAAAAGCTGCTTCTAGGAGGTTGTCAAGTATTTTCGCTCAACGATTCCATTCTTGGGTGGTTGGTTTGGCCCTTGTTCATGTGACTCGAATCCTAGCCCGGTATATCCCATATTAATTTTACACCATTGAGAACCTTACGCCTTTTTTACTCTCTGATCGAGGTTCTCGGCATTGAAAAATCTTCGTAAACTAAATCACACGTGTATATGTTGATATTTAAGAGATATACAGTCAAGAAAATCAAGGGCAATGGTTATATATATGCGGATTAGACACAAAAAAAAACACTCAACAAATGGCTACAATTTAAGGAATGTGTTTAGTGACGGCATCAGATTCCTAATTGATGGAGAAATGTCTGGTGGCAAGAAAAGCTGCTTCTAGGAGGTTGTCAAGTGTTTTCGCTCGACAATTCCATTCTTGGTTGGTTGGTTTGGCCCTTGTTCCTGTAAGTCGAATCCTAGCCCGGTATATCCCATTTTAATATTACACCATTGAGAACCTTACGCCTTTTTTACTCTCTGATCGAGGTTCTCGGCATTGAAAAATCTTCGTAAACTAAATCACACGTGTATATGTTGATATTTAAGAGATATACAGTTAAGAAAATCAAGGGCAATGGTGATATATATGCGGATTAGACACAAAAAAAAACACTCAACAAATGGCTACAATTTAAGGATTGTGTTTAGTGACGGCATCAGATTCCCAATTGATGGAGAAAGGTCTAGTGGTAAGAAAAGCTGCTTCTAAGAGGTTGTCAAGTGTTTTCGCTCGACGATTCCATTCTTGGGTGGTTGGTTTGGCCCTTGTTCCTGTAACTCAAAACCTAGCCCGGTATATCCCATTTTAATTTTACACCATTGTGAACCTTACGCCTTTTTTACTCTCTGATCGAGTTTCTCTGCATTGAAAAATCTTCGTAAACTAAATCACACGTGTATATGTTGATATTTAAGAGATATACAGTCAAGAAAATCAAGGGCAATGGTGATATATATATGCGGATTAGACACAAAAAAAACACTCAACAAATGGCTACAATTTAAGGAATGTGTTTAGTGACAGCATCAGATTCCTAATTGATGGAGAAAGGTCTAGTGGCAAGAAAGGCTGCTTCTAGGAGGTTGTCAAGTGTTTTCGCTCGACGATTCCATTGTTGGGTGGTTGGTTTGGCCCTTGTTCCTGTAACTCGAATCCTAGCCTGGTATATCCCATTTTAATTTTACACCATTGAGAACCTTACGCCTTTTTTACTCTCTGATCGAGGTTCTCGGCATTGAAAAATCTTCGAAAACTAAATCACACATGTATATGTTGACATTTAAGAGATATACAGTCAAGAAAATCAAGGGCAATGGTGATATATATGCGGATTAGACACCCAAAAAAAACATTCAACAAATGGCTACAATTTAAGGAAATTGTTTAGTGACGGCACCAGATTCCTAATTGATGGAGAGAGGTCTGGTGGTAAGAAAAGCTGCTTCTAGGAGGTTGTCCAGTGTTTTCGCTCGATGATTCCATTCTTGGGTGGTTGGTTTGCCCCTTGTTTGTGTAACTCGAATCCTAGCCCGGTATATCCCATTTTAATTTTACACCATTGAGAACCTTACGCCTTTTTTACTCTCTGATCGAGGTTCTCGGCATTGAAAAATCTTCGTAAACTAAATCACACATGTATATGTTGATATTTAAGAGATATACAGTCAAGAAAATCATGGGCAATGGTGATATATATGCGGATTAGACACCAAAAAAAAACACTCAACAAATGGCTACAATTTAAGGAATGTGTTTAGTGACGGCATCAGATTCCCAATTGATGGAGAAAGGTCTGGTGGTAAGAAAAGCTGCTTCTAGGAGGTTGTCAAGTGTTTTCGCTCGACGATTCCATTCTTGGTGTCACACCCCGACCACGTAGAACATACAAAACGTGGCGGAAATGTCGGGGAGTGTTGTAACAGAATTAATTGTTTCAAATCCATGGCAATTGAAGTTTCGTTTTATTGATTAAAAGTGTTACAATGTCTTAACAAACAAATAAATACAACATAATTAACTAGTTTTGCATCTTTTATTGTCACTAAAGCCCAAGTCTGCCTATGTGTATCTTGATCATCTTATGCAACAGCTCCTGAAAAACACATGTGAAAATAGGTACGTCAGCATAAAAATGCCTGTGAGATACATAGGTTTTGTGAAAATAGGTTTCATGACTTATGTTTGAGAAAATGTTTAGTCATGAACCTTGTAATTTGCTTTGTTTTGTAAATCATTTGAAAAAAACGATAAGATCAGATGATATGTATAAATAAGAGAAATAATGCATGGTTAAATGAATAACCATGTAAAAAATGAGTTTGTATAAGTTAAGTTGTTTGTAAATCAATGTCTTGTGAAAAATATGTTATTTGTATAAAATGTTCTATGTCTCAAATTGAAATGATTCAAATAACGCTACAATATGTAATATCATACAAACACTTATATATAGGAAGTACCAACGGCGTATCCACCATGCTTGTATCATATTACACACGCCTCGTTACTTAAATCACTTACCCAAACAAACTACCAATGTAAATTGTCCATGTATAAATGAATTTGTCAAATGTATTGAATAATATGTCAAAATGCATGATCAATGTAAATCATGTAATGTGTAACCTAAATGATATGTATGGCTAGTGAAAACGCATCAACTAAACCATAGGTGAAATGCACAAAAACAAAGTATTGAAGTAAAACTTTGTTTAAATCAACGTTATGTTTTGTGTAAATGCATGATCAATGTAAATCATGTAATGTGTAAATGCATGATCAATGTAAATCATGTAATGTGTAAATGCATGATCAATGTAAATCATGTAATGTGTAAATGCATGATCAATGTAAATCATGTAATGTGTAACCAAACTGATCTGTATGGCTAGTGATAAATATCACTAAACCATATGCACAAGAACATAGTATTGAAGTAAAACTTGGTTTAAATCAAAGCTATGTTTTGTGTAAATGCATGCTATACTGATACGAACATCTATACGGTATTGTTATAATGCATACATCCAAGCCTTGAGACTGAGGCGATAAACCCTTAAACCACTTAAAGGTCTATCTGTGCTTATGTATATCGAATTCGGTCATTCCTTTCATCCCCTTTCCCTAGGATGTCCGGAACGGGAGTTGTCAATTCCTATGGTACCACTTCCTACTAACGAACGGCGTAGCTAATGTTAATGAATGTATTGTTCCATTGTAAACAACCCAAATGTCATAACAAAATGTAAGCATGTGATGAAAACGATGTACTAAGTATGCAATAAATGAACATACATAGCATGTGATGTGATGTGAAATGATGTACTAAGTATGAACTAAATGGACATACATAGCATAAAATGTAATGTAAAACGATGAAATCATGTACTATAAATGTACTAATAAACATAGCAAGTATATGATGTGAAAACATGGAAAGCATGAAAGTAACAAGTAGGCACATGTGTTCCACCCCAAAACAGTTTGGAAAACAGTAAAAGAGGGGTCTATGTACTCACTTGAGATTGCTCAGAAGTCTTTAGATAACCACCAAGCAACGCTAGAGATCACGGAATCAAACGGCACCTACTATAGGTAACTACATTAATAAACCGGACCTAAATCGGAAGATCGGGTAGCATTAGGGTTTGTAAACCAAACGAGTGTAGAGACTCGTGTCATTTGGTTTAACAAAGCCTACATACTAAATGAAACCTAACATAATTGTTTATGACCCATTACGACCCGTTTAGGTAGCTTATGCTACTTTAACGCGTCGTTCGCGTGAAACGCGTTCGGACCGCCTAACTAGCCCTATGACAAGTGTTATATGCCTAAACATGTTACATAATCAGTTATGTGACAAAAGTTTAGGTTACATATGCTTAATTACCAATTATACATGAAAAGGGTATTCTGGTAATTTACCTAAGGCATATAAACTACCTATCATACAACTACTTAAACGATGTGACCATAGGGTATAACCTCGGAAGGTTATTCCCTACCTACTATGGTCACCTAATGTATTTGGTCGGATCCTAATGATCGACCAAATGGGTCGGGTTCGAGGTATAAGCGATTTATTAGATCGCTTACCCTACGACCCTAGACAACGTGGTAATCAGTAGGCATAGTCCCAAGGGACTATAACCAACGTGATTACACTCACGTTGTGAAGTTCAAACGAACTTCGCATTGACCATAACTGGTCAACGCAGAAAGTCAAACAAAGTTTGACTTTCAGACTCGAAAGACTCGAAAAGCAATAAAAGAAAGAAAAGAACGAAAGAATACTTACGAAGGGTCCCCGAATGCTAATTTCGATCCGAGAATCTCAAGTATGAAACAATGGTTTCAACTTAGAGTTTCTAAGATCAAAATTCTAGTGGTTTTGAAAATGAAGGCATGGGGTATTTATAGGATTTCCCGAACCGTTAGGATCGTTTCTTGGAAAAAGTGCTTCAATCTTGGCCATACACTAGCACCCATGGTATTGTAATACCATGTGCCCAAAATACCAGCCCATAGATTCCCAAAACCATGTGCAACAAGTGGGAAGGACTAGATTCGATGTATAAGCAAACATCTTTCAGAAATGATAGTTTTGGTCCCTGTTATGTGTTTATGCCATTTCCGACACTTCTAAGGCCCGTAAAGCCAACTTTATGGCCCTAAAATGGTGTCTAAACATTGTGGACATGAAACATGCTCAAAAATATGTCGGATGTCAGGTCGTTTGGTCGTACGAACGCGATGTTCGCTTAATTACGACGGAATGCGCACAAGCGCGAAAAACGATCCAAATGACGCAACGAATGGATTTTTGACAAGCCAAACACTAAAGCATAATATAGTCATGCTTACATAAATTTTTGGATGTCTGGATGTATTCAGAATGTAAGTTATGCGCGAAAATGCAAACTTGTGCACTTTTGACGCTTTTAGTCCCTGAATGACCCAAAAGTTTATTTTAGCACACCTAACCCCTCAAAGCCTATTTCTAAGCTATATAAAGGATATTTAAGGTGTGTTTAACTTATGGTCATGTTTAGGAATGTTCGTTACAGTTCAAATTGGCATACTTTCGCAGTTTGTCAAGTTTAGTCCCTGTAAGCGATAAACTTTGATTTCACCACACCAAACCTTCCAAAACTTATATCTAAGTTATGTAAAGGTTATTTAAGGTATGTTAAACCTATTTCACTATTCCGGAGTGTTTGTTGCATTAAACTGGTTATATTTACGCATTAGTGCGCGTATAACCTTCCAGAAAGCGATTTAGAGTTTGAAATCGAACAAGAGTTGATATGTGCAAAAGATACACATATTTATACAAGTCCAAAGTATGAAATATAATATTTCATTGGTTTGGCATTTGTTTGATGGTTGAAATGACACAGGTGTTACAGTCTCCCCTACTTTAGGAAATTTCGTCCCGAAATTTAGTTTTAGAGGAAACTTGTGGAGACAGCTGTGACGCTTTTGCCTTCAGACAAATCCATTGAGCCCTTAAGTAAAACTCTGGGCCATGTTAGGATTCTTAGCAAAGATGTCAACCCTCAAAGTGAAGTCCTTGTAGTAACAAAACATGGAGTTTTGAACTACGGACAGAAGAACATTTCTTATGAAGACTCATCATAGGAAATTGTGTGTGTGATTGAGATCAGAATTGGGTAGTGTGAGAATAAATGACATTGGTCAAAGTCCAAGACTTCTCCCGTATCATTACTCTTCCCACTGTTGGTCTTAACACATGACAAAACTTCCTGTGGTTCCTATGCACTGAATTCCATAATTATGTAGGCCTCCATAATTACGTAGTTCCTTGCACAGTCCGCACAGTTCATTTCATAATGCGTATGGGGAAAAATCAAATGAATAATCCTGTGGTGAATTAACTTGACTGCAATAGAGTCTCTTTAACTAGGTCACCAAAGGATTAGATAAACAAACAATCTCTTCAGCTAAACTACCCAAGAGAAATATTTAACTACACCGACGTAGGATGTATTTAACTTTAGATCGACGTAGGATCTCTTTAACTCAACTATCTAAGAGAAACATTTAACTACACCGACGTAGGATGTATTTAACTTTAGATCGACGGAGGATCTATTTAACTTTAGATCGACGTAGGATCTATTTAACTCAACTACCTAAGAGAAACATTTAACTACACCGATGTAGGATGTATTTAACTTTAGATCGACGTAGGATCTATTTAACTCAACTACCTAAGAAAAACATTTAACTACACCGACGTAGGATGTATTTAACTTTAGATCGACGTAGGATCTATTTAACTCAACTACCTAAGAAAAACATTTAACTACACCGACGTAGGATGTATTTAACTTTAGATCGACGTAGGATCTATTTAACTATATCAACACATGTTGTCCTTAAACTTTGGAATAGTACTTTATAATCCAAGGGACTTAACTACAACGTGGAAGTCCATTAAGGATTTAAGATAGTACCTTTTTGAATATCCTACTACGAATCCTTCATATGGAGGTAAGAAAGATTCTACGAGGATTTGGATAGCGAATATCCAGAGTATACAAAAACACAAAATGCATAAACACATAGTCACATAACCACAAAATTAATTATCTAGATCTTTAATTTGAAAGTTTTGTTTTGTTAATTACGTACATGCATTTAAAGCACACTAGGAATCCATTTCATGGATTTCATTTGGTACTTTAAACATTAGCAAGAATCTAACTATGAAGATAGGAAGATCTTAATAAGAATTCGGCTTTGTCCTTTATTGAATTGTAATGTACGTATTAAGGTATACGAATAATTCAATTAAGATCTCCGATTTGAGTGATATCATCCACAAGGATCTGATTATGAGGATAGAAAGATCCTTAATGGATTTTGGAATTTGTGTAACGAGAGGTGCTTCGACACCTTGCACTAGGCGTGTTTAAGTCGATACACAAGGTAGAAAGTTCATGAGGTTGAGGCGCTGGATATGCCAAGGCGACATATGAAGCAGAGTTTGAAGGTTGAGCAGCAGCAGGATTTGTAACAGCTTTGTTTTGCAAAGCAGCACATGTTAACCAAATGTCTCCATCGTCCACCGTGGGTACATTTGAAACAAGATATTTGATTTGAATAATGACGATGGCATTGATTGCACCAAGGAGCAGTTCCCTCATACAGCTTCATCCCTGAGGCGTGTCATGGTGATAGCTAAGTCAACGGTCCTCTGGAGTAAGTCGCCTATTTGCTGGGTAATTGCAGCACCTGGTTCGGACATTGTCGTTGCGATGAAGAAGCATCTTGAAGATAACAAAAGGTATAGGAGGAAACAAGCGAAAGATAGTCAAAAGAAAATGACAAGGCATTTAGATTGTGACCATTTGTTTGTTACCAAAGGCAAACAAATGAGACAGTGACTAATCAAAGTAAGCGGGTCAAAAATAATGTATCGCGAAGACATGCTCTCCTATAAGTGAACACTCATCCCAAGAATTCCCAGGTAAGCACAATTGGTCTCGCGTCTGATGAGATGTATACGAAGTGCTTGCCTAGACAGAAAACCCAGAATACAGGCATTCACCCTTCCAGTTTGCACGTGTTCACATTATTAAAAACCCAATACCTTGACGAGATTTTGAAAACTCAAAAGGGTTCAAAACCATATAACAGAGGGTTCAAAACCTTGTAATCAATCATCCTAGAACAGATGATTAGTTTTCAAAGCGGTTTTGAAATTTATGTTCTTGTTGTGGTCGTCGCCTAAGGATAGGTGACGGTATTGTTTTATGACTAAACGCAAGTAAACTCGCGTTAGGGTCCTAAGAAGGTTATAGACTAGGTTAAAGCATTACTAATAACCTAATTCCCTATAACCATTGGCTCTGATACCATCTTTTCTGTCACACCCCGACCACGTAGAACATACAAAACGTGGCGGAAATGTCGGGGAGTGTTGTAACAGAATTAATTGTTTCAAATCCATGGCAATTGAAGTTTCGTTTTATTGATTAAAAGTGTTACAATGTCTTAACAAACAAATAAATACAACATAATTAACTAGTCTTGCATCTTTTATTGTCACTAAAGCCCAAGTCTGCCTATGTGTATCTTGATCATCTTATGCAACAGCTCCTGAAAAACACATGTGAAAATAGGTACGTCAGCATAAAAATGCCTGTGAGATACATAGGTTTTGTGAAAATAGGTTTCATGACTTATGTTTGAGAAAATGTTTAGTCATGAACCTTGTAATTTGCTTTGTTTTGTAAATCATTTGAAAAAAACGATAAGATCAGATGATATGTATAAATAAGAGAAATAATGCATGGTTAAATGAATAACCATGTAAAAAATGAGTTTGTATAAGTTAAGTTGTTTGTAAATCAATGTCTTGTGAAAAATATGTTATTTGTATAAAATGTTCTATGTCTCAAATTGAAATGATTCAAATAACGCTACAATATGTAATATCATACAAACACTTATATATAGGAAGTACCAACGGCGTATCCACCATGCTTGTATCATATTACACACGCCTCGTTACTTAAATCACTTACCCAAACAAACTACCAATGTAAATTGTCCATGTATAAATGAATTTGTCAAATGTATTGAATAATATGTCAAAATGCATGATCAATGTAAATCATGTAATGTGTAACCTAAATGATATGTATGGCTAGTGAAAACGCATCAACTAAACCATAGGTGAAATGCACAAAAACAAAGTATTGAAGTAAAACTTGGTTTAAATCAACGTTATGTTTTGTGTAAATGCATGATCAATGTAAATCATGTAATGTGTAAATGCATGCTCAATGTAAATCATGTAATGTGTAAATGCATGATCAATGTAAATCATGTAATGTGTAAATGCATGATCAATGTAAATCATGTAATGTGTAACCAAACTGATCTGTATGGCTAGTGATAAATATCACTAAACCATATGCACAAGAACATAGTATTGAAGTAAAACTTGGTTTAAATCAAAGCTATGTTTTGTGTAAATGCATGCTATACTGATACGAACATCTATACGGTATTGTTATAATGCATACATCCAAGCCTTGAGACTGAGGCGATAAACCCTTAAACCACTTAAAGGTCTATCTGTGCTTATGTATATCGAATTCGGTCATTCCTTTCATCCCCTTTCCCTGGGATGTCCGGAACGGGAGTTGTCAATTCCTATGGTACCACTTCCTACTAACGAACGGCGTTGCTAATGTTAATGAATGTATTGTTCCATTGTAAACAACCCAAATGTCATAACAAAATGTAAGCATGTGATGAAAACGATGTACTAAGTATGCAATAAATGAACATACATAGCATGTGATGTGATGTGAAATGATGTACTAAGTATGAACTAAATGGACATACATAGCATAAAATGTAATGTAAAACGATGAAATCATGTACTATAAATGTACTAATAAACATAGCAAGTATATGATGTGAAAACATGGAAAGCATGAAAGTAACAAGTAGGCACATGTGTTCCACCCCAAAATAGTTTGGAAAACAGTAAAAGAGGGATCTATGTACTCACTTGAGATTGCTCAGAAGTCTTTAGATAACCACCAAGCAACGCTAGAGATCACGGAATCAAACGGCACCTACTATAGGTAACTACATTAATAAACCGGACCTAAATCGGAAGATCGGGTAGCATTAGGGTTTGTAAACCAAACGAGTGTAGAGACTCGTGTCATTTGGTTTAACAAAGCCTACATACTAAATGAAACCTAACATAATTGTTTATGACCCATTACGACCCGTTTAGGTAGCTTATGCTACTTTAACGCGTCGTTCGCGTGAAACGCGTTCGGACCGCCTAACTAGCCCTATGACAAGTGTTATATGCCTAAACATGTTACATAATCAGTTATGTGACAAAAGTTTAGGTTACATATGCTTAATTACCAATTATACATGAAAAGGGTATTCTGGTAATTTACCTAAGGCATATAAACTACCTATCATACAACTACTTAAACGATGTGACCATAGGGTATAACCTCGGAAGGTTATTCCCTACCTACTATGGTCACCTAATGTATTTGGTCGGATCCTAATGATCGACCAAATGGGTCGGGTTCGAGGTATAAGCGATTTATTAGATCGCTTACCCTACGACCCTAGACAACGTGGTAATCAGTAGGCATAGTCCCAAGGGACTATAACCAACGTGATTACACTCACGTTGCGAAGTTCAAACGAACTTCGCATTGACCATAACTGGTCAACGCAGAAAGTCAAACAAAGTTTGACTTTCAGACTCGAAAGACTCGAAAAGCAATAAAAGAAAGAAAAGAACGAAAGAATACTTACGAAGGGTCCCCGAATGCTAATTTCGATCCGAGAATCTCAGGTATGAAACAATGGTTTCAACTTAGAGTTTCTAAGATCAAAATTCTAGTGGTTTTGAAAATGAAGGCATGGGGTATTTATAGGATTTCCCGAACCGTTAGGATCGTTTCTTGGAAAAAGTGCTTCAATCTTGGCCATACACTAGCACCCATGGTATTGTAATACCATGTGCCCAAAATACCAGCCCATAGATTCCCAAAACCATGTGCAACAAGTGGGAAGGACTAGATTCGATGTATAAGCAAACATCTTTCAGAAATGACAGTTTTGGTCCCTGTTATGTGTTTATGGCATTTCCGACACTTCTAAGGCCCGTAAAGCCAACTTTATGGCCCTAAAATGATGTCTAAACATTGTGGACATGAAACATGCTCAAAAATATGTCGGATGTCAGTTCGTTTGGTCGTACGAACGCGATGTTCGCTTAATTACGACGGAATGCGCACAAGCGCGAAAAACGATCCAAATGACGCAACGAATGGATTTTTGACAAGCCAAACACTAAAGCATAATATAGTCATGCTTACATAAATTTTTGGATGTCTGGATGTATTCAGAATGTAAGTTATGCGCGAAAATGCAAACTTGTGCACTTTTGACGCTTTTAGTCCCTGAATGACCCAAAAGTTTATTTTAGCACACCTAACCCCTCAAAGCCTATTTCTAAGCTATATAAAGGATATTTAAGGTGTGTTTAACTTATGGTCATGTTTAGGAATGTTCGTTACAGTTCAAATTGGCATACTTTCGCAGTTTGTCAAGTTTAGTCCCTGTAAGCGATAAACTTTGATTTCACCACACCAAACCTTCCAAAACTTATATCTAAGTTATGTAAAGGTTATTTAAGGTATGTTAAACCTATTTCACTATTCCAGAGTGTTTGTTGCATTAAACTGGTTAAATTTACGCATTAGTGCGCGTATAACCTTCCAGAAAGCGATTTAGAGTTTGAAATCGAACAAGAGTTGATATGTGCAAAAGATACACATATTTATACAAGTCCAAAGTATGAAATATAATATTTCATTGGTTTGGCATTTGTTTGATGGTTGAAATGACACAGGTGTTACAGTCTCCCCTACTTTAGGAAATTTCGTCCCGAAATTTAGTTTTAGAGGAAACTTGTGGAGACAGCTGTGACGCTTTTGCCTTCAGACAAATCAAGGGCAATGGTGATATATATGCGGATTAGACACAAAAAAAAACACTCAACAAATGGCTACAATTTAAAGAATGTGTTTCTTGACGTCATCAGATTCCTAATTGATAGAGAAAGGTCTGGTGGCAAGAAAAGCTGCTTCTAGGAGGTTGTCAAGTGTTTTCGCTCAACGATTCCATTCTTGGGTGGTTGGTTTGGCCCTTGTTCCTGTAACTCGAATCCTAGCCCGGTATATCCCATATTAATTTTACACCATTGAGAACCATACGCCTATTTTACTCTTTGATCGAGGTTCTCGGCATTGAAAAATCTTCGTAAACTAAATCACAGAGGTATATGTTGATATTTAAGAGATATACAGTCAAGAAAATCAAGGGCAATGGTGATATATATGCGAATTAGACACCAAAAAAAAACACTCAACAAATGGCTACAATTTAAGGAATGTGTTTAGTGACGGCATCAGATTCCTAATTGATGGAGAAAGGTCTGGTGGTAAGAAAAGCTGCTTCTAGGAGGTTGTCAAGTGTTTTCGCTCGACGATTCCATTCTTGGTTGGTTGGTTTGGCCCTTGTTCCTGTAACTCGAATCCTAGCCCGGTATATCCCATTTTAATTTTACACCATTGAGAACCTTACGCCTTTTTTACTCTCTGATCGAGGTTCTCGGCATTGAAAAATCTTCGTAAACTAAATCACACGTGTATATGTTGATATTTAAGAGATATACAGTCAAGAAAATCAAGGGCAATGGTGATATATATGCGGATTAGACACAAAAAAAAAACACTTAACAAATGGCTACAATTTAAGGAATGTGTTTAGTGACGGCATCAGATTCCCAATTGATGGAGAAAGGTCTGGTGGTAAGAAAAGTTGCTTCTAGGAGGTTGTCAAGTGTTTTCGCTCGACGATTCCATTCTTGGGTGGTTGGTTTGGCCCTTGTTCCTGTAACTCGAATCCTAGCCCGGTATATCCCATTTTAATTTTACACAATTGAGAACCTTACGCCTTTTTTACTCTCTGATCGAGGTTCTCGGCATTGAAAAATCTTCGTAAACTAAATCACACATGTATATGTTGACATTTAAGAGATATACAGTCAAGAAAATCAAGGGCAATGGTGATATATACGCGTATTAGACACCAAAAAAAATCACTCAACAAATGGCTACAATTTAAGGAATGTGTTTAGTGACGGCATCAGGTTCCTAATTGATGGAGAAAGGTCTGCTGGTAAGAAAAGCTGCTTCTAGGAGGTTGTCAAGTGTTTTCGCTCGACGATTCCATTCTTGGGTAGTTGGTTTGGTCTAGTTCCTGTAACTCGGATCCTAGCCCGGTATATACCATTTTAATTTTACACCATTGAGAACCTTACGCCTTTTTTACTCTCTGATCGAGGTTCTCGGCATTGAAAAATCTTCGTAAACTAAATCACACGTGTATATGTTGATATTTAAGAGATATACAGTCAAGAAAATCAAGGGCAATGGTGATATATCTGCGGATTAGACACCAAAAAAAAACACTCAACAAATGGCTACAATTTAAAGAGTGTGTTTATTGACGGCATCAGATTCCTAATTGATAGAGAAAGGTCTGGTGGCAAGAAAAGCTGCTTCTAGGAGGTTGTCAAGTGTTTTCGCTCGACGATTCCATTCTTGGGTGGTTGGTTTGGCCCTTGTTCCCCTAACTCAAATCCTAGCCCAGTATATCCCATTTTAATTTTACACCATTGTGAACCTTACGCCTTTTTTACTCTCTGATCGAGGTTCTCGGCATTGAAAAATCTTCGTAAACTAAATCACATGTGTATATGTTGATATTTAAGAGATATACAGTCAAGAAAATCAAGGGCAATGGTGATATATATATGCGGATTAGACACAAAAAAAAAACACTCAACAAATGGCTACAATTTAAGGAATGTGTTTAGTGACAGCATCAGATTCCTAATTGATGGAGAAAGGTCTGGTGGTAAGAAAGGCGGCTACTAGGAGGTTGTCAAGTGTTTTCGCTCGACAATTCCATTCTTGGGTGGTTGGTTTGTCCCTTGTTCCTGTAACTCGAATCCTAGCCCGGTATATCCCATTTTAATTTTACACCATTGAGAACCTTACGCCTTTTTTACTCTCTGATCGAGGTTCTCGGCATTGAAAAATCTTCGTAAACTAAATCACACGTGTATATGTTGATATTTAAGAGATATACAGTCAAGAAAATCAAGGGCAATGGTGATATATCTGCGGATTAGACACCAAAAAAAAACACTCAACAAATGGCTACAATTTAAAGAGTGTGTTTATTGACGGCATCAGATTCCTAATTGATAGAGAAAGGTCTGGTGGCAAGAAAAGCTGCTTCTAGGAGGTTGTCAAGTGTTTTCGCTCGACGATTCCATTCTTGGGTGGTTGGTTTGGCCCTTGTTCCTGTAACTCAAATCCTAGCCCAGTATATCCCATTTTAATTTTACACCATTGTGAACCTTACGCCTTTTTTACTCTCTGATCGAGGTTCTCGGCATTGAAAAATCTTCGTAAACTAAATCACATGTGTATATGTTGATATTTAAGAGATATACAGTCAAGAAAATCAAGGGCAATGGTGATATATATATGCGGATTAGACACAAAAAAAAAACACTCAACAAATGGCTACAATTTAAGGAATGTGTTTAGTGACAGCATCAGATTCCTAATTGATGGAGAAAGGTCTGGTGGTAAGAAAGGCGGCTACTAGGAGGTTGTCAAGTGTTTTCGCTCGACAATTCCATTCTTGGGTGGTTGGTTTGTCCCTTGTTCCTGTAACTCGAATCCTAGCCCGGTATATCCCATTTTAATTTTACACCATTGAGAACCTTACGCCTTTTTTACTCTCTGATCGAGGTTCTCGGCATTGAAAAATCTTCGTAAACTAAATCACACGTGTATATATGTTGACATTTAAGAGATATACAGTCAAGAAAATGAAGGGCAATGGTGATATATATGCGGATTAGACAACAAAAAAAAAACATTCAACAAATGGCTACAATTTAAGGAAATTGTTTAGTGACGGCACCAGATTCGTAATTGATGGAGAAAGGTCTGGTGGTAAGAAAAGCTGCTTCTAGGAGTTGTCAAGTGTTTTCGCTCGATGATTCCATTATTGGGTGGTTGGTTTGCCCCTTGTTTGTGTAACTCGAATCCTAGCCCGGTATATCCCATTTTAATTTTACACCATTGAGAACCTTACGCCTTTTTTACTCTCTGATCGAGGTTCTCGGCATTGAAAAATCTTCGTAAACTAAATCACGCATGTATATGTTGATATTTAAGAGATATACAGTCAAGAAAATCAAGGGCAATGGTGATATATATGCGGGTAAGACACCAAAAAAAAACACTCAACAAATGGCTACAATTTAAGGAATGTGTTTAGTGACGGCATCAGATTCCCAATTGATGGAGAAAGGTCTGGTGGTAAGAAAAGCTGCTTCTAGAAGGTTGTCAAGTGTTTTTGCTCGACGATTCCATTCTTGGGTGGTTGGTTTGGCCCTTGTTCCTGTAACTCAAATCCTAGCCCGGTATATCCCATTTTAATTTTACACCATTGTGAACCTTACGCCTTTTTTACTCTCCGATCGAGGTTCTCGGCATTGAAAAATCTTCGTAAACTAAATCACACGTGTATATGTTGATATTTAAGAGATATACAGTCAAGAAAATCAAGGGCAATGGTGATATATATGCGGATTAGACACCAAAAAAAAAACACTCAACAAATGGCTACAATTTAAGGAATGTGTTTAGTGACAGCATCAGATTCCTAATTGATTGAGAAAGGTCTGGTGGCAAGAAAAGCTGCTTCTAAGAGGTTGTCAAGTGTTTTCGCTCGACGATTGCATTCTTGGGTGGTTGGTTTGGCCCTTGTTCCTGTAACTCGAATCCAAGCCTGGTATATCCCATTTTAATTTTACACCATTGAGAACCTTACGCCTTTTTTACTCTCTGATCGAGGTTCTCAACATTGAAAAATCTTCGTAAACTAAATCACACGTGTATACGTTGATATTTAAGAGATATACAGTCAAGAAAATCAAGGACAATGGTGATATACATGCGGATTAGACACCAAAAAACAGCACTCAACAAATGGCTACAATTTAAGGAATGTGTTTAGTGACGGCATCAGATTCCTAATTGATGAAGAAAGGTCTTGGTGGCAAGAAAAGCTGCTTCTAGGAGGTGGTCAAGTGTTTTCGCTTGATGATTCCATTCTTGAGTGGCTGGTTTGGCCCTTGTTCTTGTAACTCGAATCCTAGCCCGGTATATCCCATTTAAATTTTACACCAATGTGAACCTTACGCCTTTTTTACTCTCTGATCGAGGTTTCCGAGATTGAAAAATCTTCGTAAACTAAATCACACGTGTATATGTTGACATTTAAGAGATATACAGTCAAGAAAATCAAGGGCAATGGTGATATATATGCGGATTAGACACCAAAAAAAATACACTCAACAAATGGCTACAATTTAAGGAAATTGTTTAGTGACGGCACCAAATTCCTAATTGATGGAGAAAGGTCTGGGGGTAAGAAAAGCTGCTTCTTGGAGGTTGTCAAGTGTTTTCGCTCGACGATTCCATTCTTGGGTGGTTGGTTTGCCCCTTGTTCGTGTAACTCGAATCCTAGCCCCATATATCCCATTTTAATTTTACACCATTGAGAACCTTACGCATTTTTTACTCTCTGATCGAGGTTCTCGGCATTGTAAAATCTTCGAAAACTAAATCACACGTGTATATGTTGACATTTAAGAGATATACAGTCAAGAAAATCAAGGGCAATGGTGATATATATGCGGATTAGACACCAAAAAAAAAACACTCAACAAATGGCTACAATTTAAGGAAATTGTTTAGTGACGGCACCAGATTCCTAATTGATGGAGAAAGGTCTGGTGGTAAGAAAAGCTGCTTCTAGGAGGTTGTCAAGTGTTTTCGCTCGACGATTCCATTCTTGGGTGTTTGGTTTGCCCCTTGTTCGTGTAACTCGAATCCTAGCCCGGTATATCCCATTTTAATTTTACACCATTGAGAACCTTACGCCTTTTTTACGCTCTGATCGAGGTTCTCGGCATTGAAAAATCTTCGTAAACTAAATCACACGTGTATATGTTGACATTTAAGAGATATACAGTCAAGAAAATCAAGGGCAATGGTGATATATATGTCGATTAGACACCAAAAAAAAAACCACTCAACAAATGGCTACAATTTAAGGAATGTGTTTAGTGACGGCATCAGATTCCTAATTGATGGAGAAAGGTCTGGTGGCAAAAAAAAGCTGCTTCTAGGAGGTTGTCAAGTGTTTTCGCTCGACGATTCCATTCTTGGGTGGTTGGTTTGGCCCTTGTTCCTGTAACTCGAATCCTAGCCCGGTATATCCCATTTTAATTTTACACCATTGAGAACCTTACGCCTTTTTTACTCTCTGATCGAGGTTCTCGGCATTGAAAATTCTTCGTAAACTAAATCACACGTGTATATGTTGACATTTCAGAGATATACAGTCAAGAAAATCAAGGGCAATGGTGATATATATGCGGATTAGACACCAAAAAAAAACACTCAACAAATGGCTACAATTTAATGAAATTGTTTAATGACGGCACCAGATTCCTAATTGATGGAGAAAGGTCTGGTGGTAAGACAAGCTGCTTCTAGGAGGTTGTCAAGTGTTTTCGCTCGACGATTCCATTCTTGGGTGGTTAGTTTGCCCCTTGTTCGTGTAACTCGAATCCTAGCCCGGTATATCCCATTTTAATTTTACACCATTGAGAACCTTACGCCTTTTTTACTCTCTAATCGAGGTTCTCGGCATTGAAAAATCTTCGTAAACTATATCACACGTGTATATGTTGATATTTAAGAGATATACAGTCAAGAAAATCAAGCGCTATGGTGATATATATGCGGATTAGACACCAAAAAAAACACTCAACAAATGGCTACAATTTAAGGAATGTGTTTAGTGACGGCATCAGATTCCTAATTGATTGAGAAAGGTCTGGTGGCAAGAAAAGCTGCTTCTAAGAGGTTGTCAAGTGTTTTCGCTCGACGGTTCCATACTTGGGTGGTTGGTTTGGCCCATGTTCCTGTAACTCGAATCCAAGCCCGGTATATCCCATTTTAATTTTACACCATTGAGAACCTTACGCCTTTTTTACTCTCTGATCGAGGTTCTCGGCATTGAAAAATCTTCGTAAACTAAACCACACGTGTATATGTTGATATTTAAGAGATATACAGTCAAGAAAATCAAGGGCAATGGTGATATACATGCGGATTAGACACCAAAAAAACACTCAGCAAATGGCTACAATTTAAGGAATGTGTTTAGTGACGGCATCAGATTCCTAATTGATGGAGAAAGGTCTGGTGGCAAGAAAAGCTGCTTCTAGGAGGTTGTCAAGTGTTTTCGCTCGACGATTCCATTCTTGGGTGGTTGGTTTGGCCGTTGTTTCTGTAACTCGAATTCAAGCACGGTATATCCTATTTTAATTTAACACCATTGAGAACCTTACGCCTTTTTTGCTCTCTGATCGAGGTTCTCGGCATTGAAAAATCATCGTAAACTAAATCACACGTGTATATGTTGATATTTAAGAGATATACAATCAAAAAAATTAATGGCAATGATGATATATATGCGGATTAGACACAAAAAACAGCACTCAACAAATGGCTACAATTTAAGGAATGTGTTTAGTGACGGCATCAGATTCCTAATTGATGAAGAAAGGTCTTGGTGGCAAGAAAAGCTGCTTCTAGGAGGTTGTCAAGTGTTTTCGCTTGATGATTCCATTCTTGAGTGGCTGGTTTGGCCCTTGTTCTTGTAACTCGAATCCTAGCCCGGTATATCCCATTTAAATTTTACACCAATGTGAACCTTACGCCTTTTTTACTCTCTGATCGAGGTTTCCGAGATTGAAAAATCTTCGTAAACTAAATCACACGTGTATATGTTGACATTTAAGAGATATACAGTCAAGAAAATCAAGGGCAATGGTGATATATATGCGGATTAGACACAAAAAAAAACACTCAACAAATGGCTACAATTTAAGGAAATTGTTTAGTGACGGCACCAAATTCCTAATTGATGGAGAAAGGTCTGGGGGTAAGAAAAGCTGCTTCTCGGAGGTTGTCAAGTGTTTTCGCTCGACGATTCCATTCTTGGGTGGTTGGTTTGCCCCTTGTTCGTGTAACTCGAATCCTAGCCCCATATATCCCATTTTAATTTTACACCATTGAGAACCTTACGCATTTTTTATTCTCTGATAGAGGTTCTCGACATTGAAAAATCTTCGAAAACTAAATCACACGTGTATATGTTGACATTTAAGAGATATACAGTCAAGAAAATCAAGGGCAATGGTGATATATATGCGGATTAGACACCAAAAAAACCACTCAACAAATGGCTACAATTTAAGGAATGTGTTTAGTGACGGCATCAGATTCCTAATTGATGGAGAAAGGTCTGGTGGCAAAAAAAGCTGCTTCTAGGAGGTTGTCAAGTGTTTTCTCTCGACGATTCCATTCTTGGGTGGCTGGTTTGGCCCTTGTTCCTGTAACTCGAATCCTAGACCGGTATATCCCATTTTAATTTTACACCATTGAGAACCTTACGCCTTTTTTACTCTCTGATCGAGGTTCTCGGCATTGAAAAATCTTCGTAAACTAAATCACACGTGTATATGTTGACATTTAAGAGATATACAGTCAAGAAAATCAAGGTCAATGGTGATATATATGCGGATTACACACCAAAAAAAACCACTCAACAAATGGCTACAATTTAAGGAATGTGTTTAGCGACGACATCAGATTCCTAATTGATGGAGAAAGGTCTGGTGGCAAGAAAAGCTGCTTCTGGGATGTTGTCAAGTGTTTTCGCTCGACGATTCCATTCTTGGGTGGTTGGTTTGGCCCTTGTTCCTGTAACTCGATTCCTAGCCCGGTATTTCCCATTTTAATTTTACACCATTGTGAACCTTACGCCTTTTTTACTCTCTGATCGAGGTTCTCGGCATTGAAAAATCTTCGTAAACTAAATCACACGTGTATATGTTGATATTTAAGAGATATACAGTCAAGAAAATCAAGGGCAATGGAGATATATATGCGTATTAGACACCAAAAAAACACTCAACAAATGGCTACAATTTAAGGAATGTGTTTAGTGATAGCATCAGATTCCTAATTAATGGAGAAAGGTCTGGTGGTATGAAAACTTGCTTCTAGGAGGTTGTCAAGTGTTTTCGCTCGACGATTCCATTCTTGGGTGGTTGGTTTGGCCCTTGTTCCTGCAACTCGAATCCTAGCCCTGTATATCTCATTTTAATTTTACACCATTGTTAACCTTACGCCTTTTTTACTCTCTGATCGAGGTTCTCGGCATTGAAAAATCTTCGTAAACTAAATCACACTTGTATATGTTGATATTTAAGAGATATACAGTCAAGAAAATCAAGGGCAATGGAGATATATATGCGGATTAGACACCAAAAAAAACATTCAACAAATGGCTACAATTTAAGGAATGTGTTTACTGACTGCATCAGATTCCTAATTGATGGAGAAAGGTCTGGTGGCAAGAAAACCTGCTTCTAGGAGGTTGTCAAGTGTTTTCGCTCGACGATTCCATTCTTGGGTGGTTGGTTTGGCCCTTGTTCCTGTAACTCGAATCCTAGCCCGGTATATCCCATTTTAATTTTACACCATTGAGAACCTTACGCTTTTTTACACTTTGATCGAGGTTCTCGGCACTGAAAAATCATCGTAAACTAAATCACACGTGTACATGTTGATATTTAAGAGATATACAGTCAAGAAAATCAAGGGCAATGGTGACATATATGCAGATTAGACACACAAAAAAACACTCAACAAACGGCTACAATTTAAGGAATATGTTTAGTGACGGCATCATATTCCTAATTGATGGAGAAAGGTCTGGTGGCAAGAAAATCTGCTTCTAGGAGGTTGTCAAGTGTTTTAGCTCGACGTTTCCATTCTTAAGTGGTTGGTTTGGCCCTTATTCCTGTAACTCAAATCCTAGCCCGGTATATCCCATATTAATTTTACACCATTGAGAACCTTACGCCATTTTTACTCTCTGATCGAGGTTTTCGGCCTTGAAAAATCTTGGTAAACTAAATCACACGTGTATATGTTGACATTTAAGAGATATACAGTCAATAAAATCAAGGGCAATGGTGATATATATGCGGATTAGACACCAAAAAAACACTCAACAAATGGCTACAATTAAGGAATGTGTTTAGTGACGGCATCAGATTCCTAATTCATGGAGAAAGGTCTGGTGGTTAGAAAAGCTGCTTCTAGGAGGTTGTCAAGTGTTTTCGCTCGACAATTCCATTCTTGGGTGGTTGGTTTGGCCGTTGTTCCTGTAACTCGAATCCTAGCCCGGGATATCCCATTTTAATTTTACACCATTGAGAACCTTACGCCTTTTTTACTCTCTGATCGAGGTTCTCGGCATTGAAAATCTTCGTAAACTAAATCACACGTGTATATGTTGATATTTAAGAGATATACAGTCATGAAAATCAAGGGCAATGGTGATATATATGCGGATTAGACACAAAAAAAAACTCAACAAATGGCTACAATTTAAGGAATGTGTTTAGTAACGGCATCAGATTCCTAATTGATGGAGAAAGGTCTGGTGGTAAGAAAAGCTGCTTCTAGGAGGTTGTCAATTGTTTTCGCTCGACGATTCCATTCTTGGGTGGTTGGTTTGGCCCTTGTTCCTGTAACTCGAATCCTAGCCCGGTATATCCCATTTTAATTTTACACCATTGAGAACCTTACGCCTTTTTTACTCTCTGATCGAGGTTCTCGGCATTGAAAAATCTTCGTAAACTAAATCACACGTGTATATGTTGACATTTAAGAGATATACAGTCAAGAAAATCAAGGGCAATGGTGATATATATATGCGGATTAGACACATAAAAAAAAAACCACTCAACAAATGGCTACAATTTAAGGAATGTGTTTAGTGACGGCATCAGATTCCTAATTGATGGAGAAAGGTCTGGTGACAAGAAAAGCTGCTTCTAGGAGGTTGTCAAGTGTTTTCGCTCGACAATTCCATTCTTGGGTGGTTGGTTTGGCCCTTGTTCCTGTAACTCGAATCCTAGCCCGGTATATCCCATTTTAATTTTACACCATTGTGAACCTTACGCCTTTTTTACTCTCTGATCGAGGTTCTCGGCATTGAAAAATCTTCGTAAACTAAATCACACGTGTATATGTTGATATTTAAGAGATATACAGTTAAGAAAATCAAGGGCAATGATAATATATATGCGGATTGGACACAAAAAAAAACACTCAACAAATGGCTACAATTTAAGGAATGTGTTTAGTGACGGCATCAGATTCCTAATTGATGGAGAAAGGTCTGGTGGGAAGAAAAGCTGATTCTAGGAGGTTGTCAAGTGTTTTCGCTCGACGATTCCATTCTTGGGTGGTTGGTTTGGCCCTTGTTCCTGTAACTCAAATCCTAGCCCGGTATATCCCATTTTAATTTTACACCATTATGAACCATACGCCTTTTTTACTCTCTGATCTAGGTTCTCGGCATTGAAAATCTTCGTAAACTAAATCACACGTGTATATGTAGATATTTAAGGGATATACAGTCAAGAAAATCAAGGGCAATGGTGATATATATGCGGATTAGACAACAAAAAAACACTCAACAAATGGCTACAATTTAAGGAATGTCTTTAGTGACGGCATCAGATTCCTAATTGATGGAGAAAGGTCTGGTGGCAAGAAAAGCTGCTTCTAGGAGGTTGTCAAGTGTTTTTGCTTGACGATTCAATTCTTGGGTGGTTGGTTTGGCCTTTTTCCTGTAACTCGAATCCTAGCCTGGTATATCCCATTTTAATTTTACACCATTGTGAACCTTACGCCTTTTTTACTCTCTGATCGAGATTCTCGGCATTGAAAAATCTTCGTAAACTAAATCACACGTGTATATGTTGACATTTAAGTGATGTACAGGCAAGAAAATCAAGGGAAATGGTGATATATATACGTATTAGACAAAAAATAAATACTCAACAAATAGCTACAATTTAAGGAATGTGTTTAGTGACGGCATCAGATTCCTAATTGATGGAGAAAGGTCTGGTGGTAAGAAAAGCTGCTTCTAGGAGGTTGTCAAGTGTTTTCGCTCGACGATTCCATTCTTGGGTGGTTGGTTTGGCCCTTGTTCCTGTAACTTGAATCCTAGCCCGGTATATCCCATTTTAATTTTACACCATTGAGAACCTTACGCCGTTTTTACTCTCTGATCGAGGTTCTCGGCATTGAAAAATCTTCGTAAACTAAATCACACGTGTATATGTTGATATTTAACAGATATACAGTCAAGAAAATCAAGGGCAATGGTGATATATATGAGTATTAGACACAAAAAAAAAATACTCAACAAATAGCTACAATTTTAGAAATGTGTTTAGTGACGGCATCAGATTCCTAATTGATGGAGAAAGGTCTGGTGGTAAGAAAAGCTGCTTCTAGGAGGTTGTCAAGTGTTTTCGCTCGACTATTCCATTCTTGGGTGGTTGGTTTGGCACTTGTTCCTGTAACTTGAATGCTAGCCCGGTATATCCCATTTTAATTTTACACCATTGACAACCTTACGCCTTTTTTACTCTCTGATCGAGGTTCTCGGCACTGAAAAATCTTCGTGAACTAAATCACACGTGTATATGTTGATATTTAAGAGATATACAGTCAAGAAAATCAAGGGCAATGGTGATATATATGCGGATTAGACACCAAAAAAATACTCAACAAATAGCTACAATTTAAGGAATGTGTTTAGTGATGGCATCAGATTCCTAATTGATGGAGAATGGTCTGGTGGTAAGAAAAGCTGCTTCTAGGAGGTTGTCAAGTGTTTTCGCTCGACGATTCCATTATTGGGTGGTTGGGTTGGCCCTTGTTCCTGTAACTCGAATCCTAGCCCGGTATATCTCATTTTAATTTTACACCATTGAGAACCTTACGCCTTTTTTACTCTCTGATCGAGGTTCTCGGCTTTGAAAAATCTTCGTAAACTAAATCACACGTGTATATGTTGATATTTAAGAGATATACAGTCAAGAAAATCAAGGGCAATGGTGATACATATGCGGATTAGACACCAAAAAAACACTCAACAAATGGCTACAATTTAAGGAATGTCTTTAGTGACGGCATCAGATTCCTAATTGATGGAGAAAGGTCTGGTGGCAAGAAAAGCTGCTTCTAGGAGGTTGTCAAGTGTTTTCGTTCGACGATTCCATTCTTGGGTGGTTGGTTTGGCACTTGTTCCTGTAACTTGAATCCGAGCCCGGTATATCCCATTTTAATTTTACACCATTGAGAACCTTACGCCTTTTTTACTCTCTGATCGAGGTTCTCGGCACTGAAAAATCTTCGTAAACTAAATCACACGTGTATATGTTGATATTTCTTTCCTGGGTGTTTTGGAGCCGAGGGTCTCTCTGGAACAGCCTCTCTATCCCTAGGGGTAGAGGTAAGGTGTGCCTACATCTAGGGCTGCAAACGAACCAAACAAACACGAACATGGCCTTGTTCGTGTTTGTTTGTTAAGGAAAATAGGTGTTCACGAACTGTTCACGAACACTTACCGAACGAGCTTTTTTGTTTGTGTTTGTTTGTTAAGGAAATGAACATGTTCGTGTTTGTTTGTGTTTGTTTGTGAATTTTAGGTGTTAGGTAAATGCGAATGCAAACAAACACAAACGAACGTTCATGAACGGCACGCAATCGAACACAAACAAACGTTCAAGAACACTAATGAACGTAAACGAATACAAACAAGCATTTGTTAACAAAAACTAACACAAATCTTTCATCATAAACATGGCATAGATCTGCCCAATATATACTAACCAATTATCCAAACATAATTGACATAAGATTAAATAATATATCGGTGCCAATGTTGATGTGTTAAGTAAAAAATAATTCTTAATATCCCTAATAAACTAACAAACAAACGAACCAAAACAAACATAAACGAACACGTTACCGAACGTTCACGAACATAAATGAACGAACGCGGCATTTGTTCATGTTCGTTTGTTTAACTAAACGAACGAAATTTCTTGTTCGTGTTCGTTCATTTATTAAACAAACGAACACAAACGAACTTCCCGCCAAACGGTTCACGAACTGTTCGGCAAACGTTTGGTTCATTTGCAACCCTACCTACATCCCACCCTCCCCAGACCCTACAAATAGCTTTGCTATTTGTGGGATTTTACTTGGTATGATTGATTGATTGACAGTCAAGAAAATCAACGGCAATGGTGATATATATGCGGATTAAACACCAAAAAAACACTCAACAAATGGCTACAATTTAAGGAATGTCTTTAGTGACGGCATCATATTCCTAATTGATGGAGAAAGGTCTGGTGGCAAGAAAAGCTGCTTCAAGAGGTTGTCAAGTGCTTTTGCTCGACGATTCAATTCTTGGGTGGTTGGTTTGGCCCTTGTTCCTGTAACTCGAATCCTAGCCCGGTATATCCCATTTTAATTTTACACCATTGTGAACCTTATGCCTTTTTTACTCTCTGATCGAGTTTCTCGGCATTGAAAAATCTTCGTAAACTAAATCACACGTGTATATGTTGACATTTAAGTGATGCACAATCAAGAAAATCAAGGGAAATGGTGATATATATGCGTATTAGACACAAAAAAAATACTTAACAAATAGCTACAATTTAAGGAATGTGTTTAGTGACGGCATCAGATTCCTAATTGATGGAGATAGGTCTGGTGGTAGGAAAAGCTGCTTCTAGGAGGTTGTCAAGCGTTTTCGTTCGACGATTCTATTCTTGGGTGTTTGGTTTGGCCCTTGTTCCTGTAACTCGAATCCTATCCCGGTATGTCCCATTTTAATTTTACACCATTGAGAACCTTACGCCTTTTTTACTCTCTGATCGAGGTTCTCGGCATTGAAAAATCTTCGTAAATTAAATCACACGTGTATATGTTGATATTTAAGAGATATACAGTCAAGAAAATCAAGGGCAATGGTGATATATATGCGGATTAGACACCAAAAAAACACTCAACAAATGGCTACAATTTAAGGAATGTCTTTAGTGACGGCATCAGATTCCTAATTAATGGAGAAAGGTCTGGTGGCAAGAAAAGCTGCTTTTAGGAGGTTGTCAAGTGTTTTTGCTTGACGATTCAATTCTTGGGTGGTTGGTTTGGCCCTTGTTCCTTTAACTCGAATACTAGCCCGATATATCTCATTTTAATTTTACACCATTGTGAACCTTATGCCTTTTTTACTCTCTGATCGAGATTCTCGGCATTGAAAAATCTTCGTAAACTAAATCACACGTGTATATGTTGACATTTAAGTGATGCACCTTCAAGAAAATCAAGGGAAATGGTGATATATATGCGTATTAGACACAAAAAAAAAATACTCAACAAATAGCTACAATTTAAGGAATGTGTTTAGTGACGGCATCAGATTCCTAATTGATGGAGAAAGGTCTGGTGGTAAGAAAAGCTGCTTCTAGGAGGTTGTCAAGTGTTTTTGCTTGACGATTCAATTCTTGGGTGGTTGGTTTGGCCCTTGTTCCTTTAACTCGAATACTAGCCCGATATATCTCATTTTAATTTTACACCATTGTGAACCTTATGCCTTTTTTACTCTCTGATCGAGATTCTCGGCATTGAAAAATCTTCGTAAACTAAATCACACGTGTATATGTTGACATTTAAGTGATGCACCTTCAAGAAAATCAAGGGAAATGGTGATATATATGCGTATTAGACACAAAAAAAAAATACTCAACAAATAGCTACAATTTAAGGAATGTGTTTAGTGACGGCATCAGATTCCTAATTGATGGAGAAAGGTCTGGTGGTAAGAAAAGCTGCTTCTAGGAGGTTGTCAAGCGTTTTCGCTCGACAATTCCATTCTTGCGTGGTTGGTTTGGCCCTTGTTCCAATAACTCAAATCCTAGCCCGGTATATCCCATTTTAATTTTACACCATTGAGAACCTTACGTCTTTTTTACTCTCTGATTGAGGTTCTCGGCATTGAAAAAACTTCGTAAACTAAATCACACGTGTATATGTTGATATTTAAGAGATATACAGTCAAGAAAATCAAGGGCAATGGTGATATATATGCGGATTAGACACAAAAAAAACACTCAACAAATGGCTACAATTTAACGAATGTGTTTAGTGACGGCATCAGATTCCTAATTGATGGAGAGAGGTCTGGTGGAAAGAAAAGCTGCTTCTAGGAGGTTGTTAAGTGTTTTCACTCGACGATTCCATTCTTGGGTGGTTGGTTTGTCCCTTGTTCCTGTAACTCGAATCCTAGCCCGGTATATCCCATTTTAATTTTACACCATTGAGAACCTTACGCCTTTTTTACTCTCTGATCGAGGCTCTCGGCATTGAAAAATCTTCGTAAACTAAATCACACGTGTATATGTTGATATTTAAGAGATATACTGTGAAGAAAATCAAGGGCAATGGTGATATATATGCGGATTAGACACAAAAAAAAAAACACTCAACAAATGGCTACAATTTAAGTAATGTGTTTAGTGACGGCATCAGATTCCTAATTGATGGAGAAAGGTCTGGTGGTAAGAAAAGCTGCTTCTAGGAGGTTGTCAAGTGTTTTCGCTCGATGATTCCATTCTTGGGTGGTTGGTTTGGCCCTTGTTCCTGTAACTCGAATCCTAGCCCGCTATATCCCATTTTAATTTTACACCATTGAGAACCTTACCCCTTTTTTACTCTCTGATCGAGGTTCTCGGCATTGAAAAATCTTCCTAAACTAAATCACACGTGTGTATGTTGACATTTAAGAGATATACAGTCAAGAAAATCAAGGGCAATGGTGACATATATGCGGATTAGACACCAAAAAAAAACACTCAACAAATGGCTACAATTTTAGGAATGTGTTTAGTGACGGCATCAGATTCTTAATTGATGGAGAAAGGTCTGGTGGCAAGAAAAGCTGCTTCTAGGAGGTTGTCAAGTGTTTTCGCTCGACGATTCCATTCTTGGGTGGTTGGTTTGGCCCTTGTTCCTGTAACTCGAATCCAAGCCCGGTATATCCCATTTTAATTTTACACCATTGAGAACCTTACGCCTTTTTTACTCTCTGATTGAGGTTCTCGGCATTGAAAAATCTTCGTAAACTAAATCACACGTGTATATGTTGATATTTAAGAGATATACAGTCAAGAAAATCAAGGGCAATGGTGATATATATATGCGGATTAGACATAAAAAAAACACTCAACAAATGGCTACAATTTAAGGAATGTGTTTAGTGACGGCATCAGATTCCTAATTGATGGAGAAAGGTCTGGTGGCATGAAAAGCTGCTTCTAGGAGGTTGTCAAGTGTTTTCGCTCTACGATTCCATTCTTGGGTGGTTGGTTTAGCCCATGTTCTTGTAACTCGAATCCTAGCCCGGTATATCCCATTTTAATTTTACACCATTGTGAACCTTACACCTTTTTTCCTCTCTGATCGAGGTTCTCGGCATTGAAAAATCTACGTAAACTAAATCACACGTGTATATGTTGATATTTAAGAGATATACAGTCAAAAAAATCAAGGGCAATGGTGATATATATGCGGATTAGAAACCAAAAAAAACACTCAACAAATGGCTACAATTTAAGGAAATTGTTTAGTGACGGCACCAGATTCCTAATTGATGGAGAAAGGTCTGGGGGTAAGAAAAGCTGCTTCTAGGAGGTTGTCAAGTGTTTTCGCTCGACGATTCCATTCTTGGGTGGTTGGTTTGCCCCTTGTTCGTGTAACTCGAATCCTAGCCCCGTATATCCCATTTTAATTTTACACCATTGAGAACCTTACGCATTTTTTACTCTCTGATCGAGGTCCTCGGCATTGAAAAATCATCGTAAACTAAATCACACGTGTATATGTTGACATTTAAGAGATATACAGTCAAAAAAATCAAGGGCAATAGTGATATATATGCGGATTAGACACCAAAAAAAAACCACTCAACAAATGGCTACAATTTAAGGAATGTGTTTAGTGACGGTATCAGATTCCTAATTGATGGAGAAAGGTCTGGTGGCAAAAAAAGCTGCTTCTAGGAGGTTGTCAAGTGTTTTCGCTCGACGATTCCATTCTTGGGTGGCTGGTTTGGCCCTTGTTCCTGTAACTCGAATCTTAGCCCGGTATATCCAATTTTAATTTTACACCATTGAGAACCTTACGCCTTTTTTACTCTCTGATCGAGGTTCTCGGCATTGAAAAAATCTTCGTAAACTAAATCACACGTGTATATGTTGACATTTAAGACTTATACAGTCAAGAAAATCAAGGGCAATGGTGATATATATGCGGATTAGACACTAAAAAAACCACTCAACAAATGGCTACAATTTAAGGAATGTGTTTAGCGACGACATCAGATTCCTAATTGATGGAGAAAGGTCTGGTGGCAAGAAAAGCTGCTTCTATGAGGTTATCAAGTGTTTTCGCTCGACGATTCCATTCTTGGGTGGTTGGTTTGGCCCTTGTTCCTGTAACTCGAATCCTAGCCCGGTATATCCCATTTTAATTTTACACCATTGTGAACCTTACGCCTTTTTTACTCTCTGATCGAGGTTCTCGGCATTGAAAAATCTTCGTAAACTAATTCACACGTGTATATGTTGATATTTAAGAGATATACAGTCAAGAAAATCAAGGACAATGGTGATATATATGCGTATTAGACACCAAAAAAACACTCAACAAATGGCTACAATTTAAGGAATGTGTTTAGTGATGGCATCAGATTCCTAATTAATGGAGAAAGGTCTGGTGGTATGAAAAGCTGCTTCTAGGAGGTTGTCAAGTGTTTTCGCTCGACGATTCCATTCTTGGGTGGTTGGTTTGGCCCTTGTTCCTGTAACTCGAATCCTAGCCCTGTATATCTCATTTTAATTTTACACCATTGTGAACCTTACGCCTTTTTTACTCTCTGATCGAGGTTCTCAGCATTGAAAAATCTTCGTAAACTAAATCACACGTGTATATGTTGATATTTAAGAGATATACAGTCAAGAAAATCAAGGGCAATGGTGATATATATGCGGATTAGACACCAAAAAAAAAACATTCAACAAATGGCTACAATTTAAGGAATGTGTTTAGTGACTGCATCAGATTCCTAATTGATGGAGAAAGGTCTGGTGGCAAGAAAACCTGCTTCTAGGAGGTTGTCAAGGGTTTTCGCTCGACGATTCCATTCTTGGGTGGTTGGTTTGGCCCTTGTTCCTGTAACTCGAATCCTAGCCCAGTATATCCCATTTTAATTTTACACCATTGAGAACCTTACTGTTTTTTACACTCTGATCGAGGTTCTCAGCATTGAAAAATCTTCTTAAACTAAATCACACGTGTATATGTTGATATTTAAGAGATATACAGTCAAGAGAATCAAGGGCAATGGTGATATATATGCGGATTAGACACACAAAAAAAACACTCAACAAATGGCTACAATTTAAGGAATATGTTTAGTGACGGCATCAGATTCCTAATTGATTGAGAAAGGTCTGGTGGCAAGAAAAGCTGCTTCTAGGAGGTTTTCAAGTGTTTTAGCTCGACGTTTCCATTCTTAGGTGGTTGGTTTGGCCCTTATTCCTGTAACTCGAATCCTAGCCCGGTATATCCCATATTAATTTTACACCATTGAGAACCTTACACCATTTTTACTCTCTGATCGAGGTTTTCGGCATTGAAAAATCTTGGTAAACTAAATCACACGTGTATATGTTGACATTTAAGAGATATACAGTCAATAAAATCAAGGGCAATGGTGATATATATGCGGATTAGACACCAAAAAAACACTCAACAAATAGCTACAATTAAGGAATGTGTTTAGTGACGGCATCAGATTCCTAATTCATGGAGAAAGGTCTGGTGGTAAGAAAAGCTGCTTCTAGGCGGTTGTCAAGTGTTTTGGCTCGACGATTCCATTCTTGGGTGGTTGGTTTGGCCCTTGTTCCTGTAACTCGAATCCTAGCCCGGTATATCCCATTTTAATTTTACACCATTGAGAACCTTACTCCTTTTTTACTCTCTGATCGAGGTTTTCGGCATTGAAAATCTTCGTAAACTAAATCACACGTGTATATGTTGATATTTAAGAGATATACAGTCAAGAAAATCAAGGGCAATGGTGATATATATGCGGATTAGACACAAAAAAAAAACTCAACAAATGGCTACAATTTAAGGAATGTGTTTAGTGACGGCATCAGATTCCTAATTGATGGAGAAAGGTCTGGTGGTAAGAAAAGCTGCTTCTAGGAGGTTGTCAAGTGTTTTCGCTCGACGATTCCATTCTTGGGTGGTTGGTTTGGCCCTTGTTCCTGTAACTCGAATCCTAGCCCGGTATATCCCATTTTAATTTTACACCATTGAGAACCTTACGCCTTTTTTACTCTCTGATCGAGGTTCTCGGCATTGAAAAATCTTCGTAAACTAAATCACACGTGTATATGTTGACATTTAAGAGATATACAGTCAAGAAAATCAAGGGCAATGGTGATATATATATGCGGATTAGACACCAAAAAAAAACACTCAACAAATGGCTATAACTTAAGGAATGTGTTTAGTGACGGCATCAGATTCCTAATTGATGGAGAAAGGTCTGGTTACAAGAAAAGCTGCTTCTAGGAGGTTGTCAAGTGTTTTCGCTCGACAATTCCATTCTTGGGTGGTTGTTTTGGCCCTTGTTCCTGTAACAAGAATCCTAGCCCGGTATATCCCATTTTAATTTTACACCATTGTGAACCTTACGCCTTTTTTACTCTCTGATCGAGGTTCTCGGCATTGAAAAATCTTCGTAAACTAAATCACACGTGTATATGTTGATATTTAAGAGATATGCAGTCAAGAAAATCAAGGGCAATGGTGATATATATGCGGATTGGACACCAAAAAAACACTCAACAAATGGCTACAATTTAAGGAATGTGTTTAGTGACGGCATCAGATTCCTAATTGATGGAGAAAGGTCTGGTGGGAAGAAAAGCTGCCTCTAGGAGGTTGTCAAGTGTTGTCGAGTTACAGGAACAAGGGCTAAACCAACCACCCAAGAATGGAATCGTCGAGCGAAAACACTTGACAACCTCCTAGTAGCAGCTTTTCTTGCCACCAGACCTTTCTCCATCAAATAGGAATCTGATGCCGTCACTAAACACATTCCATAAATTGTAGCCCTAGTTGAGTGTTTTTTTTGGTGTCTAATCCGCATATATATCACCATTGCCCTTGATTTTCTTAACTGTATATCTCATAAATATCAACATATACACGTGTGATTTAGTTTACGAAGATTTTTCAATGCTGAGAACCTCGATCAGAAAGTAAAAAAGGCGTAAGGTTCACAATGGTGTAAAATTAAAATGGGATATACCGGGCTAGGATTCGAGTTACAGGAACAAGGGCCAAACCACCACCCAAGAATGGAATCGTCAAGCGAAAACACTTGACAACCTCCTAGAAGCAGCTTTTCTTACCACCAGACATTTCTCCATCAATTAGGAATCTGATGCCGTCACTAAACACATTCCTTAAAATGTAGCCATTTGTTGAGTGTTTTTTTTTGTGTCTAATCCGCATATATATCACCGTTGCCCTTGATTTTCTTGATTGTATATCTCTTAAATATCAACATATACACGTGTGATTTAGTTTACGAAGATTTTTCAAAGCTGAGAACCTCTATCAGAGAGTAAAAAAGGCGTAAGGTTCAAAATGGTGTAAAATTAAAATGGGATATACCGGGCTAGGATTCGAGTTACAGGAACAAGTGCCAAACCAACCACCCAAGAATGGAATCGTCGAGCGAAAACACTTGACAACCTCCTAGAAGCAGCTTTTCTTGCCACCAGACCTTTCTCCATCAATTAGGAATCTGATGCCGTCACTAAACACATTCCTTAAATTGTAGCCATTTGTTGAGTGTTTTTTTTTGTGTCTTATCCGCATATATTTCACCATTGCCCTTGATTTTCTTGACTGTATATCTCTTAAATGTCAACATATACACGTGTGATTTAGTTTACGAAGATTTTTCAATACCGAGAACCTCGATCAGAGAGTAAAAAAGGCGTAAGGTTCTCAATGGTGTAAAATTAAAATGGGATATACCGGGCTATTATTCGAGTTACAGGAACAAGGGCTAAACCAACCACCCAAGAATGGAATCGTCGAGCGAAAACACTTGACAACCTCCTAGTAGCAGCTTATCTTGCCGCCAGACCTTTCTCCATCAATTAGGAATCTGATGCCGTCACTAAACACATTCCTTAAATTGTAGCCCTGGTTGAGTGTTTTTTTTTTTTTGTGTCTAATCCGCATATATATCACCATTGCCCTTGATTTTCTTGACTGTATATCTCTTAAATATCAACATATACACGTGTGATTTAGTTTACGAAGATTTTTCTATGCTGAGAACCTCGATCAGAGAGTAAAAAAGGCGTAAGGTTCACAATGGTGTAAAATTAAAATGGGATATACCGGGCTAGGATTCGAGTTACAGGAACAAGGGCCAAACCACCACCCAAGAATGGAATCGTCAAGCGAAAACACTTGACAACCTCCTAGAAGCAGCTTTTCTTACCACCAGACCTTTCTCCATCAATTAGGAATTTGATGCCGTCACTAAACACATTACTTCAATTGTAGCCATTTGTTGAGTGTTTTTTTTTTGTTTCTAATCCGCATATATATCACCATTGCCCTTGATTTTCTTGACTGTATATCTCTTAAATATCAACATATACGCGTGTGATTTAGTTTACGAAGATTTTTCAATGCCGAGAACAATCGTCGAGCGAAAACACTTGACAACCTCCTAGAAGCAGCTTTAATTACCACCAGACCTTTCTCCATCAATTAGGAATCTGATGCCGTCACTAAACACATTCCTTAAATGGTAGCCATTTGTTGAGTTTTTTTTTTTTTTGGTGTCTAATCAGCATATATATCACCATTGCCCTTGATTTTCTTGACTGTATATCTCTTAAATTTCAACATATACACGTGTGTTTTAGTTTACGAAGATTTTTCATTGCCGAGAACCTCGATCAGAGAGTAAAAAAGGCGTAAGGTTCTCAATGGTGTAAAATTAAAATGGGATATACCGGGCTAGGATTCGAGTTACAGGAACAAGGGCCAAACCAACCACCCAAGAATGGAATCGTCGAGCGAAAATACTTGACAACCTCCTAGAAGCAGCTTTTCTTGCCACCAGACCTTTCTCCATCAATTAGGAATCTGATGCCGTCACTAAACACATTCCTTAAATTGTAGCCCTTGTTGAGTGTTTTTTTTTGTGTCTAATCCGCATATATATCACCATTGCCCTTGATTTTCTTGACTGTATATCTCTTAAATATCAACATATGCACGTGTGATTTAGTTTACGAAGATTTTCCAATGTTAAGAACCTCGATCAGAGAGTAAAAAAGGCGTATGGTTCTCAATGGTGTAAAATTAAAATGGGATATACCGGGCTAGGATTCGAGTTACAGGAACAAGGGCAAAACCAACCACCCAAGAATGGAATCGTCCAGCGAAAACACTTGACAACCTCCTAGAAGCAGCTTTTCTTGCCACCAGACCTTTCTCCATCAATTAGGAATCTGATGTCGTCACTAAACCCATTCCTTAAATTGTAGCCATTTGTTGAGTGTTTTTTTTTTGTGTCTAATTCGCATATATATCACCATTGCCCTTGATTTTCTTGATTGTATATCTCTTAAATATCAACATATACACGTGTGATTTAGTTTACGGAGATTTTTCAATGCTGAGAACCTCGATCAGAGAGTAAAAAAGGTGTAAGCTTCTAAATGGTGTAAAATTAAAAAGGGATATACCGGGCTAGGTTTCGAGTTACAGGAACAAGTGCCAAACCAACCACCCAAGAATGGAATCGTCGAGCAAAAACACTTAACAACCTCCTAGAAGCAGCTTTTCTTGCCACCAGACCTTTCTCCATCAATTAGAAATCTGATGCCGTCACTAAACACATTCCTTAAATTGTAGCCATTTGTTGAGTGATTTTTTTTGGTGTCTAATAGGCATATATATCAACATTGCCCTTGATTTTCTTGACTGTATATCTCTTAAATATCAACATATAACCGTGTGATTTAGTTTACGAAGATTTTTCAATGCCGAGAACCTCGATCAGAGAGATTAAAAAAGGCGTAAGGTTCTCAATGGTGTAAAATTAAAATGGGATATACCGGGCTAGGATTCGAGTTACAAGAACAAGGGCCAAACCAACCACCCAATGTAGGATCGAGAATCGATCTTAACGAGTCTTCAGAAGAGCTCTAAACTGATTCAAAGGCGGAATTCAATGAATCAGAGTTTGTTTCAGCTTGATATTCACTAATAACTGTCTCTTATATTGATTATAACGTGATTACAGACTTGGAGACACTTCGGCAAAGTTTCGCTACCGGAATCCAAAAGTTATAAATGAAAAACTCAAGTCACATATTTATACTATTTCCAGTTCGTTTGAACAGGCATTTCCAGTTCGTTTGAACAGTCCACTTCGTTTGAATTGTCCACTTCGTTTGAACAGTCCACTTCGTTTGAGCTGTCCACTTCGTTTGAACTGGCTTGTTCACCTTTGTTTCCTGTTTATCTCGAACGGCGTGACTTGATCTTTCATCACTAATCTAAGATTCGAACGAAGATGAAGTCGACAGACAACTGCACTAACAGACTCCCCCTTGAATGTTGACGAAATCTTCAGTGAGAGTCTTCAACATGACGACTCTTCAATCTTGATCGATCTTCTTTTTTTCTTAGCATGTACCAGGATATTCTCTTTGGCTCTAACCTCGTCAGACTCCCCCTCTCATCATGATGGGATCACCATCTGGAATTAGCTATCACCTTGAGATCAAATCCTGGCTTTAACTCCTGTTCAGCACATCTCCTGCACACTTCTCACCAAAACATAAGTGTTTACTTAAATCAATAAGAAAAACTTACTAGAAATAGTTACACCAAGTTCAAATTAATGACCCTGATTAACTAATCTCAACTTCTTTCTTAATTCAAAATTTTTCAATTCAGCACTCAAACCCAACCCTGTTCATCATGTTTAGCACTTGAAATTTCAAAAATCAGCTTATCAACATCAGTTGTCGAAAATCTTTTTAGATTTTCCAAAATTTATGCTAAAACACACTAAAATCTTTTTGGATTTTTGAGTATAACAGAAATGCAATAAAGAAATATTTACAGACAATATTTTTGTGAGTTTGTGTAAGAGGATCATATCAGTTTTTGAGACACATCACAAGCACCGTTAAGCTTTAAACATTCTCAGTTTTAAACGATTCACGTTGATTGACGATATTGGTGTCCACTTAAACTCAATCTAAAAACTTTCAATCTGTTTACCGATACGTTAAGGTATATTAAGATAGCACTAAGTTCTCATGGACCCCACGATCTCAGCATATCCCCTCATCATGCAATACACTAACTCAAGTAATGCCTTTAAACTTTATCAACTGTGAATTGTATGAAAAACAAAGCAGAATGTTTAAACATTAACAATCAGGTCGATACTTCCGTATACGCAGAGAAAGTCCAATGTTTAAACAAAATAAGAAAATAAAAATAAGTTGAAGTTGTTTAGGCTTTAACCACCAGGTCGATACTCCCGTATACGCAGAGGTGATCCAAAGCTTAAACGAAACACCAAAGAAAATAAAGCATAACGTTTAGGAAACAACATCCAGGTCGATACTCACGTATACGCAGAGGATGTCCGATGCTTAAACAAAATAAAGAAATAAAACAAGTTTAAATCTTTGCAAAATAAAATGCACAATCACAGTGACTTTTCAGCAAAGTTGTGAAATTTCACAAACTTAACCAGTTTTATGTCTTTCGACAATCAGCGATTACCGAGTAGGCACACAGTCAAGAAGGACAAAACTAAGTACTATGCTTTTGACCATGTTTCCCACTAGAACTAGGCTTTTTCATTTAGGTTTGTATCGTTATCGCAAATCTACTAGTCTAGCTGAGCCTATCGTCGCATCTTTAGTGAGATCGCTTATCACATTTTATCTCTCCATTTCTTTAGCATGCTGTGACAGTCCAACTAATCTACAATCATTTCCTCTTTTTGACAACAAAACTCATTTTTGCATTTTTCAATGTTTTTGACATTTACAAATTTTCTAATTTTTTTAAATTTTTACTCCCCCTAAAATCAAAATATGTTTCAATTTTGATTTTCTGGGAAAATTTGAAAACAAACTGTACAAGAAATGAGACAACATGATGATAATCACTTCAATTCTCTATTCTCTTGGCATAAACAATCAGAACTCCCCCTCACAACAAAACTATTTTCCCATGGTGATTTCAAAACACTTAAGTTTGTTTTAATCAAAATGGTTTTTCCTATTAAATAAGTTTTGTGTGTCTTTTCACAAATTCGGGGATTTTTCATCACTTTGTTTTCTTTAACCACTTGTAAAAACTAACATTTTTTAAGATTAATCCACAAACATCACTTGTAGAAAATCAAGTACAACTTAATGTCCCTGATTTACCACTTTTAAATCGAAATCACTTTCATGAATTTCTCAAGAAATGTGCCGATTCATGTTCCACGCTTACCAACCTGGGAACTCCGGCAAGTCAGGTTTTTCATTTAAACAGATTCACCCAAGCCTGACGGTCCTTGGGTGATTTTGAATTCTTGTTCAACAATGGTGGAAAATTTGCATCATCCATTGTTAGACCAGAATTCTCAACTTTTACCTCAACACATGGCTCTTCTGGCTTTACCATACCAGAATCAATGCCTGATCGTGGCTTGTCTGACTTTGATGAGCCAGATTCATCGCCTGAAGGTGGCTTGTCTGACTTCGACATGTCAGATTCATCGCCGACCATTTTCTTCTTCTTCTTTTCTTCTTTCGTCCTCAGATTTGTATCTGATGAATGCGTTTTGTTAGATTTGTTGTTCTTTGGAGAGCAAGACGATTTATTAGAACTTTTATCTGTTTTGCCAGTTGTATCCGAGGACAATATCTTCTCCAGATACTCTTTGGCCTTCTTCCTCTTCTTCCTCAGTCTGTCTTTTTGTCCCTGAGAAAGTTTCACTTTCTTTTCTTGAACTTTAGGTTCTTGAACCTTCTGTTCTCTGGGCTTGACATTGACTGGTTTCTTCACCTGCCTCTGAGATTCAGCCCTCGATCTTCTCATTGAACTCATTAAGCAATCTCTAGCAATATGGCCAATGATGTTGCAGTTAAAGCATCTCCTTGACTCAAACCTCCAACTCTGGCAGTTAACAGCAATGTGTCCTTGATAGCCGCATCTGTAACACACTCTGTTATCGTACCAATCACCATTTTCAGTCCAAACATTCAGATCATAGCACTGTTTGGCTTGGTGATAATCTTTCCTCCTCTTGTTTGCTGGATTTGGCTTTTGAGCTCTGTGGTCCGACCTGCACCACTCATTACCAACAAATTTTGAATTTTGAATTTTTACTTTTTGTAATTTTTAATTGCGATTGGATGATTGATCTGATGAGCTTTTATTATCTTTTTGAACATTTTTCAAAATTTTCTCTTTTTGTTTTTGTTCCACTTTCTTCTTCAAAGGTTTTTGCTTAGAGCATTCTCCCTTTTCAGTTGATTGTGGAACAGTTTCTTGAAACTTTTCTTTTAACTTCAAAAATAAATTCTTTTTCTTCATTTTTTCTTTTTCATCATCAGATTTCTCATCACAATCTTCAACTTTGACTTTGTCAATGTTTGTGACATTGTCACTTATTGGAACAGAATTTAAAGATTTTGGACAAGGAATAGTTGAAGTATTCACAAACACCTTCAACTTTTGTTCCCATTCCTTGATTTTCTTTTGAGCACACTCAGCTTCCTTTTCAAGTCGAATAATCTTTTCAAGATAAGAATTGATTGCAATTTGTTTTTCAAGATTGTTTTTACCAAATAAATCTCTCTCATCTTCTAAAATTTTTATTTGACTTTGAAAATCTTTCTCAATTTTTACTTTTTCATTTTCCAAATTTTGAATTTGATTTTTCAAAACATTTTCTGATTTTTTTTAGATTTTTGTTTTCTAATGACAAACTCTCAACATCCTTCAAGAGTTTGTCATTTACAAATGTCAACATCTCACAAGTTTTCAGCAAAACAAGAATATGTTTATCATCAACTTTTGTCTCAACCTTTAAAGATGAGATATTTTCAACCTGTTTCTTTTTCTCATGAACACTTTCATCCTTACTCTCTTCTTCTGGTGAATGATCAAAGACAGGTGCGTCTTCTGCAACATCTTTCTTTGACTCTGATTCAGGATTCACAGATATAGGTTTTTCAGATTCTTCTTTCTCAATCTTGACATCTGGAATTTGTTCAATCTTGATTTGCTCTTCAGCTGTTGTTGTTTTTTTATCTTTCTCAACTTTCGTCTCTTCAGTCTCTTTCACTTGACCTGCAAAACACCCATTATTCTTATCAGATGAAATTTTCTTTTGAAAATCTTCAAGCTTTTGTATTCCCTCTTCATCGTTGTCACTTTCTTCATCAGACGAGTGATCAAAAATAGGCGCTTTTTCTGCATCCTTTTGAAAAGTTTCTGTTTCAGTTTCAATACCGGCGGTTTCAGCAACAATAACAGGAGCAACTTGTCCATTAATAAAGTCATTGAAATCAATACCAAAAAGTCTGTAAAACTCTTTATCCATGTTTCAGTGTCAAAAGTTCACAAAATCAGATTGTTCAAACAAACTAGAAACCCAAACGAAATGAAGTCTCTAAACGAACTGGATTCTTAAAACGAACTAGGCTTCAAACGAACTGAATTTGATGCAAACTTTCAAGCGAACTGGGGTCCAAACGAACTGAGTTATCTAAACGAACTAGATTCTATGCGAACTAAACCTTCCAAATGAATTGAATTGTTCAAACGAACTGTGAGGCTTTCAAACGGACTGAGTACTTCGTATGAACTGAGATCGTGTGACCTTACTGATTTTCAAACGGACTGAACCTTTCAAACGATCTAACCTCTCAAGCAAACTAGAATCCCTCAAACGAACTGAGATCTTCAAATGAACTGAGGTTCAGACGAACTGGACTCTTAAGCGATCTGGTTAAGTTTGCTTTTCCAAACGATCTGTCCCAAACGAACTGAGGTTCAGACGAACTAGGGTCACTTCATACGAACTGAACAACTTTTCAAACGAACTGACGAGAGATTTCAAACGAATTTTCAAACAACCTGAATCCACTTCGTGCGAACTAGAGGCTTTATTTCAAACGAACTGGATCTTTTCATATGAACTGAAATCCAATTTCAAACGAAGTGAAGCATTTTTTACCAATCTGATGAGTTTTTGTCAAAAATGATATCCAAGGCTTGTTCTACAACAAATTCCGATCCCAAAGATGTATAAAATGTTCAAAAACGTCCACTGAATTGCTGTAGATCTGAGTTCAAAGTTTTGGTTCGTGTGAACTGGACATACCTTCAAACGAACTGATCGTTTTTTATCAAATTGATTGAGTTTTACTTTGAATTTAAGCAAGAAACTTTTACAGATTGATTAAAACACAGTTACGCACAATATACTTCAATTTCAAACCATTTTAACCAGAAAATCTAGGTTAATTTTGAAAATACGTGACAGAAAGGTGTAGAAGTCAGAAATCTTAATGAAATCGAGCTGAAATATCAAGAGCTCTTCCTCCTGAGCTCTGATACCACTTGTAGGATCGAGAATCGATCTGAACGAGTCTTCAGAAGAGCTCTAAACTGATTCAAAGGCGGAATTCAATGAATCAGAGTTTGTTTCAGCTTGATATTCACTAATAACTGTCTCTTATATTGATTATAACGTGATTACAGACTTGGAGACACTTCGGAATCCAAAAGTTACAAATGAAAAACTCAAGTCACATATTTATACTATTTCCAGTTCGTTTGAACATGCATTTCCAGTTCGTTTGAACAGTCCACTTCGTTTGAGCTGTCCACTTCGTTTGAACTGGCTTGTTCACCTTTGTTTCCTGTTTATCTCGAACTGCGTGACTTGATCTTTCATCACTAATCTAAGATTCGAACGAAGATGAAGTCGACAGACAACTGCACTAACACCCAAGAATGGAATCGTCGAGCGAAAATACTTGACAACCTCCTAGAAGAAGCTTTTCTTGCCACCAGACCTTTCTCCATCAATTAGGAATCTTATGCCGTCACTAAACACATTCCTTAAATTGTAGCCCTTGTTGAGTGTTTTTTTGTGTCTAATCCGCATATATATCACCATTGCCCTTGATTTTCTTGACTGTATATCTCTTAAATATCAATATATACACGTGTGATTTAGTTTACGAAGATTTTTCAATGCCGATAACCTCGATCAGAGAGTAAAAAAGGCGTAAGGTTCTCAATGGTGTAAAATTAAAATGAGATATACCGGGCTAGGATTCGAGTTACAGGAACAAGGGCCAAACCAACCACCCAAGAATGGAATCGTCGAGTGAAAACACTTGACAACCTCCTAGTAGCAGCTTTTCTTGCCACCAGACATTTCTCCATCAATTAGGAATCTGATGCTGTCACTAAACACATTCCTTAAATTGTAGCCATTTGTTGAGTGTTTTTTTTTTGTCTAATTCGCATATATATCACCATTGCCCTTAATTTTCTTGACTGCATATCTCTTAAATATCAACATATACACGTGTGATTTAGTTTACGAAGATTTTTCAATGCCGAGAACCTCGATCAGAGAGTAAAAAAGGTGTAAGGTTCTAAATGGTGTAAAATTAAAAAGGGATATACCGGGCTAGGATTCGAGTTACAGGAACAAGGCCAAACCAACCACCCAAGAATGGAATCATTGAGCGAAAACACTTGACAACCTCCTAGAAGCAGCTTTTCTTGCCACCAGACCGTTCTCCATCAATTAGGAATCTGAGGCCGTCCCTAAACACATTCCTTAAATTGTAGCATTTGTTGAGTGCTTTTTTGGTGTCTAATCTGCATATATATCAACATTGCCCTTGATTTTCTTGACTGTATATCTCTTAAATATCAACATATACATGTGTGATTTAGTTTACGAAGATTTTTCAATGCCGAGAACAATCGTCGAGCGAAAACACTTGACAACCTCCAAGAAGCAGCTTTAATTGCCAACAGACCTTTCTCCATCAATTAGGAATCTGATGCCGTCACTAAACACATTCCTTAAATTGTAGCCATTTGTTGAGTGATTTTTTGGTGTCTAATACGCATATATATCAACATTGCCCTTGATTTTCTTGACTGTATATCTCTTAAATATCAACATATAAACGTGTGATTTAGTTTACGAAGATTTTTCAATGCCGAGAACCTCGATCAAAGAGTAAAAAAGGCGTAAGGTTCTCAATGGTGTAAAATTAAAATGGGATATACCGGGCTAGGATTCGACTTACAGGAACAAGGGCCAAACCAACCACCCAAGAATGGAATCGTCGAGCGAAAACACTTGACAACCTCCTAGAAGCAGCTTTTCTTGCCACCAGACCTTTCTCCATCAATTAGGAATCTGATGCCGTCACTAAACACATTCCTAAAATTGTAGCCTTTGTTGAGTGTTTTTTTTTCTGTCTAATCTGCATATATATCACCATTGCCCATGATTTTCTTGACTGTTTATCTCTTAAATATCAACATATACATGTGTGATTTAGTTTACGAAGATTTTTCAATGCCCAGAACAATCGTCGAGCGAAAACACTTGACAACCTCCAAGAAGCAGCTTTAATTGCCACCAGACCTTTCTCCATCAATTAGGAATCTGATGCCGTCACTAAACACATTCCTTAAATGGTAGCCATTTGTTGAGTGTTTTTTTGGTGTCTAATGCGCATATATATCACCATTGCCCTTGATTTTCTTAACTGTATATCTCTTAAATGTCAACATATACATGTGTGATTTCGTTTACGAAGATTTTTCAATGCCGAGAACCTCGATCAGATAGTAAAAAAGGTGTAAGGTTCTCAATGGTGTAAAATTAAAATGGGATATACCGGGCTAGGATTCGAGTTACAGGAACATGGGCCAAACCAACCACCCAAGAATGGAATCGTCGAGCGAAAACACTTGACAACCTCCTAGAAGCAGCTTTTCTTGCCACCAGACCTTTCTCCATCAATTAGGAGTCTGATGTCGTCACTAAACACATTCCTTAAATTGTAGCCTTTGTTGAGTGTTTTTTTTGGTGTCTAATCCGCATATATATCACCATTGCCCTTGATTTTCTTGACTGTATATCTCTTAAATATCAACATATACACGTGTGATTTAGTTTACTAGGATTTTTCAATGCCGAGAACCTCGATCAGAGAGTAAAAAAGGTGTAAGGTTCTAAATGGTGTAAAATTGAAAAGGGATATACCGGGCTAGGATTCAAGTTACAGGAACAAGTGCCAAACCAACCACCCAAGAATGGAATCGTCGAGCGAAAACACTTGACAACCTCCTAGAAGCAGGTTTTCTTGCCACCAGACCGTTCTCCATCAATTAGGAATCTGATGCCGTCACTAAACACAATCCTTAAATTGTAGCCCTTTGTTGAGTGATTTTTATTGGTGTCTAATACGCATATATATCAACATTGCCCTTGATTTTCTTGACTGTATATCTCTTAAATATCAACATATAAACGTGTGATTTAGTTTACGAAGATTTTTCAATGCCGAGAACCACGATCAGAGATTAAAAAAGGCGGAAGGTTCTCAATGGTGTAAAATGAAAATGGGAGATACCGGGCTAGGATTTGACTTACAGGAATAAGGGCCAAACCAACCACCCAAGAATGGAATCGTCGAGCGAAAACGTTTGACAACCTCCTAGAAGCAGCTTTTCTTGCCACCAGACCTTTCTCCATCAATTAGGAATCTGATGTCGTCACTAAACACATTCCTTAAATTGTAGCCTTTGTTGAGTGTTTTTTTTTGTGTCTAATCTGCATATATATCACCATTGCCCTTGATTTTCTTTACTGTATATCTCTTAAATATCAACATATACATGTGTGATTTAGTTTACGAAGATTTTTCAATGCCGAGAACAATCGTCGAGCTAAAGCACTTGACAACCTCCTAGAAGCAGCTTTAATTGCCACCAGACCTTTCTCCATCAATTAGGAATCTGATGCCGTCACTAAACACATTCCTTAAATTGTAGCCATTTGTTGAGTTTTTTTTGTGTCTAATTCGCATATATATCACCATTGCCCTTGATTTTCTTAATTGTATATCTCTTAAATATCAACATATACACGTGTGATTTAGTTTACGAAGATTTTTCAATGCCGAGAACCTCGATCAGAGAGTAAAAAAGCTGTAAGGTTCTAAATGGTGTAAAATTAAAAAGGTTTAGGGTTTAGGTTTTTTTTTTTTGGGTAAATGAGCTTTCTCCCGGCAAACTTTATAAATGAGAACAAAAAATTACAAGTTTAAAGGGGCATACCCCCGCCAACCTAACACCGAACTACCAAAACAGGCTTTGGTAATCGATATCTCGGGAAACATACAACACCTACTAACATTCAATACCCTAGTAGGGATGATATGTTTTCCTAACAAAACACGGAAGTAACTACAATCAAGAGCAATACACCATACACAGTTACAAAATAACGCCAAAGAACTAACATCTTCATCAAGCAGACACCCGGAGTGCTCCACAAAAAATAATAAATCCCAAATTGGGCCTTCAAAAGTCAGCAGCAGCAATAAATTAAGAGGAGCCCAAAACTTGACATCCCAAGAATGGGCCTGCTTAATGACCACAGAATGGGCCGAACACTCACAGAAGAAATAATTCTAGCACTGGGCCACAAACTCTAAGCCCACATACAACCGGCCACAAGGAGCAAACCTGGACACCCAATACGGAATAAAACCAAACCCGGTGCTGTTTATAACATAAAAAACCCAGAACAGGCTTGGAGACATAAAATTGGAGGACAAAAAATTAACCCCGGACCACCTCTCAAACACGGAGCCAATCCTCAACCTCTGAATAAAATCGAACCAAGGCCCATACCCAAAAACACACAACAGAACCAGGCTATTATCGGGTAAACCAAGACCTGCGACAGGATGCTTATAGAACCAAACAGACCTCCCAGCAAACAAACGACCCCTCTGCACCAAGTTTTGAATCAGACCCACCAAAAAACAAAGCATCACCCAAGATAATACCACTCAACTGCATACTAATAACTGATCGATTCACACCCTCATACCCAAAAACTAAGAGGAAATAGCACCCGAAAACGAGCAGCAGACACGGAAAAAAAACACAGCACCACAGCAGAAAAAAGACCAAAAAAATGATACGTGGACACATAACTTATTTACGCTTTGGAGGTTTCGCAACAACGGGATCGAAATATTTACCCGTCTTCGCAAGTTGAGATATGAACTGGGCCGACCCACTGTCATCCTCATAGACATCCTCAACGCAGTAGTCCGGGTCTAATCCGAGCTCCACACATTTGTCATGAAAGAAATTCCATTCCCCATCAACCCACTCCTCTTGGTCCTCCACTTTCACCGCTTTTGATTCACTACAAAGTGCATCAATGATGCGTTTTTTCTGAGCATCCGTGATGTCGTAGTCTACGTCTAAGATCCTGTTTAGCGACTCCTGAGGACTGAACTTGCTCCAGTTGGGCAGAACACGACCCAAGTCAACCTCAGTCTGCTGATTTATGGTGCATCTATCCGTACAAACATTATCCGGTGGGTATAGATCAACCGGATCAAGATCTATGGGGACTCCGACCAAGCTATTTGTTTTTATACTAGCTTCAAAATCCATCTCTGAAAACCCGTTTGAGTCTATGTTATCAACACCAAGGATATCAAATCTGTTCGAGGTAAACAACTTATTAACAGCAGCCTTAGTACTTGCAGAAGACGATAAGTTTGCAGCAGCTTTACTGAAGGCTGACGGGTGTTTAGCAGCCTTCTGGTTGGCTGTTGCTGTGGGGTTTTTTGGGCTGAATTACAGCAGCTTTTTTGGTGGTTCGAACCTTGGACAGCCCGGGTAAAATTAAAACCCATACCCCCTTTTTTGCACCGCTCGTTCCCGGCTTATTTACATCTTTATTCACCGCTTTTTGTTGCCCATTGCCAACAGTCTTTGGCATTACATTGGTGGTCACTTTGGCATTACTGGGATTACCTTGGTTGGTTTGCTGCTGACGCTTTTTGTTACTTCGAACAGTAACGAAATCATCCTCCTCCCTAATCAATACACCTTTACCTTTACCTTTATGGGCTGTACTCGGAGGTGTAGCAGACCCCATATTCCCGGCACCCCCTACCCATGGCAGCAGCCTCTTCCATATTCACATCAGTACCCATTTGTGCTCTATTTTCAGCAGCCTTTTCCTCATCTATTTTTTCCCGATTTTTACACAGTTTTGTTGAGTGGCCAAACACGACACAGTGGTCACAGACTTGGGGTTTCCATTGGTACGTGACCTCCAAAATCCACACCCGAGTCTCACCATTAGGACCATTAGGAAACTCAACTTCAACTTGGTTTGGGAGTTTGAATTCCGCTTTGGCGTTAACTAACATTCTAGCATAGCCCAATTTCCCCGAGTTACTAATCACTCTAGCTTGTGTGACCCTATCCATTAGCAGCGGTTTACCCACCCCGCTGAAGACAATACTCATGCCCTCTTTTCATCCATAATTCCATTGGGACATCATGAACCGTAACCCATAGATGAATGGACTCCGGTTCCACACGCTGAAGGCATAAGCCCGGTTCCCATTTGTTGAGGATGACAGGAACATTGTTAACTAACCAAGGCCCATTCTCAAGCACCCCATTCATACCCGCTTCACTAGTGAACTTGAAATAGTAATAACCCGATGAACTTTTTGATATCTCAGAGATGTCATAGGCTTTCCACAATCTTCTTAGACATAAATTCACCTTATTAAAATCCATTGACGTGCCAAGAAACTGGCCATACAGATATAGAGGAAACACTTTTGCCGACATTTTGAGATCTTCTTTGGTGATTTTAACACGACATTTACCTTCTGGGGTGATCACAGGAGGTATGTATTCTAATTTAATATCATTTTCAGCATCATTAGTTCTTATTTGTTCGGCAAATGATAGACCTAACTGATTGTGTTTAGCCCATACGTTAACTGCAGGGGTAGACGCATCCCCTGCCGTGTTGGAAGTATTCAATTGAGGATGTTTCAAGGGTATACCTGCCTTAGAACCGACACTGTTCTGTTAGACCGAGGGGGAAGCATGGACCGGAACCTGCACATCTTCCTCCATATCAGATGTTGTAGTCTTGGGGGGGCCTGTTTTCCTCCACCTCATCCACCTCCTCCTC